>VZTI01002689.1:46045-273736 GCA_013397865.1 Struthidea cinerea
TCCCCCCACCCCCCAAAAAAAGAGCGCCGTTTGGAGCTAGGGTAACCCCACTACCCACATGTTTCCACGGATCAGGGACTACACCAGCCAGCTCTTCACTGGCTCTCCAAGGGGGTGCCAGGGGAGTGAAGGTTGTTTCTATGAAAAGAGTTTGAAACAAAACCTTGGATTTTGAGCTTGGTTACTCAGGAAGTCAGAAAAGGCTTTTGGGAGAGATGGGAGAAGGGCAGGATTGTGCCTCTGGCAATACAGCCATGTAGAAATGTGTTTAGCTGAATAGAATAAGATCATCTCAGTGTCACAGAATATGTGTCTATGTCCAAAAAAGTTGCCTCCACTGTTGCTGACGCACACACTGAGGTGGAGGACTGAAAGATGGATTTGTCGCTCCCAAATTGCTCATAACAAAGATCCCTGTAGTGATCCATGCAGTGCTTGTTATTTATTCCGTGCACAAACAGAAGAATTCATCCTCTGGGGACTCTCAGTCTAGTTTCTTTCATTAAGAATAAATGAAGTATTAATTAAAAAAATAATTTGTAGAACAAAATATTTTTGAAGTGTTTTTTTGATTGGAACCCATTTCTATAAAGCTCTGGCTGGAATAAGCAACATGTAGCATAATGTATTTCAAATAGATAGAAATAACACCCTAAATAACCGGGCTAATTAGATGTACTTTCTCTACAAAACCACAATTCTAATGTTCCTGTCTCGCTGTAATTAAAGAAGAATTTACCATGCATTGGAACTTTTAATTAGGTCTAACAGCTAATAAACTTGGAGTAAACTAACAAATATTTTCTCTGTCAGTGGGTAGTTTTTAATCAGTGTTTAGAGGTTTAAAATTTCAGATAGCAGACGTCAGACAGTGTCTATAGAGCTTGAAGAGGCATTTGAGCATAACCATTTGAGTAACTGTTGTGCTCACCCCCCTAGTGTTGAGGGAACCGGTTTCCAGCCTTTTCCCTTTGGCAGGTTAGTTTTTCTGGGGGGGAATTACTCTAGAAACTGTATTTGCATGAGGTTATCTAGGCTGTGGAGTGGATGCAGGTACCTGCTGGGTGCCAAGTGTGGGTTCCTTCCCCCTTGCAACAGCTGTCCAGAGGCTAGACCAGCACTCCTGCTGTAGTCAGTGGGGCAAAAGCAGGCTCATTCCCTCCCAAATAGTGTTTAAGAGAGGTGAGGCCAGCCCCCCGCCCAAGATTCCTCTCTTTCTCCATCAAGACAGAGCACCTTGGTGGCCATCACAGATTAAATATCTGAATTATAGACATCCAAAGAGAGGTGAGAGGTCTCTCCCCGCCCTGTACCCCATGAAAGCCCTGCTAGTATGAGATGGGGTTGTGAGTTTGCTGACATGTCCCCACACAGAAATCAGAGCATGGCCCACAGGGGAGCTATTGGGGAGCAGAAGAAATCTCCTGGTGGCAATGGGGTTGCAGGAATCCAGCAGGGACAGCTTGTGCTAGCCATGTGGAGAACTCTGTCCCTTTCCTCAGGAGGTGGGGACAAGGCTGGGGTAACTGGGACCTTGATGATGAGGAGGACAGAGGGACTGGGGGTGGAGCTACCTCCATGTGCTGTGCCTGTGTGGGATAGGGAAATGGACAGGTCTCTTGGTGACAAGAGGCTGTGAGTAGGAAGGCTGGCAGTCCATCCTAAGCAGTTTGCCATGGCTGGGTTGATGTTCCCATGGCAGTAAGATAGAAAAGACCTTGCAGTGGCCAGACTTGTGCTCAGCCGGACAGCAAAAGTGCACAGAACTCTCTGTGGTTGACAGGTGTGAGTCCCGGGAAGGAGGTCATCTGAGATCACTGGGACAGACTGCCCTGGCCGAGGAGAAGAGTCTGCAATGGAGGAGTGCACCCATCTGCTTTTCCTTGGCTGTTTCAGTGGGATCAGACAAGTGTAGACCCTTTAGGACTTGCCCTCTCAGGAAGTTTCCTGTGTAACAGGACAACCCTTTTTGAATCATTAGCTCCTTTATGTTTTCCTCTGGAAGGTAGGAGCATGATGCTAGAGACCCAAGGAATAATCAGCATATTGTGTCTCTGCAGCATCCTGAACTGCCTTCAGGAACCAGTCATGCTATCTTCCTGTGATGAAATAGCTCAGAAATTTCCACATTCTCTGCAGAAGAAGAAGAGGCAGGAGAGTAGAGTATAGGAATATGTTAAAGGAGCTACTGAGAAAGCAAACAGAGAAGTCAGGAGGCACATGCACAGGGTAAAGACTGAGGGTATGCTCTTGAGAAAGAGAGTGCTATGGAGGATTTGATACAGTGAAGAAAACTGGGACGGTGTGGATGGGGTAAAGACTTTCAGATTCGGTCATGGAAATGGGGTTAGGACACTTGGGAGGGGCAGGAGGAAGCCCAGGTGCTGCTGAAAAATGGTCACACAAGACAATGCCCATGAAGGTAATATTTGCTTCAGTACAACTGGCATATGCCAGTACTTGTGGAAGAGAAGGTCATACATTTTTTTTTTAAGTCTCCTGCATCTAGGGAATGACTTTAATGTAGCTTGAAGTACCAGTAAGTGGGATAAGTATGTGCCATTGCCAATAACAGTAACAGCCCTGGAATATTTTCTACCCAGAGATCTCAAAGCACTCCTTTTTGTGATTTATTCATTGGCTCTTTGTGTCCCCAGGGAAGGAAGGGATTATGATGATCACCCACTTTGCAGGTGGTGAAACAGAGGGTAAGTAGCTGAGCTGCGAATAGAGCCATGACTGTTCCCTCTCAGCATCAAGTTCCCAAGCCAGTGGCTGGGAAGGAAAAAGCTGTAGCAGCTGCCAGGAAAAGCCTCTGGCATCCCAAGGAGCAAGCTGAGGGGGTACCTGTTGAACCTTCCTGATACGACTGTGGTGTGAAGACAGACATTCAGACACCTTAACGGCAGAGCCGAGCAGGCTCAGTCTTGTGCCAGGCAGGTTCTCTGGTGCTCTGGCTCCTGTGGCCTGGATCCCAGCACCATTCGGAGGCGCCCAAGTGCCGCGGTGCTCTCTCCGGCTAGCACGCTCTTTCAGCGCTGTTTCGGCATGGGGCAATGTTCTACCTGCCCCAGGTCGGGGGGACGGAGGCCGATCGCGGCACTGGAGGGCAGGCGAAGCACCAGTTCGGGTTTGCCTTGCCTCCTGATGGCAAGGTGCGTGAAGGAGGGAGGAAAAAGCGGAGGTACTTCCTCGTGGGACAGGGAAGGGTTTATTCCAGGGAGAAGCCACGAGGAGAGCCGATAAATTTAGGCGGGTGCGGGGTTTTATACCCCTAAATAATAGGCATAGAGAACACACAGTAACCAATAAAATATCAGTTATGGGGTCTTACAAAAGGGGGGAGAAGGGATTAGGGCAAATGGGAGAAGGTGGGGGGGGTAGAGGAGTAACATGGGCCAATTACCAACCGAGGAACATAGAACTTTCCAGAGAAATAACCAAATATGAACTATAATGAGGAGGGGTGGCGGCAGCCAATGGTCAGCGTGCTTCACACAGCCTTTTGTGTGCTCACTGTCCTTGTGCTGTGGAGGCATCAAACCACTGGACCTGTTGGTCTGCTTGGTCCTGCTGACCATGGCTCTGGCCATGGCTCACTGCAACACCCAAGCTGTTTTTTGAGAATCAGACTTACATGGGTGAATCCCAACCCCCTCCCCTCACTCCCAGGTAGCAGGCTGGTTTCTCACCCACTGACAGTGGGCAACTCACAAGGCAACAAGGGTGTTTGGTGTGACCTGAATGTGTGGAGAATATTTGGGCTCTGCTACCTCCCTCTGGTTATAAGTGATGTTTGGGTTGGCTCTTAAGCTACCAGACCAAAGAAAAGGAGCACAGGTCCACACAGCTATGGGTCACAGTGCGTGTGGACTCTGTGCTGTACTGTGTGCAGTACATACAAAGTATACGGGTTTAAATGGAAGTCTGATAGGGAAACCTATCTCTATGTATGTCTTTAAGAAGCGTACTAGGAACTTAATCTGTGTGCTACCGATGTAATAAACAACTTCCCAAAAGGCAGCTCTCCACAGTTGTGGAGAAGGTTGTCTCCAGATGCAGAGAAGTTTAAAACATTCCTGTTGCAGTGGGAAAAAGCTCAGGCCCTAATTAGACAGGATGTAGTTAAGTTGCTTGGCCACAACCCAAACACTACCAAAGCCTAGTAGAAGGCTAGTGAAGCCTCTGTGTTGGTGAAGCCTCTGTCTTGCTTCTGTCTTACCTCCTCACCCTTTCCATCAACATGACTCCCTCTTTCTTCACTTACTGCCTTTACAGGTCCTGACTGAAAACACACACATGAAATGCAGACCATCAGAGCCAAGCTCCTGAGGAGGTTTTTCCATTGGGGGTCAGCAGACCAGCTCATCCTGGGGGTGGAAGGTGGCCTTATCCTTGCTTACACTGGCTGGCTCTGTCTCTCAAACTTGTACAGGCTAAAGTGAAAAGCCTGAACTTGCCTTCTGCATCTGAGGAGGGGCTGGGGGAGTTGTGTGGCAGCACTGAGAGTTATTACTGTGGCATTTACGGAGCATGTTGCTATGAATCGATATCTCACCATAATTACCTCATTTGCCCATTTTTCAAATTAGATAACAAGGTTCAACACTTGACCAGATCATCCTTCATCCATTTGCATTTCCTCCTCTCCTTTGGAGTGGAGGGGAGCCCTTCTTCTATTAATCAGCAGGCCTTGGGGTGAGTGGGGTTACACCCTGAAAACCAGTGGCTCCTTTTGTCTCTTATGCCTGAACAGTGTCATCAAAAGGTGGGAGGCCAGGCCAGACTGCCCGCTCTGGGAGGACAGGGGGCTGTTCGTGCTGGCTGGCTCCATGCTGAGATGGGAGGCAGAAAGCAATGAGCTCACGCTCTGTTCAGACAGTGACATTTCCATGGGGCAGGGCTCATCCATCATGATGTGGTGGCTGAGGAGAGCTGTTAACTGTTTCGAGCTGGCTGCCTGCTTCCTGTGCTGCTGCAGCCAGGGTTGCTCCCATGGGGAGCTCAGGACCCACAGCGTCTCTGGGGAAGCTGTTTATGGAGTCTGGGGAGAGCCCCCCTGCCCCCCCGAGCATGGGGACAGTAAGGAGGACAGGAAACTCTCACCATGACTCAGTGTTTGGGGAACACAGAGCATCTATTTGTAGGGGAAGTGCTTCTGTTCCACCTGCATGGCCAGCTCTGGGCAGATTTATTTTCCCCTTTGTTCCTGATGTTTTCTTTTCAGAGGACAGGCAGACTCCCCCCAGCATGTTCCCTGCCCATGCAGGAGCTCATGGTTTGCATCACAGACTGACATGCACCCCCCTCTTATCTCAGGGGTTGATTTCTGGCTGAACCCGTCACCCTCCATGCTGTGGCTGGGGCTTTTTTGTTTCTTTTGCTCAGCAAAGCACTCATGCTCATCTGGCTTTTGTAAAAATAGCACTTGCTCAAAATCAGAAGCTGATCATGTCCTCAACCCCTCTTCATGCCTCATTCTCCTGATCCAGCCTCCAAGGCAATACCTATTACCAGGAATTACAAGTAAAGCAAATTCTTGTAGTCAGATGGCTCATTATCTCCCGCTTCTCTGGGGACGCCCCTGTGCCTTTCCTCTGCTCTCTCTCCCCTGTGAGGAGCAAAGGACCCCACCTTTGCCAGGGCAAAATAAAGAACAATTAGACAGTCATTAATCTGCAGAAGGGAGGGCAGGAGGAGCATCAGGTGCTGAACTGCTGTTGCACCGCTGAAGCGTGGTTTTCCAGGGGCAGGCGGGAATGCAGCTTGGATCAGAGATGGGGGAACTGTCTCGTGCCTCTCCCTTGCTGTCAATTAGTACAAGAGGTTGGCCTTACCTCCAAGTAGCCGGAGACCTCGGGAGCAGCTCTCAAAGCTGTAGGCAGACTCTTTGGAGACTAATTGGGGTCTTTCACCTCCTTTTAGCTGCTTCTCAGCAATGCGCTCTGGAGTGCAAGCAGGAGAGCAGGTGCTTAGTTTGCCAGGAAGTCAGCAGGGCTTTACCAGTGCCCTGGAGCTTGAGGGGTAATAGGAAGAGACCTGGGAGACATGGCCCTGAGGTCAGCAAGCCACTTTCAGTCACTTACCAATAGTCCTGGCAAACTAGATGCTAAACTCCAGATGACTGAAGGTTAGCAAATGTGAAGCCCATCTATAAAGGTCAGAGGGATGATCCAGGAAAATACAGGCCTGTCATCCTGATCTCAGTACCAGGGAAGGTCATGGAGCATGTCATCTTGAATGCCACCTTTCGGCATGTATGGGACAACCAGGGGATCAGGCCCAGCCAGCACAGGTTTATTAAAGGGAGGTCCTGCTTAACGAACCTGATCTCCTTCTGTGACAAGGTGACCCACTTGGTGGATGATGGAAAGGCTGTGGGTGTATCTATCTGGGCAGTAGTAAAGCCTTTGACACCATTTTCCACAGCATTCTCCAGGAGAAACTGGCTGCTCATGGCCTGGATTGGTGCAATCTTCACTGGACAAGAAACTGTCTGGACGGCCAAGCGCAGAGAGCGGTGGTGAATGGAGTCCCACCCAGCTGGTGGCCGGTCACAAGTGCTGTTCCCCAGGGCTCAGTGTCGGAGCCAGTTCTGTTTAATATCTTTATCGATGATCTGGACGAGGGCATTGATTGCACCCTCAGTCAGTTTGCAGGTGACACCAAGATGGATGGAAGTGTCGATCTGCTGGAGCGTAGGAAAGCCCTGCAGAGGGATCTGGACAGGCTGGATCGATGGGCCGAGACCAATTGTATGAGGGTCAACAAGAACAAGTGCTGGGTCCTGCATGTGGCTGACAACAACCCCAGTGCAGTGCTACAGGCTGGGGAAAGAGTGTCTGGAAAGCTGCCCGGTGGAAAAGGTGTTTAGCCTGGAGAAAGGAGGCTCAGGGGACACCTTATTGCTCTCTACAATTGCCTGAGAGAAGGTTGTAGTGAGGTAGGGGTTGGCCTCTTCTCCAAAAAAACAAGTGACAGAATGAGAGGAAATGGTGATGAATTCTGCCAGTGGAGGTTTAGATTGGATAACAGGAAAAATTTTACTGAAAAAGTAGTCAAGCACTGGAAGAACAGACTTGTTCTCCCCCAGAGAAGTGGGGGAGTCACCATTTCGGAAGGTGCTTAAAAGACATAGATGTGGCACTGAGGGACATGGATTAATGTTGAACTTGGCAATGCTGGGTTAATAATTGGACTCAATGATCTTAAAGGTCTTTTCCAGCCTAAATGATTCTATGTTTCAGTGAGGTGCTTCATGGCTGGAGACAGACCCTTGTGTGGCAGGGTGGTACCTGCAAGGGCAGCCAGTATGGGGGCTCTCCATCCCCAGCTTTCAGACCCTGCATGAGGCTCCCTGCTCCCTGCTCATGTCCTTCTCTGTGCCCAGGTCCTTGGGCTGATGCTCATCCAACCTCTAAGGGACCACTTGCCGTCTTCTGCACCTTCTCCTCCATGGAAACGTGTGGGGAGACCTTTATGCATGTGGGGAGAGTTGGTGTTTTGCCAGTGTGCTGCAGAGGAGGAACATGTACATCCACATGGAGAAGCACCCCTTTTCCCTCCTGCTACAGGAGGCCGATGGTGGCTTACACGAAGGGGTAACAGAAGTGCCCTGTGAAAAGGGAAGGGAAAAGACTGCCCAGAGGTCTCCTACAGGAAAGGCGTTTCCTCCTGGGGAGAAGAGAAAGGGATGAGGTTTTTCTGAAAAGATGCTCTGGACTGCACCAGCATATGCCATGCAACGAGTTTGAATGGCGGCTGGTTATGAGCCCCAGCGGGGAGGGCAGCAGGATTCAGGCTCAGTTATTAAGACCATAAATCATGGAGACAGTCATGGGAAAGGCTGATGAGAATGGTATGTGCAGCCAGGAATGCCAGGAGGGAGAGGTGGTGGGCATCAGAGGCACAGAGCTTCTGCACATTGTGTTATTTTAAGAATTTTTCTTTTTTATGGCAGTGCTGTCAGTTTTCTCCGAAGAAGGGACCAAATGATTTTAAGCTCCCATTTGCTGAAGACCCAGGCACGAATTCCATGTTGCTCCTGATAAGAGCAAGGGATGGGGAGTGGGGGCTGAAACAACATTGGCAAGGGCTGCAGGGCGAAAGTGAAAGGCAAGGACAGGGCTGGAGTGAGGCACCAAAATACCAGGAGCCACACATGTTTGGGGCAGGGGACGGCCAGGATTTGGGATGGCAGTATTTTCACTGTCAAAAGCAGAAGGCAGGTTTTGGTGAGGTGGGGAGGTCAATCCACAGCACTGCCTGCAGTGGAAGGTGGAGCTGTTCGAGGTAGTTGGGAGGCTCTGCAGAGCCAGGTTTGCTGCAGCCCCTTCCCTTGGGCAGCCCACGTGGCACTGATGGCTTCTCTGCTGCCCGAGCCCTGGTGCTTGTGGTCAGCTCTGATACCTCTGTGCTATGCTGTAGGTGTGATGCCTAACTACCTAGAGGGTACAGCAGGCAGATCCTTGCCCACTTGCAGCTGTCCAAGCCTCCCATATCTCCTTAGGAGCCTTCAGCTCTCTCTGGTTAAATGCTGAGGTCTCTCAGAAATATCTGGGCCAAGGAGAGGCAGTCACCCAGAGCTGTGCAGCCACTGTGCCTGGTGACTGCACTTTGCTGCTGGGCTGAAGGCAACTGCCTGGCTCTGGCTTAGCTCTGACTTCGGTTTTGGCTCTCACTCAGAGCGTCAGGCACAGCTGGAGCTGCACAGGGGCAAATAGTGAGATTTAGGCACTACTCGTGTACTGACAGCAGGGCTCTGGCTTGCTGCAAAGCCCATTCAGGACACTGGGTTAGAAGAGGCTGAGTCTTATGAGTGTAAACCTATTGGATAAAGGACACCCCGGTGATTTTCCTCCTCAGGGTAGCTCTTTTCAGAGGCAGATGAAGTTGAAATCATCCAGGGCAGCCCATGAGAACACAAAAACTGTCCCAGTGTTTTGAACAGGTGAGGTGACAACCAGGCTGAAACAGGGCAGGAGCCTGTCCAGAGGCTGCAGCTCAGTGTTCAGGCATGGGATGGGATCCTCTTCCTTCTCAATGGTGTGGAGCATTTTCTTATGCTTTCACAGGCAGGAGGTGATACCTTGATCTGCTATATGGTCTGCTGACAGGCTTGACTCGCAGCCCTGCACCTTGCAGGAGCAGCCCTAGCCCTTCTTCCTTGTCTGCTCTCAAGAAAAGCCTTCAGAGGCATGTCAGTCTGGCTTTTGTATGGAGCAATCTGTGATGCATCTGCTTTCCCTTGTGCCCAGAGGCTCACGTGGGATGTGGAAAAGCCCTGCAGGGATGGATGGGTCATCTCTAAACTCCAGCCGCCAAAATCTTCAGCCTGCCCTGGCATCCGCCATCATACCCACCAGCTGCAAGGTACCAGGCTCTGGGCTAGCCTGTCTTCTCAAGGCAACATTAAATAATTAGCTAACTAACCCCCATTCCCTCTCCAAGGCAGGGAGGAGCACTGGCTTGGTGCCAAACCAGAGGTGCAGTAGCAGGCGGTGGTTTTGCCTTATGTTACATGAGTGGAGAGAGTGGGAGGGCTACAGCATCCCGAGCCCTTGGTGCAGCAGGTGACAGGACAGCGAGCCCAGGGGACCAGACTGCACCATCTGCCTCCTTCGATTAAGAGTCCCCAGTGCAGCAAAGAGGATCAAGATGCAGCCAGGAGAGGCTGAAGGGAGTCAAGGTGGCTGTCCTCGTACACAAGGTGGGATAGTGCTGCTGGTAGGCCATAGAGGGAGGAGGGTTTCCCAGAGATCAGAGGTCCAGCAGGAGCAAAAATCCAGGAGCACATCTGCAGCTGGCATCAGCACAGGGCTATTGCTGACAGAAAAGGACTGGGGGAGGGAGTCAGGTTCAGTCAGAGCCCCCATGGGGATGAATGTGTGGCACGTACACAGGACCACATGATGGAAGAGTGTGACAGTGTGGAGAAACGCAGCTGGAGGGAGGTGCCTCCTCCATTGCCAGATATCCAAGCATAAGCTAATCCAACAGGTCTCCCCCTTGCCATGCTCGCTGAGCTGATGGATAAGGCTCTCCCAGCCAGACTCAGGACCCAGCTCTGCTCTGGGGCTCACATGGGCTGGCAGGATGCTACTGTGGTGGGCTCTAGCTGCAGCCTATATCTCTAAATCTTCTCTGCTTTTTAGGTCACTTTGTTCTGCTTATAAATCCTGGTCTTGTCTTACAAGCCATAAATCTTCCTCTCCAGTCAGCACCATTTATTTTTTTCTCTGGTCTTGTTAAAATAACAGGGTCAGAATATTTAAAATCCAGATTGTTGCATTTTTCTGAGGTTTTGGCTCATAACAAGTATTCTCTTCCATTCTGGGAAAATGCCACAGACCTGTGGCCAGACAGCCTGGCTTAGGAATTTGTAGGAAGAGAGGAATAGGGAAGAGGGGTTCCAAAGGATATGCTGAAATGATCTGCCACTCACACAGCCCTTGCATGTCTGTACAATTCCATGCATGAGCGTGGCACACCCCATGCACCTATGTGCACACAGCCTTACCTTCCCTGCTTTCACACACTTACCACCTTGCTGGCACCCGGCACCTCTCTTCGCTGAGGCACAGCCTTGCACAGATGACAGCTGCATCTTGTCCCTCCACCTCTAAGCCTCATATCCAATCCCAGGCATCTGGCAGGGAACATAAGTGGTTCCCATCCTCCCCCTTGCCAAGCAGGGCTGTTCACCCAAACCTGGTCTCTGCCATCGCAGCTTGGTGCTCTGAGCCTTTACATCCTCCCCAGTGTCAGGAGCTGCTTCTCAGCAACCTCCATACCCAGCTGTGCTCCTCACCCCTTCCTGCAAGATGCTGGTGGGTCCCCACCTGGCAGAAGCAGCACCTCTTCTCTGCTGCCTGCCTGGGGAGGGGGAGAGGCTCTGTGAGAGTTGGGTTCATGTGTTGGCACAGCGGTGAATAGCCTCTGCCAAGCACCAGGACAGCCCTGCATGGGATCAGGAGCCTGCCAAAAAGCTGTGTGTGATGGTGCAAGGCCAGCGCTCCACGCTCCAGCAGCCTGGAGCCCGCAGATGAAGCATCCCTGTGTGTCTGCATTACAGTTCTGTTCTTAATGACTGTACAGCTCGTGTTTCTGCAGGTTTCATGTGAAGGGCTCTACTCACTTGAGCATGCAGTCAATACTCCTTTCGATCTTCATCATTCACTGTCTGGCTCCTGGCTTTACTTATTGCACAGCATCAAATCACCAAGCCAAAGACAAAAATGACTCGTTCCCCTCTGGCCCTTTTGGTGGGCATTCCCAGCGATGTGGCTTTAACAAAATTAGCATTGCTTCTACCTTTGGAGGTGATATTGCTGTCTGCAGTGCACGCAGGAGGGACTGAGCTGTAGCAGCTGTACAATCAATAGTACAGAGCACCTTGCAGGAACAGCCTGAACCTCAGCCTGGTTTCTAATCTGCCAGCACATCCTCTTCTCCCTTAGGGAAGAATTGCAACATAAAGCTCGGGAATGTATTAGTGTGTAGGTAGTGAGAGTGACCACGGATGGGGTGTCCGGCATAGGCACAAACTAAACAGCAAACTCTGGGTTATCAGAGGTAATCCCCAATGGTGGTGCCCTGCTTGGGAGAGCCAGAGCCCAGGCTTTTATAGTATATGTCATTTTAGAGCTGACAACACACTGAAAATTTTGAGTGCTTCTGCAAAGCAGACCTAGTGTGGGGACATCTAGGACAGCAAGAATTAACAATTAATGACAAAAATGCAAAGTTCCAGGAGAAAAGGTAGGTGGCTGGAGTAGACTCCAGCTCTCTTGGGTGATATTAAACAATCTTACATTTTCTTTCTATGGCTGCCCCACTCTACATCATTTCCCTCCCAGCCTGTGCCTGTTCCTTCAAAACACAGCCTGCTTTCCTGCCCAGTCCCTGCCCAGCTTCAGAGCTGTTCTGGCCTGTGTGCGAAGGGAGAGGGACCCTGAGGAGGAGTCATGGCAGAGTGGGACTCTGTGTCTCAACATGTGCATGACAAGGGTGAGCTGAACTTGGGCAGGAATGACAGAGATGAGTGGTATGTGCATGCATATACATGCATATATATAATATATATGTATGTTACATATATATATATACACACACATGTATTTGTTTAATAGTACTTTCCAGTACTTTGACCTGAATCTCCACAGTAATTCCATTACCCAGCTCCCTTCAGACTCCCATCTGGAACAGTTATTTCTCATTATGAGAGGGAAAAAGGAAGCGTTTACTAGGCATGATTACTTTCACAGAATCATAGAACCAGACATCCTCTTTGCCAGTGGGTTTCACAACTGCTTGCTGTGTGGGAAGCATAGGAGGCAGAAATGCTGGGTTAGTTTCGAAGACCCTTCTGCATTGCTTTGAACCCTATCCCAAACTTCCTCCAGGCAGCTCAAGATGCCGTGGAGGGTGTGGCTGTAGCTTATGTGATCCACTGCCCCACAGTCAGGGTAGGCACCTGGGTGCTGTCTTTGTTTTAGAATCTGGTGAGGTTCAGCCAACAGCAGCTTGTGGCACGTAAAACAAAACTATGTTTGGCTTTCACATCCAGTTCCCTTCAGTGTTGCTCTTAAGGGCTCGGATGAGGCAATGTTAACTTAGGGTCTAAACTGAGTAGCCCAGCAGATCTCATGGCAGAGAAGATACGTTCACCCGAGAACACTTTAGGCATCACGTGGGTCATGGTTGGCATTGCCCATTCTCTGATGGGTCCATGGAGTAGCTGGACCCATGCTGGAGACCCTGGCGTGGAGGGGAATACCAGGACAAGGGGCCCTGGCACCACACTGACAACCCATGGCTGTTGGCTTGTTTCACACCTACTACTATTGGAGCTGCTGCCTCGGCTCACCTTCTTGTGGGAGAAGTGAAGAGCAAAGGAGAAAAGAATCAGCTTTGAGTAGTGTCATCATGAGCCAGCAGCCTCTATAGCTGCAGGTCTGGGATGGGGAGGAAGGTTTAGAAAAGGCAGGAGGAATGCTGGGTAAGGGAACATCAGGGGAGGGCTCTGTACCACTCCCCTCACAAGGGTTCCC
This sequence comes from Struthidea cinerea, assembly GCA_013397865.1. Taxonomy (NCBI): domain Eukaryota; kingdom Metazoa; phylum Chordata; class Aves; order Passeriformes; family Corcoracidae; genus Struthidea; species Struthidea cinerea. Next base: position 59,098 of record VZTI01002689.1, read on the forward strand.
CAGCACTGACTGTCCCAAACCTGTCTGTGCCCAGCCCCTGTGCTGGGGTTTGAGCAGAACTGAGAAGCCTTCCCCAGGGACTTAACCAGATGTTTTGGGAAGACTCGGGGTCAAACACTTGCACATGCCTCAGTGCTGGGCAGCAATATGAGCTCCCCCCTGCCCCAGCCACGGTGAGCACCAATTGCAGGCTGCACCTCGTCACCCCGACCGCACACAAAGGGACACGCAGGCTCACCCACTCGAGTACTGCAGCTTTATTTGAATGAAACAATCCACGTTGAGAGTCTATAGGTTACGCGGCGGGTGCATTGGGGCTGGGGGGAGGTGGTGGATGAGGCAATGCTTGTGAAACATCTCACCCTGTTTAAAAGGTTCAGTTCAGTCCCTTTGTGCTTTGTGCTTTTAACGTTGTGGACGGCTTGGTATCATGGTGGCAGGAGGGTCCCAGCTCCACTCAGTGGTGGCGACGGCACTCTATGAGATGTGGAGTGGGGATGGGACAAGACGTGGTGGCGATGAGGGAGGTGGGTGGAGAATGAGGCTCTGTCCCAGGATCCCCACCTAGGATACTGATAGCAAAAAACACAAGAGACGCCAGAGGACCCCCCTCCCTCCTCCACAGTATCCCCAAACACACTGACTTTGTCTGCTGCTCCATTTGGGGGGCTGTTTCTAAACACTTCTGTCAGGTCAATGAACACTTTCTACTGGCCTTGGTGACCTGGAAGTGTGAGGCAACGCAGTCCCACTGGAACTGGATCCCACTGAAGTGGCTCACTGTTGGGCCTGAGCTGGTTCTCCCTGCACCTCAGAAGTTGAGGACGGGATTTTGGTGTGATCCCCTTCTATGGGATCCAGGGATGAAGTCTGATGCTGTCTCTCCAGGCTGGAAATGAAAAACTTAGTGAGGGTAAGTAAGGAGCAGGGGTATGGAGTGAGGAAGAGTGTGGAAATCACTGTCTGATGCTCACTTAGGGCCAAAGGCAGATGTCAGAGTTGTTTCCCCATGAGATAGTTGTATCTTGGATGACAGCCCCTTTCCTCTGCTGTGTGTATTGTGACACAGGCAGGATGGTTCTGACTGGGAAAAAGGACCCAAGCAAAACCATGCTGGCACCAAATTTTCCATTCCATCTAGAGGTTAGAGACTGTCTCCATGCTGTCAGGCAAGGGCTATGACCAAAACCACAAAAAAGAGCCACATATCTGTAGCATTCACAGCTTTTAGGGAGTGTCTTGAGATGAATGCATGCTGTGGAGCCCCCTGGGATGAGATGCTACATTTAGAAGATCCCAAAAACTGGAAAACAGGCCAAACTCATCTATTTGAAAACACTGACACTAGGCCACTTTACCCAGCTTTAACACCAACCATTACATTAATGTGCTGAGAAGCTGGGGATGAGCAGCAGAGAAGAACGAACAAGGTTTGATGAGAGGAAAAGGTCACCTCCAGCAAACTCTGACAGAGTCTTCTTGTCTCAGGATGCTACATGCACAGGAAAGCTTCTTTGTGCCAGGTTTGTAAATACTTTCCCTCATCAGCATCTGAATTTTCCCAGAGAAATGTCTAGTGCTCACCAGTCCCTTGCCCAGTCTCTGTGTGGTACGTGCTGCCACCCACACAAAGGACCCAAATACTATCCCAGTCAATGCTTATGGCATTTTATAGACAGAATGGTATCTGTATTCTCCTCTCAGCACAATCTAGGCTCTGCCTGAGCTGAGACCATGCTGCTACAGCCTGGCTGTCGCTCTGTTTACTGATACCCACAGCTGGTTCTTGAGAACAAGGCCCAGTGAGATAAGATATACCAAATGATGCCCCCACCTTCGAAGGTGGTTGGAGCATAGATTGGGGAGAAGGTGGGGACTCCACCTCCAAAAGGGGCTTTCAAGTCCTGTCTCCTCCCTGCTGCATTTCTGGCAGCTGCAACACACCCACACCTCAGCTTTTAGCTTTGATCCCTCTACAAGCTGCTAAGATAAACACCAGTGCCAGACCCACAGTGCAAGCAACACCTGGAAACAGCTTCAGCTCAGCACCACATTACATATCAAGGTCACCAAAAGAAACTCAGTTGGTGCCTGCCTGCAGAGGCCGCAATGCAGATGACGAAGTGGGGTTGCACTCGCTCTTAGCTAGTTTGGGCTCAGCCTTGAGCTGCTGTAACGCTGAGAGCAGAGGAGTCGCAGCTCACTCAGAGTGGCAGAGCAGGACTGCTGACACCTGGCACGTTCCAGCTCCTCCCAGGGCCTGCCTTTGCTGATGAACTGAGGCTTGCCATGGTTATGCAACTCCTGAAGATCTCGGAGTATCTCTCCATTGTAACAGCTGGGCTTTACACAACTGACACTGCCTCAATGGCAGGACCAGAGCCCATCTCCCCCAGCCAAAGCAGACCCTCACTGGCCAACAGCAGCAGCAGCAGTGGGGCTTTTATCTTCCTACAGACTTGGCTGGCAGACAGGACAGGTGCACACGGGTGGCAGAGCAGACGGATACCCTTCACTCGGCTCAAAGCTTCAGGCAAGGGCCCAGCCATTACAGCATAAAGCACATCCACCACTACGAGCTTTGGGCACTGGCACTGCCTGGGGACTTGGCACTGTATGACAGCTGTCCAGCTGGCCCTGTCTTATACTGAGTTTAGGCCATCCTGGGGGTAAAAAAATCTCACTCTAAGTCAAACAGTCATAGCCCGATTTCTTTTTTTGAACAATAGCTAATGGAAGCACAAAATTTTGTCTCATTCCACAGGAGCAAATGGTTTATAGGCTATTGCAAATGCAAGCAAAACATGGATTTACCACAGCTCTCTACAAAAACCTCTGTTCACCCAGCTCTACCTTTGCAACAGTCAAGAGAGCATCTCTCCCTCTCCCTTTCCCTTGTTCTCTGCTCCATGCTGGAAAACCCTCACCATGAAAGGCAGCAGAGAGAAGGGCAGTGCTCATAAGCTGGGACCAGGCCTTTGCAGCTTTCCTGAGGGATCACCCATGTTAGGACAGTGGCTTGCTCAGCTTCTTCATGCACAGATGTGCTGAGGATCTGGAGCTGGACTAGCATATTTTACCAGAAAATCTGGTCTCAGGACTTTTCTTTAGTCTCCTTGCCCAGCATGTGAGCAGCTGCAGGTTAGAGCCTGCTGCCTGCCATCAGTGAAACAAAGGACAATGCTCTGTGGAGCTCATCCTTCCTCTCTCCTTTTCCAGAGAACACAACCAAGTTCTGTTCCATCCTTTCAGCCACACATGGGGCTGTTGTGAACCCTCCTTTGCCTCTGATGAAGCCAGGACATGACCCACACTAGGTTCCTGATGGAGACAACACATGCCCTGAAGTGCTCCTGCTCCACCACCAGCATCCAGGCAGCCCCACCAGCCCCTCAGGCTTTGCCAGGGCTGCAGGGAGCAAGATGGAGGAGGTGCCAGAGCAGATCTAGGTGACCTGGACTGAGCCCCCATCCCCTGCAGCCACACAGCACAGGAACACAGTGAGCCCTGCTGACTTGCTGTCTGTCTCTGGAGCTCTCTCTCCTTTTGAGAAAGGATGCTTGATGGCAAAGCCACTGAGCATGCATCTGAATCACAGCCCAGGGTATGGATGTCAGGCACACATCTCAGACAAGATGGAGTGGGATGGCACTGCTTTTCCATGGCCAAGAGGTTGTCCTGCAACAGACTACAGTTCCCTGCAAGCCGCATCCTCTCCCTCTCTTGAATGGCAGGTTGGTCAAAAGTGGCCCTGGGCTGTCCCACAGTGCTCCTTGGGATGTTTAAAGCCTCCAGTGGCCTGATATGACCATACCAGACTGTAAGAAGCCATCAGAAGACCCCAAAGTCCCCTGTGGTGTGCTGGGTGGTGGCAGATGGTCAGCCAAATTGACACGTGTCTTACTCCCAAGGGAAGTACTGGAAACACACATACACCACAGCTATCATCTGTGATGCTGGGTGCACCAAGGCTATTCAGCTCCCTGCTGGAAACCAACAGCTGCCAGTTATTACCATGGAGTGTAAGTTTGGTCCCGTTAAAATGCAATATCCAGAGCTCTCCAGCATTTTTCTTCTGCAAAGGCCTTTTGCCTCAGCATGAGCAAATACAAATTATGGCAACAGCCTGCACAGGATCCTGCTGCTGCACACTTGTGATGAACAGGGAAGCAACTGCATTGAGGGCAGCCTGGAAAAGAAAAGATATCAGGGCAGTTTAGAGGACCAAAAGTGATCTCTGCCAAAGCCAAGAGTGCAAGAAGGCCTATCCTTTGCACAGGAAATACTCACAATGCAACTGCTTGTCCTCATTGAAAAGCAGCATCCTTCTCCCTGGGTGCAAGCGCTGGGCATCAGTAGGTGCTGTGGCACCGTGTCCCACCGCACCCAGCTCGAGGCACAGAGCCCATGGTGATATGTCCCTCCATGCCATTGCTAGGCCACCCAAAGGCACCCAGGAGGCAAAGGGGTGCTGCAGCATTTCCGGAGAAAATGGATATCTGCATGGTGCTGACAGACCAAGGTGACTAAAACAGCAACATCCTGAAGCAGCAGCTCCCTGAGCTCTCTGCTTTAATGAAAAGGTTTGTCTTTTCAGGTGGGGTGAGGTGACACCATTTACTCCAGGCAGGAGGGAAAATGCCCTGGTTCTTTTGCCTGTCCCTGCCTGGAGCAGGAGAGGTTGCCCAGGGCAGCACGAAGGAACCCCTGGCAATTCCCATAGGTAAAATTCCCAGCCTCGGCCTTGCTGAGAGCTAACGGGGAGCAGGGCTTGCTCCTGCCAGCGCCTTGCACAGGGACCACTTCACGCTGGAGACACGGCTCAGGGCAGCAATGGAGGGATGCTTCTCCCACCAGCACCACTGACTGTCCCCCCGGGCTGAGAAGCACCCGGCACCAACCCAAAAGCTGGGCACTTCTTGGCACAGAGTGATAGGGACAGGCTGAGGAGGAGGAATCCAGACTCTGTTCTCCCATTGGTAGTAAAGTGGGGTTTTTTTGTAATTCTGGAGTAGTGCACCCACAGGATTTTTTATAGAAAGAAATTAAATTTCAATACTTTGAATAGCAATAGGGAATAAAATACAACTTGTATCATGTTTACTACACTCACACATCTCTAAATTATTTTTGCAAAAAAATTACCAGCCTAAATATCTGAAGCCCCCCCTGCCAACTTTTTCCCTGATTGCCACCATATTTCTTTCCAGAAGAAAACTAGTTCCCAGAAGAAGGGCTCCCCATCACTGTTGCTACAGCTGTTCCCCAGGCAGCACTCCGTGCAGCTCTGCTGGAGCAGCTCTGCTGGAGCAGCTTTGCATGCCTGCCAATCACAGAATCACTGAATATGCTGAGTTGAAAGGGACCCACGAGGAGTTCCCAAACCATTTGTGCACCATGCAAAGTTTTTCATATATGTGAAACATTTTTTCACTCCCATACAGCTGGGGAGAGCTGTACTCAGGTGTTCCTAATTACTTAACTCCAGATCCAATGGAACATATTAGGTCTGTTGCTTTCCAGTGGCTGATCTTTGTGGAAGAAAAATAGTCTACTATTATTACCAGCCAGGAAATGCATTTCAGGGCAACAGTAGGAATTGATGTTCATATTGTTAAAAGCCATGGATTAATGGTCTGATGATGACCTGTTATTTGGACTTGCACTGAACTGTAGAAAATTATAATTAAAAAGTGTACTTTTCAGAATACGATGAACAGCTACAAAAAAGAGGTTTCAAATGTAGGTTTCTATGTAAGCCCCACTTGTAACTACACAGTAGCATTCACTACTTCTAATATCTACAACTTATACCCAGGAGCCTGCACACTCACATATTTTCTGTTTTATACCCTGAAAAAAAAGGAAATCGAGTACATATCGGCTAACACCCACACAGCATTCTTCCTAATGTATTTCTACAACTACCAAGCAGAGGTCTCCTTGTAAATAAAAGCAGTCTCTTAAATTTATATTGCACTTTTCTTCTGCAGGGACTTACATACTATATACAGGAATAATATCCACCATCGCTGAAATGCAGCCACTTCTGGAGTGGAAGGAAGCAGCTACTTGGTAGGCACATAGCAACATAAAACATCAGGAAGAGAAACATAACATTGGGACTGCAACAGATATTTAAGAAGACAAACAGTAATTAAGTTTAAGGACTGTAATTTAGCCAGAACACTGTGAAAAATGTGAAGGGATCTTTAATTGGAAGGGGTAAGGAGCATGGCTTTATATCTCACCTGGGATGCATTAGTACCACAAGGGGACTTGCCCCTCAAGCATGGGGTAGGTAAGCCACAAATACCACTATCCTCAAAGAGGAGAGACCCTGCCTCCCCTCCATCCCATCACTGCACAGCTTCCATCCTTGCTGCTGAAGTGCCTCTTTCCTCTGATACCCACTTTCAGCACATCTGCACATCAGGGAAATGAGGTCTTTTCTTTTTTCCTCTGTACTTCTGACAAGCAGAGGCACTTGGGTTAATGACTTTCCCCCAAACTCACCACCAGCTGCTTTCTAGCTGGAGATAAAAGAGCAGAGGTCTAAGTGGGAAGGGGCTTCCTGAGACTTTTACTGAAGCTGATGGACACCTGACAGCACAAGAAGGCTTCACCTGGGGCAACCTCCTTGCTCTGCCCTGGACCTACAGCCACCAAAAGGCATCTTGCCCCCTGTGCCATGGATTGGTGTGGTGAGGTTCTTATATCCTTCCTCGCAAGAGCTGGCAACAGGGCATGGACTCCCTCCCTGCAGGTGTTCCTTTCCAAAAGTGTGGTGCCCCTTTGCTGACACTCACCTCACAGGTAATGCTTTGTCCATCATCCTGAACCTTCAGGCTGCACCTCCCCAGCCCCACAGCACCTCTGATGCCCACTAAACACCAGCAAAACCTGGGTGCTTGCACAACCCGGGCTACGCAGTCAGTAGAAGCAAACCCACAAGGGCCTCTGCCTCAGAGCTTAGAAGGTGAGATGGTTGCTCTGGGCTATCTCTTACTGATGGGGAAGCATTCCTGTCTCCACCTTCTGCCCAGTAGAAGCCTCCTGGAACCAGCAGTGGAACAAAAATATTTTGCTGCTGACAGATCAGGAGCCATTGTGAAGCTCCCAAGGGCCCCTGGAAAGCACCATGTCTCTCCTAGGAGTGAAAGTGGACTCTTAGCAGGAGCGGGGTGATGACTTCTGACCACCAACAAGCACAGAGGAAAGGAAGAGCACAGGGCTGAAAGAGCTCAGCCTAAAGAAGGGCAGCACTGGCTGCCCATGAAAATGGCAACAGACAGCAAGACACAGAATTGCACCTGGCAGCCACTGCAACCCATGACACTGCCCGGCCCTGGGCAACAGTCGTGGGTTTCCTGGTCAAATGTGCACTGTGATTGAGGTCTGGGCTCTGGAGGGAGGGGTGGAGACAGAAAAGACACAGTCCCAATTACTGGAAATGGAGAAAAGCAAAATGAGCAGGGGAGACCTCTATCATCCCCTCCCACCCTCTTGCAAGGCCTCCTGTGAAGAAGGTCCCCTTGTCCCTCAGAGCTGATGTCCTTTCTCTCTCTGATGGTGGCCGGGTCTCCTGGGAGTTAAGTAAGAGCTTTCCCCCTCCATCAGTGAAGGCAATGAGGCACCAGCCGTGGCTGGAAGCTGAGCAATGCAGGAGGCAGATAATACATTCAGGTGATTTCAGACAAACATGGCTGTCTTGGAGAAGCTGATATATTCATCAGAAATGGGTAAAGAGCCATGGGTACTGGGTCTTCAGTGAGACAGCTTTCTTATCTGTGGTGCTCCAGATAGGGATTTTGGATGGGGTGCCCCTTAGGAGGAAGAGTCCTACTTAAGTAATTGCCAGATTGGGCTAGTAAACCCCAATTCACAGCCTTGTGGGGCTAACTCTTCCCTGTGCAGGGAGGTAACTCATGCCCAGAGCTGCTTCCAGATGCAACAAGGCTATCACAGCTCCTGTCTGGCTGGCGGAGGGCAAATCCTTCTCCTGGGGGTTCACCTGGAGCAGAGTGTGCCTCCACTTTGAAGAGGCTAGCCAGACCTGCTACAGGCCTGCAGCAGAGAGAAATACCAGCTTTACCCACTCATGATGCCAGCAGGAAAAAGGTGAATTTCCCCCATCCCTGCTCCCTTGTTCCTCAGTGGCAAACAGGGCCACAGTTCAGCATAAGTCTCTCTTTTGGGCCAACTTCCTGCCTCCATCCTTCTTGGAGCAGTTTCCTGCCTGTCTCGCCTTTCAGCTCCTCTGCCCACTGCCTGTTTGGCTGCATGTGCTGACAAAATTCAGCCACCCTGAGCAGCGATGCTGTTGCCACCCTTTGCCCATGCTGCAGCGAATGCACCGTGCATGCAGAAAGGCCTCAGGAGGTGAGAGGGCAGCACTGGAACTGCCTGAACTGCCAGCTCTGGGGCTGGGTCATGGGCACAGGACTTGCTGTCTGGCTGAAGAACGTTTAAATGCCTGACTCTTCCCACAATCCAGAAAACTTGAGGTGGAGGAAGTTAAGCAATGGAATAAAAACCAAAATAAATAGGTAATGAAATATAGGCAGAAAAGCAATCCTGGGTTTAGGGCTGAGGCCGTCATCATCCCAATATTCACAGGGGGAAGCCAACGTGCAACTGCTCCGCCCTTCCAGTCCCACCCCATCCCTCAGCCCCATAGAGACCAGACTTTTCTGTCTGCAGCTCAGACCTGCTCCCTACCCAGCAAGAGTGCTGAGGGACAGAAAGAGGCTCTTAGAGGCCAGTGCTGCAGCTGGATCCAGCCAGGACTTCTCCACCACTCAGCGTGGTCCATGTCATCGGTCCCTTCCTTGCTCCATCTTCTTCAGGCTGGGGGGTGACAAGCACAGAGCGGTGGGGAAAGGCCAAAGCAAACCACACTGGGGGCAATTAAACACGTGAGAGCCTGGAAGATGTGGATGGATGGAGACACTGAAGCACATGCGGTGTGAGGCAAGGCGCTCCGGCCGCCAGCAGGCGGGGCGGCTGCTGCCCCACGGACGAGGCCGATGCTACTGCAGGGAGCTGCAGCCGGAGCGCGGCAGCCCCAGCCAGCGGGAAAGCATGAGGAGACAAGGGAAGTACTGCAGGATATCATCCACCAAGCTGTGGGCTCTGCAGTAAAGAAGGTAACTGTTCTGGTAGAAATTTGTGCTTTAATATATTTTTGTTTGTTTGTTTAAAACAAGTTCCCACTTCCCTGAGGAAGCCCTGTCCGACATTCCCAAGGAAACATGGGGTGGTTTTTTTCTTCCTTCATTTGCTCTTCACATTTCTTCATTCCTATTTTTTGTGTTTCGTTCCTTCTTTTCTCTGTGTGTATTTCTTTCCTTCCTCTCTCTCTCTCACTCTCTCGTGCACGTGCTTTTTAAAAAAAGTTTTGTCTTTATTTTTAAATTTTGTTCTAGACATTATGACTTTCTCAAGGAGTGCTCCAGTTCTGAACCAGATCCCTTTGCGTGGTCATGCCTGTTAGTCTTTGGTAACATATGGACACTTTGGTGTGCCAGTGAGGAGGGGAGGAAGAGGAGCAGAGGTGTCTGAGTAGGAAAGGAGCAGGAATGTCTTGGTCCGAAGACAGGAGCGCTCGCTTGCCATCATCTGAGCAGCACGTAAAGGAAGAAAGTCAATGGGCCACAAAGACAAGGGCTGTGCAGGGCTGGGACACCGCTTCCTGGAAGAGCAACAGCTGCCAGCCGAGAAGGGAGAAAGAGAATCAGTGGTGGGACAGATAGAGATCTCATCAAACAAGTCTTCTTCCACCCTGAACCACAGAGAGTTCCCTGATCTTTTGGAAGATACTTTGAGCCTTTCCTGGACGTTCTCAAGGTTCCCCAAAACTAACTTTGGAGAAAAGGTTGAATCTTAGACACTTTTGCAATCTAATCCTCCTTTCTTCCCCAGAACTTTCAACCCGAGTCAAATAAAATACTCTCATTGTGTTATGTTTATGTCCTAGGCTAAAAGAGACCTTTAACTGCACCTAAAATTTGGAAAATTTTACAGTGTTCTGACCTTTGTTACCCCCTTCACCTCTGGAGTTAAGAAAATTGCCAGAAGTGACTCTTACTCTGAAAGTTTTTTTGCTTCAAAAATAAATAAACCAAACTGAGCCTTGCTCTCAAGTGCCTGCCTGGCTCTGGTTTGCATACTCCAAGCATCTGCTCTGCAGCCCACCTGAGGCACGTTATTGAGGGCACAGGCAGGACTGAGGCACACGGCACACCAGTGATTCCCACCCAATGCCCACTCACTGATTAAACACACCTTGCTGTGGCTTCCACCCTTGGTGCACCTTAGTGAGAGTGGAGCTGTCTCCATCACTGCAGTGCTGGCATCAGGTTATGGGGATGGACTGGAAAGGGGCTGGTGGGATTTAGCCTGGCTGTGCCTCTCTGCTCAGATGGCAATGGGAAGAAGCACAGCCCTCCCTTGTTCCATGCCCCAAAGAGCGGATTTTTTCCTGGAGAAGGACTGACTTAACCCTACAGAGGCCATTAAAGCCTGCAGAAGGTCTTTCCCTTTTCAAAGCTTCCATAATTAGAGTTTCCAGGAAATGAGATATTGCAGAAGTCCTTTAGCTTCTTGGGGATGACACCTTCTGGTCGTTCCTTTGACTCCTGCTAACTCTCAACCATAAAGAACAAGTCCAAGAGTCTGACAGCCCCTCTGGAGACTTCTGCTGGTGGAGTCAACCATCCCATTGGGTCCCACCAACATGTCAGTGCGCTCTGAAATCAGCTCTGCATCCCCAGCACGTGCATTTGTGAATGCACTCCTACCAACTCGTTTGCCTCTGAGGCAGACACAGCCTCACCCTTATTCGGTCCAATTGGCTTCCTTGGACAGTCTCCCTTTTTCAGAGTGACGTCATCGATGGCAATGTCCCCCTCGTAGCTCGTGCCCCGGACACCTTCGAAGATGATCTGCAAACAGAGCATGGGAGAGAGCCCAGCGTGAGGCTGCAGTTGTGGAGGGCCCTTCCTGCACTGCAGGGCTCTGCAGAGGTGAGAAGGACACAGACCAGGTCTTATCAGATCCCCAAGAGAATGATTTCCTTCCTGTTTCTCCAGTATTCATAGGATCTGGAAAGCCAGATCCCACTGTTTATGGGACCAACCTCTTTGTGCTGAGCATCTGTGCAGTGATAAATGAGCATTAGAGCTCTGCTTTGTTATGTGCCCTGCTCTAACAAGCCAACCAATACTGAACAGGACTTGCAAGAGTAACTACCTACATTCTTATTTATTATTTTGAAGTATCCAAAAGCACACCGGGCATTTTGCCACAGTGCCACAACTTACCAGCCTGTACAGTGCAGCTCTCACAAACAACCCTACAACAGCAAAGTGGCCTGTTGGGTAAAAACCTCAGCCATAAATGCAGCCCACTGCCTGGGTACGCATTAACAACTCGATGAGCACATGCAGAGTGCCCAGTTCATATGCACAAGCACTCCTAGAGTCCTAAGCAAGGGGCACAGCAAGGGTGAGCTCTTGCAGCACATGCTAGAAGAAACCTCTAGCATTCAGTCACTTTGCATCAACAGGCCAGCATCCCCCAGCTGCTCAGCACCGAGGGATCTGTCCATCACGCAGTCATGCCACCAAAAGGACCTCTCTGACAAGCAGTTTCCAGATCAGCAATGATCAGAAAATTTATAATGCCAAACTGATGCTCGCACATAAAAACCTCAGAGAGAAGTGGATTTGACTTCTGTGCATCCACTAAGCCTTTGCCTTGCCCCAGTGGCCCTGGGGGCTGAAAGCTCCCAGTACCCTCCCTTGTGCCCCACCAGCCCCTGTGCTACAGAGCAAGATGTCTGCTGGGAAATCTTCTGCATCCATGGCACACAGATAGGACAGTGGCAGGTTGCTCCTTGACTGTGGGCTTGGCTTACCTGGAAGGGCCCGGGTGGGTTGATGGGCACATGTGCTTGCTGCCACATGTTCCCCCGATTCCCACTGAGGGACCAGACCTGGGTGTCGATGGCTCGCTTGTTCCGCACGCGGACTAGCAGGTTCAAGGAGCCTGGAAGAGAGAAACTGGGCTCTGGCATGCTGGGGCAGGCAGCCAAGCCTGCCTGCTGGGCTGGCTCCTGGCACAGCTCTGGGCTCAGCCTTGAACCATGGCTGTAAGCCCCAGCTGGCTCAGGGACAGCCTGCAGAGCCCCAGCGGTCATCTCTGAAGGGAGCCAGCTTTCTCCTGTGTTCATGGATGAGTGCCACTGGCAATGTGTCATCCACATTGGCCTTTCCTAGGGAAGCACAGACCCAGAAAAAGAGGGATGGGATGAGGAAGAAGCAGTGTGCAGCACGGCTGGGCTGGCACGGCAAGAGGATGGCAGAAATGCCAGGGACCTCTGGAGGCATCCCATCCAACCTCCTGCTGGAAGCTGTCTCCTGCTCTACATGAGGGCAGCATGGTTTTGCCTGGCCAAGTCCTGAACTTCCCTGAGGGAACCGAGTTTTCCTACTGTCCAGCATGAACCTCCAGCACTACCGGTTGAGGCCACTGTTCCTTATTTTAATACAATTATGTTCCTTAATTTAATACTAAGAAAAGATTTTGGTTCCATTATCTTTGAATTTGCCCTTGAAACAGTTGGGGGCTAAGGGCTGATAGCAACCTCCTCTTTGCCAGACTGAGCAAGTCCAGCTCCCTTAACCTCTCTTCCTAAGGACTTCTGCTCCTGGCCATCCTGATGCCCTTCTGCTGGATCCTGCCAATTTCTCTACATTCCACTTGAAATGGGGAGCCCAGAACACATATTTGCCTCCTCCCGTTCACCACTGACACCTGAAATACGCAATGCAGCTAACAGGGGCTCTCCCTGCCCCGGCCCTGGCCATCAGCTGTGGAACTACGACCAGCATCCTCATCCACCACTTGCCCTGGGAGCAGCCTTGGAGTGAGCAGCTGTTCTTTGAAGCACCAGAGAGAACTGCCTGTTCCACACCACCTGGTACCATCCCAGCCCCATGTTGTCAGAGGTTCACAAAGACCCTGTGAATCAACGCCAACTTCAAGTTCTTTCAAAAAAAGCAATTCCCAAAAGGTTTTGTCTATCATTAAACCAAAACCAAAGCCAACAAATCTCAAAGCATTTCCAGTTCTCACTTTGAAAACAGTGTCACAGCTTCCTACCCTCCACCCACACATGAAGCCATCTCAGTTTGTCTTCCTGCAGCATTTTGTTAGTATGCCCTCAGATTACTTCTTTTCCTTTTTTGCTTCAGTGAAAAAAACATTTTTAAACATTCAATCAGGGTTGACCTGAACCACATTTTTTTTTTTCCTCAAAAAATCAATCAATCACAATTCTAGTCATGCTGTTGCTCATCAGTGTTTCTGGTCTCCATACACAGATATATTACACCTGAGAGTAGGATGGAAATAGTAACCCTTACTTATCCATCTGTAGTCTGTCTGCACTTGGGATGCTGCACTCCCACATGGGTACACCCTTTGGAGAAGCAGCAGAAAGAGGTCAGGGGAAGAGACAGGGAAACAGACTTTCCTATATAACCTCCCTCCTACGTGATCCCCCAAAATCCTTCCTTCTTGGCACATCCACCTTAGGGGCACTGTGTGAAGGACAGGCACCTGGAAATACTCCCATCAAGTGCCTGGCTGTCAGAAAGTGAGAGATACATCACAGGGAGTTCAGAGTATAATAAAGATGATGAAATGTTTAGATTCTGAGTGAATGGCTTACAAGAAAAGGTTAAGAAAATGAAATATGTATATAATTTAGTGAAAAGAGGGTAGAAGGCACACTATTGCCTGGAAATATTCAGAAGCATTAACTGTAAGGCTAGCTGAGAAAACTAGATGAAGGCCTGACAGGACATAGACAGCACATCCAATCCCCTTCCCTGGTGGTTCCCTGGTTTGGGATGCACATCACAACCCAGGATAAGGAGTGTTTCTCTCTCCCTTGAGACCATTTGGCACAACCTTGGGGGATCCAAGCCAGTGAGACCTCCCTCCTGGAAACACAGTGCCACAGATGAGAGAAGTCACTACAGGAGTGTCTGGCAAAACCAGATTTGAGCTGCTGGTTTCTTGGCATCTTCCCTGCCCTCAGCAGCTTCCTGTGAAGAAAAGTGTCTCTAAGGATACCTAGTCCTCGTGAAGCCCCTTGTCCAAACTGACAGCTCACGCAGGAACTACATAACCCCATAGATCAATGTCAACAGGAGTGTGTTCAGAGCAGCTAATTACAGACACCAGAGCCGGTGAGGTGAGGGATTGAGAGCAAATGAAGAATTAATACGAAGCTGCTAGCAAGAAAGGATTAAAAACAACCATTGTCTATTCTATCCTCATTTGGGGACTTGTAGCTAGGATTTGCTGCACAATAGCCTGGCTGAGTAGCCAGCACTGGGACAAATCACGCAGCAAACGAACTTTGATGCCCTAGGAAAAAAGCAAATGCGAGATAGAAGGAAACCCAGAGAAGCATCCGGAATGCAAATTAGTGCCTCCAAAGCACTGGCTGTGAATGCCTGGCCTAAACCCAAACCAAGCCTGAGCACATCCTGGCTGACAGCTCCATGTCCTTGCAGCATCAGGAAAAACAACCTTTTGGCACCTGAATTCCCTAATGCAACAATACTGAATACGAGCAGGCATTCTTCAAATGGTTTACAATTGAAAAGGAAGCTCCCTTATCTACTCACAACATGCAGTGTTTCACTACTCCTGCCTACACATGGAAAACGGAAGGTCAAAACAGAGGAGCAGCATGCCCATGGCTGTCTTAGAAATCAGTCAGAGTTGTGAAGGGCAGCCAGGTCTCACAGCCCTACCTGCAATCCCTGCTAAGTTACAGAGGCTCCCTGAGACTGGGAAGAAACTACAATACCTCCATTTTCCAGTAACGCTGTCACTGGGAATATACTTCTGGGAGGCATGGCAGAGACTCCTGGACTTTAAACAGTGATGAAACCTCTATCCCATCTGAACTGAGTCCACAGTGTTGTAGATGTTAAAGTTTGTGTAGCTCTTCTACTTTACTCCCTTCCACCATGTGCCAGTCCGCCACCAGTTGCCAGTCAAGTTAAGGGCACATAGCCTGTGATAGAGGTACCTGTAAATGAACCCCCAGATCTGTGCTCTAGGCAGAGCCAATAAAACATTGCAGACTTGGACTACGGGAATCTCCAAGTCATCTTCCTTTCCAGTGGTTACAAACTGAAGAAGAATCAAAGCGTGACCTGCTCTCCAACTCCTCATCAGTGGAGACGAGAAAGGCCCATCTGGGATGTTCTCCAGTGCCAGTTGCTGCAGTCACCCCTTTTTGCCTGGTTTCATACTGCAATCATGCCTGGTTTCCTGTATCCAAGTCCAAAGCCAAAGTTTTGTTACCTATTTCTCTCCTTGTTGCCCCTTCCCCATCTCCCCTGCCTGGCATTTCCTAAGGGCACCTGCTGGTGAGGCACACAAAAAGACAGACCTTCTATCTGCTGCTATATCTCTCCAGCTGACCAGAGACAGACAAACAAAAGAGAAATCCCAGGACACCACGAATCCTGTTGTTAACTCTTCCCATACAAGGCAATCTTTGCATTTGTCTTGTAATCTGCATTATTCCTTCTTTCCAATCAAAAGGGAGAATAAAGGCCAGTGATGAATGATGAGGAATCAATTACAGGGAGAGCCAGCTGTACCTTCTGCTGGCTGCCTTGAAGACCAGAGCTGGCATTTCAAAAGAGCGGCACTCACACAAAAGACCAGCTGGGCTTCCAGATAGAGTAACCCAAGGGATGCCTTTAAATGTTACCTTCTCACAACAAAAAAAGGTCTTCACTCAGTTTCCAGAGGACAGAACTTCACTGTCGCATTGAATTGCAGTGTAGATCCAGAAGAGCTGGCGCAGGTAGCAGCGGGAGGGAGGCAGGGTCTGTAAGGGCAGGGCCACCAGCACAGTCAGTGCAGGATGGCAGAGAAGGTAGAAGTTTCCTCAGGAGTTCTCTTGGGGAGTTAATGCAGGGTGATGGGGTGGGGAAAAGGCTAAGGAACAGCTCAGTTTACATGGCTCTGATGGAAGGCAAGCAGCTGGAGCAGTCAGGAAGCAAAGGGAGGATGACACTACACACTGAGAGATGCGGTGCCGGGCCAAGTGCAGCAGAGCTCTGTGGGGTGGGTAGGGAAGGCTGCTGGGATCCACAGCCAGGAGCTGGCACACAGCCTGGTCTCACTGCAACTGCCTGCTGCACTCCTGTAAGATCCTTGCTCCAGTACGGGGCAATCTCAGGAGATCAGCTATTGATGAGAATTCCTGGCTGCAGCTCCAGTTTAGATTTGGTACCCAACTGGGAATTCAGGGCTGAAAGCCCCCATGGAAATTCCCATGGCATTTCCAGTGCAGGCAAGACAGATTAAGATAAGAAGCTGACTGATTGCAAGAGATATCCAGTAGCTAGAAAGAGATTCACGGTGTGGAGAGGACTTAGACCTTGCGCAGCTTAGCAGAGTCACCTGCAGACCCAAAATGAGGGCTAAAACCAATCCAGGGAGAAAACAGCTCTTAAGTTTCCAACAGGGGCTCTGAGCACTTCTTTGAGTGTTTAATGTTAATGCCACTGATCAGAAACTAAAAGCCCAAAGCTTAAAGCAGGCAAATCCCAGGAGCAAATGACAGTCTCCAGAAAGAATCTATTACTGTTTATAATCTCCACAACAAACACAGGTCTCTCTCCCTCTCTCATTTAAATGGATGTTAATGAATAGCAGTCAGCATCAGGCTGGTGTTTTGGTTACAGAGCTGGGGGGAAACTTACTGCTCTGAGAGCTAGAAAGCAGAGGGTGGAAAAATAATTGTAGCACAGCTAGAGAAGCAGAAATAATACCAACTGGTATGGACTCATAATTTCTAGGAATGTAAGTTGTCTTCGTACCATGGTAGGATGTATTTACTCGTTCACAGTTTCTCAGGATGCTTCACACATTAACATATGAGGAGTAAGACAATTAAAGCCTCTGGGCTGCTTTCCACTCCTGACTACAGAGAACTTCATCTCTACGTGTCTTCCACTGTTCTCAGCTTGGTGTGCAGGGTCCCCTCTGTGCAGTCACAGGGTCACTACACAGACCTGTTTCTGCAGCCACCACTTCACTAACTCCAGAGCAGGAGGGTTCAGAGAGCTCATCCTGGTCAGAGTTTGGAAAGCACCATGATCCCACCTCTACTCACAAGGCATCTGCATTGGGGCATGGAGAATGTTCGGCCTGTGCTGCCAGCCGGCTGATTGCTGTGGGACACTCCATGCTTTGGTACAGTGGGGAGGCTACAGAGAAAGGAATCAGGGGAATCAAAGCCTCCTGTTTCCTGCTGTGTCTAGGACTTTCTGGGGATATAAACAGCAATAAGATAAGTTTTGATTGGCAATGTTTCCCCTACAGCAAACCTGTGAAAATTACTTATATATGGCTACAGGGAATTTTCTTTGGAGTAAACTGTGGATTTCAAAAACCTGAAGAAACAAACACATTTCCACCTCTGACCTCCTAAAGCACCATCAAATGAGGCTGGGCTTGGAGCAATATTCCCTGACATGGTAACACCAATTGCACAGATTGATCTATGATCCATCACTATCTATCTGACCAGTCTGGCATGTACAGGAATTTCAGGATGGTGGGAATGTACCAGCAGAGAAGCAGGAACACTCTAAAAAGACAAAGTGGACGTATGGCTGGACCCCTGGAGAGACACACTGGGCAGGGGGGACCTGGGCCCTGCAGACAGAGGGGTAAGTGCAGCGGTATTGTCATGGCTGTCTCGTGATGAGAAATGGGAGGAAGGCAGGCAAGCTACAGCTATAGCTCCTTCTCTCCAGCATATCCCCACCTGTCTGTGTACACAGAGAGCAGATGGTGATATGGCAGGAGCAGACTCGCAATGGAGCTATGCTTGAGCTCCTTTGCTCATTTGATCCGCCAGTCTAATTAGAGAAACAGTTAGCATAGAAAGATGAATGACACAAGACTTCCATCTTTGATACTGTGTTTATGGAACAAAATCCTGGCACCCCTTCTCATGGAACATTCCCTCAGAGGCTGTTTGTGACCAGTAAGAGGCTTTCTATCTGTGGACAACAGGATGCGGTTTAAGAAATTCAAAAGAGGGAGAAGAAAGATCTCCATGCTCCACGATGTTAAATTTATGCTATCTCAGAAGAACAAAGGCCCATCCAATATGCAGCTAGAACAGAGATGGCACAGGGAAGGTGACTCAGGGGTAAGTTCAGAGCTGGTCACTTGTTGGGGCCATGGCTGTGTAGGAGCCCAGTGCTGCCTGTGACTCAGCTCCAGACAGGGCAGGGGGAGCCCCAGGTGCTTGGCAGGGAAATGGATGCTCTCCTTCATTTCTCTGTGCAGCTGCTGGCAAGCAGGATGGGATGATGCCAATGGGGGCAGCTCCTTCCCTCTTTCCTGCTGTAGCTGGTGGTCCCCAGAAGTGCTGGGTACTACCTTAGAGAGGAGAGGCCAGCCTGGGGGAAAATCATAGAATTGTTTACATTGTAAAAAACCTTTAACATCAAGCCCAACCGTTAAAAATGAGAGTATGATAAACCTAGCAAGAAGGAGACCATGTGTAGGCAACTTTTCCCACCAATTTTGCAGACTCAAGAAGCAGAGTGAGCCATAGTTCTGCTGTGAGGTCTGTTTGCTCCTTGTTCGCCCTCTGTTTCGTGACATGCCCAGATGCCTTCAGGCAATGCTCTCTCTCCTCCCAGCTTTGATAACGGGCCCTTTCATCTTTGGCACCAGAGACAGCTGGGTCCTTTGCGGAATTCATGTGCTCAGCTCTCAGACTGAGAGCACGCACTGTGCTCAGCACTCTCCGCTCTCCGACGAGCTGAAACAAAGTCTGTTTCATAGACACTGCCAGGTTTAAAAGGGCACAACAGCCAGACAGGACAGGCTTTGCAAAGACCTCAGCAAGAGAGGAGGGAGCCTCCCAGAGCCCACAAAATACAAGTGATGTGTGTGGAAGGGTTCCTGACAAAAACCCTGCAGACAGAGATGTACTTACGCTGAGAAAAATTTTGCCTGTCTCTTCTCTATCCCTATTAACAATTTTCCTATTTCCCCATCATCACCCTGTCTGTGGTGTCTCAGTCCCGGGAGCCAAGCACAGGGCAGCTGCACGGCTGCAGGGCTTGGAGCAGATGGGCTGTTTTACTGCAATGCTGAAGCCAGCGAGACAGCAGGAAGGAGCAGCTGAGATCACATATTCTTCCTGCTGAACTGAGGACACCACTCAAAAGCTGTTCTCTGGCCTCATCCTCTGCCTGACCCAGGGAGATGTGAGAGGAGGAATGGTTCAGGCCTTGGAAGTGATTTGCTGCAGGAAGGCTGTTTGTTAGAGCAGGCTGTGCTCCCAGCTTAGAGTCAGGATGCATTATAGCAAGAGACTCTTTTCCCACTTTATACGTGCCGTACTTGCACCACAAAACTTCAAGGTGACTACGTGAGACAGTGAGACTCCAAATCTGCAACTGCAAACTCCTTCAAGTGCTGGGGTGCCTGTCATCCCTGCAGAGCTATCTTTGGGAGAAGAAGTCACTCCTGGAAGTGATGGTGGTGACTGACACTTGTTGGGCATTTCTTTAATTTTCTGGGTGTCTTGGGGTGACTTTGTGATGTTGTATCCCCTATCCTTGGCTCTATGCAAAAAAAATTAATTTTTTGCCTTTTCTGTGCCTTTTAACTGAGCCTGAGAGAGGACAAAGAAAAAAAAACTGAATGAACTTTTCAAAGCAGTTGTTTCAAGGACACCAAGACACGCTCCTCTGCTTCTGCGGCAGCGAGAGCAAGGGGGGAAACACCCTTGGTGCTTTTCAGCCAGCTTTTCGGCTCATTTTTTCCTGGCGGGAGACGGAGAGTGGATCTTTGTTTTCCTGGGATTTTGGTTTTTCTTCTTCTCTTCTGGACTGTTTCACCAACGACTCTGAACACATCGGGAGAATTTTTCCCGGAGGCCCAGGGATGGGCCCTCGCCGACCCAGCTCCGAGGAGGAGAGAGACCACACCTACAGAAGGACTCTGAAATCTTCCCAGGTTTTCTCTCCACAGCGAGAGAATTCATTAGTTAGCATTACTATCCTTTTCCTGTGTGTTTGTTAAATAAATAATTTTTATCTCTTTCACTTTCCTTCGAGGAAAAATTTTTTTTTTCCTGAACCTGGTGGGGGAGGGGTGGTTGTAACCTGCCCTCTATCAGAGAGTATTTTCCTCCAAATTTGTCCAAACTGGGACACTGGGACACACTTCCATACATTACAAAATCACCTCTGGCTGAAGTTCAAGTACAGATTGGGATGGATGCATAAGCAGTGTATCATAGTTTTGCACTCCGGCCCCACAGCATTCATCCTGTCAGAGCACCCGGGGGGTGTCCAGATGTGCACCTGGAATGACCAACAGTGAAATAATTAATGGTCCATGGAGAGAATAGAAGAGTGACAAGGGAGTGCTAAAGAAGTAGGTGGATATGCTCTGAGAGCTGCTGTTTCCTCTTAAGTGTCTGTTGTGTTTTGTATATATCAATTTCAGAGTCTGAATAATTGATGCAACACCTGATGTCTCAGGAGACAATCAGGTTGCAGTGTATCCTTACAGCTCCTAAACTTTGCACAAGGCTGCTACTGTGATTACAGTCTGAATGCAAAGATGTTCTGCTGATCATTCAGCAGGAGGGGAGATCACAGCAACTGTCCACCAGAGGAGTAACTGTGTCTCCAATCAGGTGATCAGGAGCAAAGAAATTCTGTGGGGATTCAGGGCATCTGCAAATGAATGTGTGCCAGCAATCTGTGCTCCGACAGCCTTCCCAACAAAATCTGCAGCAGGAAAGTAATCAGACATTCAGCTAGTAAGACAGAAGAGGACTTTTGAAGAAGGCAACATTTCGGTGTCTATCTGCACTGGGATCTTGGTTCAGTGATTCCTTTTTAGTGAGGGGCAAGGAAAGGCCCACATTCAAGGTACTAAACAGAATGCCTGCATCAACATTTGTGGAATAAAAATGATGTGTAGCCAATCCCCATCTGAACACCTTTCCCTCCTCTCCATGTGTTCTTTAGATGTCAAGATCTTTGGCTTAGGGATGATTCAATCCTACGTATCAAACATGCTGTTGGTGCTCTTCATAAGTAAACATATAATGAAGGCACAGACACATAGGATTTACTGGGCTCCAGCAAAAGTAACTGAAGGGAATTCTCTGCCCTTGGTTATGCAGGAAGTTTGATTAGATGATGTATCAATACCATTGGGTCTTAATAATCTTTAAATCTATGCCTCTAAATCAAAGTTCACTGAATTCTTTAGAAAAACAGTGACTTCATCTGTCTTTGGGTCAGAGCCACTGTATTGAACTTACAGAGGTTGAATGACACTTTACAAATACGTGGTCTTCTTGCTAGGTATTTATAATCTTTGCTCATGATCATGGTATTTGACTAACCTCCCAAAAACACCATGCAGATACTACTAGAAGAGACCACAGTCTATCCAAAGGGTCCATACCACAGCCCACAGGAAGGTGCTGGATCTCTTAACAAAATATTAGTCAATACGTATTTATTGATGGAGGAATGAGTAAAGCCAAGAACACATCTGAATAAGTGGAAAAAGAATGAGTATAAAAAGTTGAATACATTTTTTCATTACAGACTCTTCACTTAACTCTAACTGCAACTTGTTTTCAAGAGTCTAGAGGGAAGTGAATCATACTCATTAGGAAAATCAGCCTCCCCTCAATCAATCCAGTGATGTAATCTCTACTGTGTAGAGTTATTGCACTGGAGATAATGGCATGGATTTAATGAACAACACATTTCTATATGAGGCAAACTATTTATCCAAAAGAATGAAGCTGCTTCCAGGGTGCCACCTGTATTACTGTGCAGCGGCAGGGTGCTGTGCTCATAAACAAAGTTTGGGTAGGAACGAGGGAGCTACGATGTTGAATCTTACAAAAATAACGGCTTTGTGGTTCAAGCTGCTTTTACATCGACATAACTGGTACCTCTCAATCTGTGTGGCCTGACTGTGTGATCTGACTACTGTCACTCATCAGAAACAAGCTGAAGCCACGTGGCACCCGCCGGCTTCTATGTGTGATCATCCACCACAGCCTTTTAGACACACCTTTGCACTGATTGTCTGATCTGAGTTGGAGAAGTAAAGAAGCAATTCAGTTTGGCAGGCCTTCCAGACCTGTGATTCCTCCTCAGCAGGAGAGCATCAGTGGTGACACTGCCTGTGTAAGTGGCCTGCCCACAACCCAATTCCCTCTGTGAAACAGCCATGGCTTTCTTGAACTCAGATGCTGTGGCAAGAGATCTGATCCGGTCTCATTGTTTCCAGTGACTCAGAACCAAAATCCTTCTTAATCAGACCCCAACACTGTTCCTCATGGGAACTTAGAATAGAGTAGAAGAGAAAAAAACAAAAGGGAAATGAAGGGAAAGAAAAGTTGGAAAGGACTTACAACCACCAACTAGAGTCCAACTGCCTGACCACTTTGATCACCTCTCTGGAAAGCCTATTCCAGTGTCTGACCACCCTTTCAATAAAGCAATTTAATCCTCCCCTGATGTAGTTTTGAACCATTCCCATGCATCCTGTCACTGGATACCATGGATCGGCACCTTTCACCCCCTTTCCCTCCTCAAGAAGCTGTAGACAGCAATGAATACTTTACAATTTTATTGGAAGCTTCTTATCCTGATTATACATAGACCAGCCTTAGCTGGGGTGGTCAGGTAAGGTCTGTGTCAGCACTGGAATAATCACACCCTTAACTCTCCATTCAGTGTGGCTGAAATTTCCGTGTCCCTCTCAGCAATCTTCATCCTGCCACCTGACCACAAAGACATCTCTTGCTGCAGGGCCTGCAAGAGCATCCAGCAGCGAGTAGGAGGCCGTACAGATCATAACCTGGCTACCACTGAGTTAGGAGGCATGCGAGAAAGGTGGCAGGGGACTGTGGTGTAACCAGTCTGTCAGGGAAACCGTCCTCTTAAAGCATCCTCCTCTCAGGCAGCCCCTGGGAAGGGAGGAAGAGGAGTCTGATGGCTGCAGCAAGGACTTGAGGATTTGCTCCAAGCTGCAATGCTGACTCACCCAGCCAACCTGGCAAAGAGGCTTTTTGGACTTGGCGAAGAGTTGCTAGCTGCCACGGCTAGTTTCCTCCCCCGAAAAAAGCAAGCAATTCCTCAGAAACACAGAATCAGAGAATATTCTGAGCTGGAAGGGACCCAAAATGATCATCAAGTCCAACTCTTAAGTGAATGGCCCACACAGGGATTGATGCCACTACCACGGCATCATTAGCACCAGGCTCCAACCAAGTGAGCCTCATTTGATATTTCTATTCCAGCCACACATGAGACACCCTTGTTCTTGAATGCCTTGTGGAAATGGGATTTCTTTTCTTCCCCTCCCCCTGATTTTTGTGTTGGGGCTAGCAGGATCATAGGGCAATGTGAATGCTTGCTACAGAGGGGGCCAGAGGAAGAAAAACAGATGACCAAATAACTTCAGAAGAACGGGAATTTCCTCCAGGGAGCTCCCCTTCATCCTGCTCCCTCATCAGCTAAGAGATATTCAACAGCGTCCTGCTCTGCTAGTCACTGAATATTTTATATCATGGCTACAACCAGTGCATTTGTATTCTGTTTCTCTCTTTCGTCATATCTATTATAAACGAGTAGTGTCTGGGAACTCTCCCAGGGAAGATTTGCCTGGATGGCTGTGGATATTTTATAGTCAAATTGTGAGAGTAAACCAGCTTTCAAGTTCTGTAGTGGGGGAAAAAAAAGTAATAAAAGGGTTATTAAAAAAATAAATAAATGTCGGGATTTTATACGGCTACTTTTGTAGTGACAGAGCTTCAGTTTGCTTCACAATGGAGCTGGAAAAGGCTTGGGATGGGAGACACCCTCTTGCTGGCACTGTCTGCTGACAGGAGCAATCTGATAACGCTCTTGCTGGCACCTGGCTTGGCAGGACTGTGCTGGCACTAGGTGAGCCAGGGGTTGTGGCTGTGACTGCAGGCATCAGGGATAGCTGGGTACATGGGAAGTGAGGCATGGCTCAGGATTGGAGCAAGTCCACCTTTACCTTCATATTGTTGCATATGTGAGATGGATGGGAGGGCAGGATCTGTCTCCTCATCTTGCAGGAGAAGTCCTACTGAGTCCTACACCCTCCTCTAAGCCAGGGCTAAAGGAGAAGAGCTGAATAAATTTGTTTTGCCCTAAGGACTCTGAGAGGACTTCAGCCAGTAAGGGCATCAAGCCTGGCATCAAGGTACTGAGCTTCAATTTGCAGACAGATACGTGGTGGGCTTGCTGGACCAAGTCATGTTTTCCACAGGCCAAGAGAAAAAGAACTATTTTCTCATTTCGTTCTCTTTCAATCTCTGTCTCTATCTTGTCAGTCTAATTTTAAAATCTGCTCTCAGCTCAGCAGCACCCAGCCTGGAAATCATCATATGGCATTCAAGAGTCTGTCCACCTCACAGAAATTTATCAGCCCCTTTGTACAACAAGAGGAAAACAGGGATCAGGTAGGAGCCATAACATTGGGCATGAAGGGAAAAATCAACAGATATAAAAGGTGTCTGAAGCTGAGGAAAAGAAAATGGCACTCAGACGCTTTCTCAGGTTTTGGGAGTCACTATAGCTTTTGGGTAATTTGTGGGTGGAGCAAATTAGTAAAGAGCTAAAAAGCTAAAATCAAAAAACCTGTAATGAATTGACTCTCTGTCATGTCCAGTCCACCCCATCTCCAGACAGACCACCACAAGAGAACTGTTAAACTGAGCTCTCTTCCAAAATCAAGCAAGTGTTGATGAGCTCTTACTTTACCTGTCAAATGAACTTGGGAATATGACACAGGAAAAAAAGCAAGAGAGGCCTCCTGTCTCCACATCTTTTTTTTTGCTAATCTCCCACTAGTCTGGGCCACTCCTCATCAAAGAATGAGATCCCTTTCCAAGCCTCCAGGAGATGTGCAGGCATTAGGCAGCAGAGCTGACTTACCATAAGGGCAAGCTGCAGGGAACACATGAGTCTGCCAGACAGCATTAGCAGCTGGACTCTGTCAGCTAAGCACGACCAGCAGGTCCAGTAAAACCTGGTGTGAGCCAACACTGACAGTGCTCTGCCTGAGCAACCCGCCACTGCCAGCATGACTACAACATGGAGCAGCCTGTCTCCAGAGGGGATCCAGGTGTGTGAAAACACCTTTGACCTAACCCGATTCCAAGAGCAGAGAGCAGATATGAACCCTCAAAACACAGACGCAGATGGAGACCTGCTCAGTGAACTGCAGCCCAGCTCCTAGTCCCCGACACCCCTGGTTCAGGGTTTCAGCCTTGCCCAGATTTTGCAGTTTAACCTCTCAGCCACACCACGTGTGCACAGAGACGTGGCCAGACTCAGGAACATGTTCCCTCCCAATGACATCTACAGTACTGAGCAGAAAGCTGTTAATTAACCCCACTTATTGAAGGGCGGACACATTCCTGCCTGGGCCCTGATTTTTCAGTCAGGCTCTAGTCCAGCAGGTGATTAATAACTCTGTGTGCTGTGGGAAGAGTGCATCTATTATTCAAATTAATGAAATTATAATTAAGAGGTGACGAATTAGCAGTTGCTCCTTGACTGGATGTGGAAACTCATTAGTGTGCCAGGAGCTTCTGTGGTGCTCGCTGCACTCGAGGCTCACAGTAGTGAGAGGAGGGAGCCAGGCAGAGCAGGCAGCCCCTTGGCACAGCTGGGGGAGCACACATCCTGCCCACCCCAATATAGCTGTGGCCACCACGGAGGGCTCTGGTCCCACAAAGCCCCTTCACCCTCTTCTCCTCTCCAACGGACAGACTGGCTGTAAGGTGCTGCCCCAAGGATGGGCTGTGACAGCCTCACAACCCTGACACTGCTGGGCTGTGGGACAAGTATTTGAGAGCAGTAGCCCACCCTGTTGCTTGGAATACCAGAGTAGGACTCCCACCCTCTGGAATTGCTGGTCGTGGGCACAGCTGCTGGAGCAAGAGGCTGGAGATCCTCCCCAGGAGCCCACATGAGGCTGGGTTTACCCTTCCCCAGAGGGTACTCACCAATGTGCTTCCCGTACATGTGGTAGTAGAAGGAGACACAGTAATACTTGGCAGTGATATTGTAGAGTGGGCTGATGAGCCGGGCTTTGTCTCCTGTCACCCGGGGCCGGGACGCCTCGATGAACATGTAATAACCTGCAGAATGAGAGGGAAAGGTGGGCAAAGGCAGCACACACCGGCTCTCCCTTCCTCCAAAGGATGGGATGCCAGCGTGGCTGGGAGACCACGCCTCCTCTGGGAGACATCGCCTTGCTCTTCCCAACTGCTCTGCACCCACTGTGATGCTGGCCAGAGACACTTGCAGGATGTCTGCAGTGCCTCCTCTGCCTCAGCAGTATTTAGGGAAGAGCAGGAGAGATGGGCATCGGCAGACCTGCTGTGGGCACACGTGCAGGTGAACCCCTGAACATGCACATGCACTTCTGTCTGGGTGCAAAACGAGCCTGCAGCACAAGGAGCCTCAGGGCTGACTGCACTGTGCAAGGAGAGCACCAGAAAGAGAAACCATTCCAGACTAATTTCTCTGCCTCAAGTAGAGGGAGGGAGGGAGGATTCGGTACACCTAGCCCAAACAATATTGTTGTCTAAAGAGAACAATACCAAAGCAGTTGTTAACAGCCCAGGGAGGAACAGATTAGCCATTTAATTTGTTAACATCATTTTCAATGCTCAATCAGGTTGGTGTACTGAACACTAATGGGAAAAGCCATGTCCTCAGCTGGCCATTGGATGTTTCCCATTTTTTTCTGAGTTCAAAGATATGTGTTTGCATATAAATTTACTTTTCTTATTACAGAAAGAGGGATGTAATATCCAGCTAAACTGGGAGCATGTACTCCATGCACAGCTACCGTGAGCAATAAATAACACCAGTCTCCTTCAGCTATAGGTGGGGCTTCCTCCTGCCCCACAGGCAGCTCCTGCCTGGTCTCTCATGCTTCTGTGCTTGGTACTGAGGAGATCTGTTTGCATCCCCGAGAACATCTTTGAGGAAACAGCTCACTAAAACCTACAGAGCCATCTCTAGGTGTTAGAAATGTTCTCCTTCTCGTTTATCCATTTTTTACTTCAAAACAAGCATCAAACAGTGCAAGGGCATTAGGCAGCAGGCAATTAGCTGATAACAAGAACTAATGCTCACACTATTTCCCTTCAACAAGGTTGTGGGTGTTTTAATTGTGTGTTTAATTCCAGTCAGTAACATGCAAATTAACTGCCTGCTCCCTGCACCCTGTGTGATGCAGAAAGCAGATCAGCACTCCATCAGCTCCCAGAGCTGTAAGACTCCTGAAAAGAGATGGTGTGCACCTCGCCTCCCCAGCCAAGCCGAAAGAAACCCAGACTGGTGCCTACCCTCCGGCGTACCGCTGATGTCCGTGGGGGGCCCCGTGTTGACGGTGCGCTTGGGGTTCTGGGTCAGGGCGTTCTGCCGGGTCCAGTCAAAGTTATCCATCTTGTCCTGCATGAAGCCGCAGATCTTCTCATCCTCAAAGCGGCAGGTGTTATCTGTGGGGATGGGAAGAGAAGGGGCTGCTATGCTGCTGTTTTTCAAACACCCTCCCCAAGCTGCCTAGGTGCTCGCAGAAGTGCTGTGTCACTACTGAGGCTCTGTGTCAAGTCGGGGGCAGATGGGCAGCCCCCGGCCTCAGGAGGAGGCTGCAAAGGAAGGCATCACAGAAATCATAGAAAACACAGAATGGGTTGAGTTGGAAGCAGCCTCAAAGACCACTCAGTTCCAAACCTGTTGCCATGGGCAGGGATGCCATTCACTCGATCAGGTTTCCCAGAGCCCCATCCAAACTGACCTTGGACGCTTCCACAGATGGGGCACCCATAACATCTCCGGGCAGCCTGTTCCAGTGCCTCACCACTCTCTGAGTAAGGAATTTACTGCTAAAATCTAATCTAAATCTCCCCTCTTTTATTTAAAAATGTTCCCCCTTGTCCTATCAGTACCCATACTACATCAGTGATTACTGTTGTTACGGAAGTGTTAATCCAGGCTGATGGATGCGATGGTCTGACAAAATGCAATAAAGCTATTACGGCTAAAGAGAAAGAGATTCTCTGAGAGATCTGAAGGGGCAAATGTAGAGGAGTGTAAAAAGATCACCGAAGGCAAGCTGGCTACAAGGGCTTTTATATCAGAACAACTTGATGGTAGAATAATTTCCCCAGGAGAGAGGAAAAAGTAGCGCAGATGACCCCCCTTCAGGCTATATATTTAACTAAACTATGACACACATGAAAAAGAATCAGCTGTGGAGAAGAGGTCAGCTCAGTGTGACAAACGTGTCATTTAGCCAGAGTACATCTAATTTATACCAGCTAAAAGGCACATTTGATATTGCAGCTTATGCTGGTTCCCCTAACAAAATAAAACACGAAGGTAAAAGGTTTTTATGTAGGATCAACCACATGTGCAATAGGGCTCGCTTTTATTACTACCACAAGATGGTTACACCCTACAGCAATATTGTAAGACATGAAAAATCTTGTGCATAGACATAACCCAATATGGACTTGCAGAAATTGGAATGAATTGGACATGAGCACGTTGAGGATTGTAACCTTTGTGTTAAAAAGGTAGTTTTGAGTCACAAAAAGCAAAGGCCAAGAACCAGCTTTACACTGCTGACACAGTAGGAGAGGGATGGATAAAAGAGGCAAAAAAGAAAGCGAAAACAGGTCTAAGAACCGATATGAAAACTGCTGTGTGTTGTGAAAGGTCCCTGGGTAGAAACCAGAGCTGGAGAATGAGCTGGAAGTGGGATCTCGGTCCTTGTGAGTGATGTAGATACAGCAAGCACAGATATCTTTATTTGCTGCTTTTAGTACGAGCAAGGTGGTGTACTATGAAACTGAAAGCTAAAGCCATGGCAGAACACATACACAAAGGAAAACAAGGCTCTTGACGAGGTCTTGGGATGTGCTAGGAACCTCATCCATGGCGTGCTGGTGGAAGACTCAACTTTTTGGTGTTTACCTCCCACTATTATTTATCATGCCTAGATGAAGAGAAGCCCAGATGCCTACTGGGGCTCCTGCATTCTTGTATCTTCAGGGATGACTTGCTCTGGCTCCTGGGCAGGAGGCTTTTTCTCCTAGCATGGGTGACTCTGGCAGGACATGTAGAGCAGAGCAGGGTCCTCAACCTATGGGCTGGGTGCCAAGGATGGGACAGACAAGGGAAGTTTTCTGCAATGTCAGGGCCAAAAGGTCCACATGCAGTACAGTGTAGTGTTAGGTAGTTGTATGACACAACAAAATCTGTTATCTTGTACCAGAGAAGAGAGACTGCCCATGAAATGAACAGAATCTTGACTCTGAGATGCTGCACCTTCTGATGGCTACCCTGTAGCTAGCGTCCTCCCCATCCCCTCCCATTTGGAAATGAAAATGACTGAAAATGTAATCCAAACAGACATGAAAGGTCTGCACACCCCTGTGGTACAGAAGTGAGTTCCCCCTTCTTGCCTGTCTCTTTCCAGCATCCCATCAAAGCAGTGAGAAAAGAGGATGCAGCTTCTGGCTGTGGCCTGCAAAAATGTCTTTGCCAGCATAGGTTGGACAATGTGGCAAGCCAAGGGCCTGGTTCACAGATCAGGGCAGCTGGGTTTTCCATAAGCTCAGTGGGAAAGGCCGCATGCCCACTCCTTTGGGTTGAGCACAGCCATCGGGGTCTTGTCTGGGCTGGCCACTTAACTGCTGATTAACCCTGGCTAAGTGCTTTCCATTCAATCTGCTAATTTCTAATTAGCATCCAAATCCAAATTAGACACTGCTCTTCAGTGCCTAGCACAGGGGCCTGAACAGCATCTGGAGCTGAAGGAGAAGGGAGCAGAGGACAGGGCAGATACTCGCAGGGTCTGAGACAGGGCAACTGTGTGGGATAGGGGGCCTCTTCCATCCCTAGAACAAAGAAATGGAAGGAGAAAAGAGTGAGAAAGCAGCTCCTATGGGTCCTTCCTCAGCTCTCATGGCTGAGAGAAGCAAGTTCATGGCTGTACCAGATACCCAGTGGTCCTCAAAGGAGGGGCTGGAGCCCACAAGCTTGCTGATGTTGCTGGGTTGTGTAACACCCCTGGTTTCTCTCCACTGGAACAAAGACAAACATCTGCATGACTCCAGCTCACGGGTTGCCAGCTGCAGATAAAAGAGACACATTTTCTCTTAGAATGGCATTATCCTACACAGCAGGATCCACCATGACTGTCCTTTTGCAAAAGCACCAGGGCCGTTTGCACCTCTGACCCTGTGGAGCACGCGGACCTGCAAAGAAAGATGACATCTTTCTCCAGCACAGAATTACCTTAACAGGGAATATCTGGTGGAAAGCAGCGTTGGAAGCTGTAACACAGAGGCCAGCCAGGAAACTGACTGAAAGGGAACAAACCACAAATGAGGAGGCACACAAATCAAAGGAAAGGCAGATTAAGGAGAAAGCACAAGCTCTCATGGAGATCAGAGAGAGTTGTGCACAACAAGAGGACCTGAGAACAGCATTCCCAATGTAGCGCCAAGGCCTGGTTGTGCCAGCCTGATGGACTACTGTGCCTCATTTGTAAGAAGCCACACACATGGGATGAGACTGCTCAAAGAAGTTGACTCAAAAGCCTATAGAGAGCTCTTTTAATGTCCAAACAGGGTCCTAAGTACATGCTCTCTTCTCACTCAAATGCAGCTACTTCCAGAAGGCAATGCTTCTAGCAGAGCGCATAAAATAGAGAAGGGTCCCATGCATCACAGATTAAGCAATGCTGTTGCTTAGTCAGCAACATGATCCACCTTATGTGCAACACCACTGGCTGTGCAGGATGCAGGAGTTTGTGACTCCAGCACATCGCCTCTGCTGAGCTTGGGAGCTCAAGGCACTTTGCAACAACTAATGAGCAAGGCTTCTTAACTTCTCTGCAGCATAGCAATGCCTCTCTGTATATCTTCTGCATTACATGTGGGGAAACAGATGCACAAAGCACAGAGAAACACATTTAAGGTCACAGCAGGCAGGGCCTAAGCTGGAAACAGAACCCAAGTGCTCCAACTTCTGGTCCTTTGGTTTAAAACAAGCCACAGGAAAGCAAAGCTCTGTGGTTTCTCTGAGCTACAAGTGGAGGTGCCATGAATAACTAGGAAGTGTTGTGTGGTTTGGGACACTGCCAGCATGTCACCTCTGGATGGTTATCAACAAGGTTCACTAGGAGAAACCTGGGAGATCCAGCCAAAAAGAAAACCTTTAAATCACCTGCTGTGCCTCAGAGGCCACAGAGGTGATCTGACTTTTGACCTCGATTGAGTGATGCAAACCTTCTTGAAGACTTTGGCCATTTGGCAGGGATCCTGGCTCATCATCAAGGTGTAAATGAAGCTTCCTGCTTAAAATTTAAGTAGTGGATTTAAATACTGGACACAGAAGTTGTTCTCTGGATTGTTATAGGTGAGGTGGAGGTGGCAGGGGAGCTGCCTCCTCAAAGGCTGGAGTTAGTGCTGTCTTCACCAAACAGATTTCCTTGGCAGCGGTGGCAGCTCAGAGTGCAGAGATGTTTGCTTGCAGTTAGACACCTCCCTGCATTCCCAGCGGACGGACCCTCTATTGTGGCTATTAGCATTTCTCATTGCTTTGCCTTCTTGAGAAACATAATGGAGGTTTTTCCTTTCTAGTCCTTAGGGGAAAGCCATGCCTGGTTCTGAAATTCTGGCTGCCAGATGAATGCAAAAAATAATAATCCTATTCTAGCTGCAGACTATGGGTGAATAGCAGATGGAGCGCGCTTGAATAAAATTGCCTTCATCTTTTAGCTGTGGCCTGACAACCATCACTGGCTTGGAGCATAAAGGACCACGATCTGAGCCCCAGCTCTGTTGCAGACGTGCTGCATGACCCACAGGCTATCACTTTCTGGACATCAATTTCCCCATCTAGAAAATGAAGACAATGAAAACTGTATTGAGACCTCAAAGTACGTCACGACCTAAGAAAGAACATTCAACAGACTCTCCCATTGCAAGCTTCTAGGGATTTTATAACCAGTAATGGAGGGAAGCTTCGCAACGCTCTAACTGGTCAAGTCATCCTATTTGCCATCAGGATACAAGGCACTGTCACCTTTTCTAACCTCTGCATTACAAACATTCTTGAAGAACGGGCACACACTTGAGTAATCCAACTCTAAACACAGGCTGACATCTCATTCCCACATGTTCTTACCTGAACAAACTTGGATTCCTCTGGACTCTGAGCATTATCAGAGACCAGACACACAAGCAATACATGGTAAGCAACAAGTCAGGCTAACTACAACAACCAACATCTGCCATGGATCACCACCCACTGTACCTGTCCACGGTCCCAAAATCATGGTTTTAGCACCACACATAGCCAGACTGCAGGTATGTGAGAAATAGTGTGGCTGCTCTGAAAGGGCAAGACAGGTTGGCTAAGAGAAAAATAAACCAGCTATCCCATATACTTTTTAATGACCCCATCACTAAGGTTGCAAGGTTACATCTGATAGAACAAGGGAAGCCAAAACACCCACTGCTGAGGAACTGGAGTGGCTTGTGGGGCAGCACTCCAGAGTTTAGTTTATGAAGCAAAGGTTATACAAAAAAAAAATTTGCAGAGGAGGTAAGAGGGACAGAGCAGATTCCCCAGCACTGGAATTTGGTCATGACATTAAAATAATCAGTTATTCTAAGACAAATTTCAGGTAAAATCCTAGAATTAAGATAATTCTTAGGTAGTTTTTTGGATATGAATTCCTCTTTTTAGAACCAGATTAACCGATTTTTAGGAGTTAGTCTTATTGGTGACCTCTAAATATTTGGAATTCCCAATGTCTTTCGATCACTTCCTCTGCTCTTCCTTTGCTTTTCCTTTAAAACCCCAAACCTGGCTCTGTAACCATGCCACACGCATGCCTGCCCCAATGTTATTAACATCTTATTACGCTGAGAGAGAAAATGCATGAAGAAGTAATTGTATTAAGTGACTCTCAGAGTTTGTAAATTAATCACCATTGTGCATGCCCTTGGATCAGGCTGCCAGAGGCATTAATCATCTAATCTTTGCCTTTCACTCGAGAGCTCTCAATGTTTGCTCCCAGAATTTGGCTAGGCAGCCTAGCGTGAACTTTCCCCTGGGGGTGGTGGTAGCAGGGGAAGTAGGAAAAGAAGAGGTAGCAGGAGGGAGGGATTTCCATGTTACTGGGATGAGAGTTGGGGAACTCAGCTGTGGTCCAAAGAAAGAGCCAAAAGCCTTTGGGCTCATATTTCACTGGCAGCAGTGAAAGGACTGAAAGGAAGGGGCATATCTGAAAGCAAGCGTGGTAGATCTGATTTTAGGCAGTCAGTCTCAAGGTGTGAACTCATGGGCAAGACCCTCAGACTGGCCCAGAGGTCCCAATATCCACCAGAGGCTGGGCAGCTTATATCAAGGGGAAACTGTAAGTGTTGGGTTTACTGCATGAAAAACATGAGCAGCTGAATTATCTTCCACCACAGGCAAATTTCCTCCAGTCGTTCTGGACTCAATCAAGCTGCCAAAGCAAGCCCAGGCAGGCAATCTGAAGGCTCAGTTTACAAAGACCCCAAGAGATTGACACAATTAGGACTGAAGTTGCTCTGGGTTTACCAGTGATTTATGCAGTGTAAAAGCAAGTGGCAAAAGGACAGATTTTGTCACTTCCACCTGGGGGCTGGGACGCTTGCCTCCTCCAGCAAGTACTGAGAGACATATTGTGGAGTAGGTCCCTGGCAATATGCTCCGTGTTTCCCAGTGAGTCTTCTGTGGAGAATATTTAAAGAAGATCAGGAAGTGAGGAAAAGCAAGCAAATGAAATCAGGAATTAGAGCCACAAAATCCTTTTGACTCTGTAAGGAACTCCTACTCTCAGGCAGAGTATGGTTCATCAAAGCATCCTCAGAGTGTGAACATGCAAGAATTAACACCTTGTGGCTGCCTTAAGAAGACAGCTCCCTATCCTGATTCTTGGCTGCCATCACCCAGTCCTGGCTTCTCCTCCCCACTGCTACCCTGCATGCAGCAGTAGCACTCACCTACACACAGAGTAACACATAAAAACACTGAATACTGAGTCAGCAGCTGGAAACAGGGAGAAACAGCCCCATGCTCTCCATGGAGCACTAGCAAGTAGTCTGCCCACCTGCCCAAGAGCTTTGCCTGGGCTTACATCCTACAATCAAAGCAAAGGGACCTTGTTGCATTCCCTGAAGATCATTCCCCCACTACTTACAGCAAGCTGGAATTCCTCTTTTATGCTCAATGGGCACTATCATGTTGGTGTTAAAGAGCCTCATTCTTGGACATTGTGTATTCTGCTCTCAAAATCAAAGGGAACTCTGGGTGTTCAATACAGATGGGCCTGCATCTTGCCAGGAATGACCAAAAGGTAAACAATCAAGTTAACAGTGATGACACTGGAGGGAAGAAGAAAGGGACTGTGCTGAAGGAGTTTGCAAGAAGAGCCAGATCTGAGCTGGAGACTGCTCCATACAAGCCTGCAGAAGTACCACGTGATATATTTCAGCCAGAAGAGGATGTGGAATATTCCTAAACACAGATATTTTGGGGAACATTTAATAACCTGCTTACTGGAAGTAGATTGCTCATGCTGGGGTGGGGAGGTGGGTGTTCAAGATCACAGTCTACCCAGTCACAGAGATATCAGGTGTGACTGTGACATCCCTGGTGTAAATCTCCTGGCAATAACTCAAGGTACAACACATGGCAATATTTACTGGAAGCTTTAGTGTATACAATTTCATCCTCTTTTGGGGAAAAAGATTTGACAAAGTCAGCTGTGTATTCCAGCCGCTTGTCTCGCCTGATCTGCTGGAGCACTCGACTAACATGCATTACATTCAAAGTATTAACACAAAGGTCTTGTTGCTTACCTGTTGGATTGGGATAGTTGATTGCTGGAAAAAGAAACAGAAAAACAAGTCAGAACAGCTAGTACTCCTCCAAGTCACAAATCATAATCAAAGTGTGAAAATAAAACAAACAAGTCAAAAAAGGTCACAAATGCATGAGTCTCCTGGCAGCATCCCTGTGAAAAAGCAGTGCTTGGTGCCTGTGTTGGTGTGGAAAAAGATGCTAACACTCTGATCCAAGCAGCAACAGACCTTAAGAAAATCCCACCTAAGGGGTGATCCTGGGATTGCACAGGGAAACCCTTCTGGCAACCCAAGTAGTTTCCTTCTGGAGCACCCAGTGGGACAGCACCCACTTAGAAACCAAAGCTTGGTATCTAAGAGAGGCATCAAAGCAGTTTGATGCACTGTGGAAGTTTGAGACGACAGGTGTGCTGGGGACACCAGACACATTGTCAGTCCATGGGAAAAGAGGGTTGTGTGAAATCAAGCAAACATAGAAGGAGAAGGATCTGTACTTTCTGCTGAAATAGAGAGTAAAGAAATCATAGAGTTGTGGGAATAGAGAGATCTGTGAGCTGTTGGGATGATGGCGAGAGAAGTATGGTCAGTGTATATCAATGGGATAATCTGGGATTCAAGGTATTGGACAGAGCTACAGCTTCATGAGTGACTAGTTAGGAAAGGAATCATGCATTCAGCTCTGGAAATAACTGAAGTCTCCCGAAATCCTCTTACTTTTATGGGCGTGTGGCTAATACACAGCATCCAGTGGCTATCTTGTGTAATACGCCACTGTACTGTGGGGAGTACAGCATGGCCTGACTGGGGTTTTGGGGATCTCCTGTCCACAGAGTGCAGAGTGTGAGTCAGAGCTCCTGAGTGAGGGATGAGTGGACACTGACCTTCAAAAGTCTCTATTTAGCGCTCTGCATTGATGGCAACATCCAAAATACAGTCAAGTGTGATAGCACTGCGCCATCAGAACTCCTCAGAGCACAGAGACCCACCCAAGGGTCACAGAAGACCACACCTCTGCCTGCCCACATCCCCAGGCCTGAGGCTCGGACCTGCTCTCGCAGGCAGGACCGAGGAGGAGACACCTACGTTCCATGTACCGGATGATGCGGGCAGCCATGTCTCCAGCCCCAAAGCTGGTGATGGGCGTCAGGCGAACTTCATAGCTCTGAGGCACTTTCAGGTTGGGCAAGATGTGCTCCAGCAACAGGCCTTTCTCCATTTTCTTCACAGGAATGAAGGTTTGCATGGTGTTTCTCTGAGAGAGCTGCACAGAAAAGGAACCCACAGTGTTATAAAAATCCTGAAAATGGAAACCTGATCAATCCTGTCCATCATATACACCCTATTCCTCCTCTTCCTATACAGACGTATACCTGGTTGCTCCATGAGACCTTCATGCTGTATGGGTTTGAAAATTGCCATCCCTGGTACAGAACAGTGATCAGGAGCCTGAGCTCTCCCTGAAGGGAAGCCTTGGTGTCCTCCTGACTGTAGGCACAACTTGAACTACAGGTCCTGGAGCAACTTTGTGACAGAATCAATGCCCTCAGAAGAGAGAAAATGAACCCAGTTCACCCTTGTCAGTGCATCCAGGTCTTGTGCAAACACAGCATGGCATTTCACCAAGACACCCCTTGGTTCACAATCACGGCTGCAGAATTCATTCATTTGCTGCCTGGGCGATGTGGCATTTCATTTGGTGTCCCACTGGGACCAGTCTGCTACCATACCTCCTCAGCAACCTTCCATAGGGTCCATCCTTGAACCCTAGCCCACACTGCCTCCGCAGACCAGAGCAAGGGGTCTAGTTCAAGTCCATAGTTCTCTGGAGTCACTCATAGGCTCCCTCTTCCTCTGATGCCCATTGGAAGGGGCTGAACTATGCTAGCTGAACCCATACCAGCTAAACATTGTTCAGTTTGCTAAGGCAGCAGGGAAGTTTCAGGAAAACAATGGGGAAAATATCGTTATCAAAATCACCACCACTAAAAATGATGAATTACATGTCAGTGAAACTTCCCTGCCATGGTCATGCTTGCTTGGCTGGGAAAGGACAAGAACGAGGATTGCATTGTGAAGATAAAATTTCCTGCCTGTTGCTGTGCAATGCCTGGACCCTTGTGGCAAGATATATTACTGGGGATGCTGGTCCTGGTAAAAAGACCTTTGGCACAACTTTCCATAGTCCAGTGTTCACTAAGCTTTCTCCTGCCTCTGATATATCCTCTAGGCTGAAGTTTCCATAGCAAAGGCAATTCTCCTGACAGGCAGTCTCAGTGCTTGTCATTAGCTCTGAAGTTACAGGATTACTGGAACCGGAGGAAGGTTTACAGCAAATATGTCAGTGTAGAGCGTGTGGGGCAAGAAGATGGAGTGAGGGCACAGCAGAAGTGGAGGCCACTCTCAAAGTAGGGCAGGGGGCAATGCCAATGTGGCACTTAGTAAAAGCGAGTACATGCAATCCCTCCTCAGTAAAAGTGAGTACATGCAATCCCTCCTCTGCTTGTCCCAAGCCCTCTCGTACGTAACTCTAAGTTCAAACTCGGAAGCAATGGCTGCTGCTGTAGAGCCTTCTGTGCCAAAGCCCCGCTCATTTCCAACATGGCCAGGACCCATTGACCCACCTCCTTGATCTGCCCACAGTTTGGATGGTGCTCCCAAGTGAAGAGGCAGGGACTGGTCCCTGGGAACCCGTGGCTGCATGTGGTTCTCACAGTGAAAAACAGTTTTGCACCTGCCTTACAGATTATACCTAAATGAGACCTTTGTGCCTGAACAGATCAGGGTGCAAGTTGCTTGAGGAACTACTTGCTGCACTCTCCTCCCCCTCCTCCCCTGGGTAACAGGGAGCAGAGAGCTGGGAGCTGTTCTGGTGCCTTCCCCCAGCTTGGTGCTGCCCTACAAGGTACCTGGGAGCAGTCCTAGTGGGCAGGACCTGGGCAGTGCCTCTGGGAACCAGAGGCACCAGGATGCTGCTGGGATCTGTTCATATCAACAACGCCCTATCTGCACACATGCAAGCTGGGTTCTGACCCAGCTGGCATTCCTACTGCTCAGCCCTCCCATCTGCCAGCCCTCCATACTGCCACTCTGGCCAAGCAGTGGCAGAGCTGGCTCCCAGGGTCAGGGTCTTAACCTGGGATCATTAGCACCAGACCCTCAATTATCTGGGTGAAGAGGAGCAGTCAGAAGCCAGAAGCAGGAGGCTGGAGTGGTACAGCTCCTGGCATGGGACCTTTTGGGGAGTGGAGTGTGACTGGGAGGGCTGGCGGCAGCTCTTCCCCCACAGGCTGACGTTTGCTTGGGTGTTGGGAAGGCAGCCAGCAAATAGGAGGAGGTCAGGAGCCATTTCCCTCGTCTAGACATAACCTTTAGATGAGAAACAAAATGGAGAGTCAGAGAGAAACTCGGGGGTGAGAGTTAGACAGTGCAAATTCCACCTCAGCCGGGAGTTAGATGGAATTTGGGTATCTAAAGCCTCTGGGAGCAAGGTCAAATCATGTACTCTCCCACATCATCTAATCCAGGACAAACTGAGAAATCAGCCTCCAGTCTGGACTGCAAAGCTCTGGATCCCCCAGTTGAGTCTATGCGTGGGGACTTGTGTAACCAAATAAATAATTGGCAGCCACCCAGGTCTGGCTGCAAAACAGAAATAATTAAAGGCACATATGCTTCCCATGGGTTGCAACCTCCCTGCTTTCCAGAAGAGACCTGGATCACTAGGTAATGGGAAAGGCACAGTCAAGGCTCAGCATGTATCTCCCCTTGGTGCAGAGAGGTAAAGTTTTAAGAGGATCTTTTCCCTCCACCAAATACTTTGTAGCTAAATGCCCTCTCTCTATTCAACATGCAACTTGGACAGACACACAAACTGGCTGCCAGCAAGACTGCCCTCTACACATCTTTACTACAGTTTCTACAGTCCTGGCATCACAAAAGAACTGGCCCTGGATGTCTTTGGAAAGACTGGCTCTTCTCTGTGAAAAGCAGCATGGGCCCTGAGCTAGCTGCAGCTGTCAGTAGAAATAGCAAGGTGCGCTGCCAGCACAGTTTAAAGGGCATGAAATTACTGCAAGGGAGAAAAGGGGGCAGCTCCATCCAGCTGCTTGCTGTGTGCGTGTGGAGCCAGTGCTGGCTTGCAGTCACTAACACAGGTCCAGCAAACAGAGACATAAAGGCCAAGGTCTGCCTCTGCATCCCCCTCCTTAAACATCCTTTGCGTCCCCAATTGCCAGCAGCAGGTCTGTGCAGAGCTGCATGCATCAGTCCAGTAGGAACCCATTTTTCAATCCACTTCAACTGCCAGCTGTTTCCCTTTCTCCTGCTCCGTGTGTTCTCTTGTCTCATGCTATCCTGGTATCTTCTTCCTTCCACCCCCTTCTCAGCGCCTCTCCTCTGGATCATGTTGACCCAGTGTTCCAGTTTACTATTGCTGCAGTGCAGTTAATAAAGCAGAGGCTGGCGCAGAGGACAGGGAAACACTGGCCACCTTATTAGAGACGCTGAAGCCTCAGTGGAGGAGCTCATGCAACAAGCTCATTTATCACCAGGCGCAGGAAGCTGCCAGTGGGGCCAGAACAAGAGCACCGCGCAAAGCGCAGCCTCACCTCTGCCTTTACCCCCTTCCACTCCCAATAATCCGAGGAAGGGGATGGGGAAGAAAAAAATTGAAACAAATCCACAGTTTCTACCAGCTGGCTGTGAATAACACACAGGCTGCAGAGGTGAGAATGTTCTTGTAGAGTGGGCTCACTAAAAACACCTTACAAAGGGCAAAATCAGCCTCATGTGGTTTGTGTGTATTCACGTGCAGTGCATGCAACCGGTCCCTTTCCCCCGCCACTGTAAGCAGTATTAGTGATCAGGGAGAGCTCACTCACATGCACTCAGCCACCAAATCTCTGGGAGCTGCAAACCGGGGCTGCCCGTTCTCATTCCTCACTGTCACCTACCCCGCTGGTGGGTACTGTCTGCCCTTTCCCCTGTCGTATCATTTGAGCCAGCTCGTGGTGCTTGCAGAGTGCTTGTCCCTCTGCAGCCAGATGAGCTGGCCCGTGGACCGGGAACACACACCAAGAGTCTCAGAGACAAAAGCAAGACGCCACACTACCCCTGCCCCTGCTTCCATTCCCAGCTGGGGCACTGTCACATCAGAAGGCCCAAGGTATGACACTGCCACACCTATATTTTCTCTTTATATAGGCTATTAAAGGAAAAAAAACAGGATGGTGTTTTCAGAATGAATGATGTTCATGCCAGATATGTACCAGCTAGCAGCCTTAATAAAGCTAAAGGATATTAATAAACACATCTGTCAAGAGTTAGTGTTGTGGTTCTGCTCTACCACCACCACAACAACCTACCTGTGCTGAGACTGGTGTGACATGTGAAGCCATGCATGTGGTCTCACAACCAGCTGTATATTAATGCTAGTTTGATGGAGAAATTAGAAAGAAAATCTGTTTAATCACCAAGCCCCAAGGAATTGTTGCAAACACCAGATAGAAAAATGTACATTAACATCATGTACATTCCCCAACAAGCTGATTGGAGCAAAGGAACTGTTTTACAGGCATCCAGCTTCCCAGCATTGCAATTCACTTGTGATGCTCTCTCTTTACTTGTCCCATTTCTTCAGCAACTTCTCAGCTCAGGGCACAAGCACTAGCTCTGCTTTCCAATACCTCCATTCAAATCCTTTCCACACATGCTCACTCTCTCACCCTTTTTCCTCAAGCCTCATTCAAATTCCCCTGGCTGCTCCTTTCTGCAGCACAAAAGAGACAAGGGGTGGCTGCCCGCATTCCCACTCCATACTCACTAACTGCAGATATGGGCTGCTGGGAAAGCTCCCAGCTCCATCCGCAGCCTCTCCCGCCTCTCTGAAGGCAGAGGAGGCAGCAGATAAAGGCAGGCTGGTGTGGCGCAGCAGCCTCGCACTCAGGCTCCATCCCTCTGGCAGGCTCTGCCTCGCTCCCTGTACAGCTCTGCAGAGGAGCACACCAGACAAATGCTGTCTGGGTACGTGTGCAAGTGGGGTGGCCTAAGCTCCTCCAGTCTCCCCCTTCTCTTTCTTCTGTGCATGTCAGGACACTCTGGAGAGCGGACGTCCACTGGACTAGGAGCTGTGGAGAGCCTGGTGGTGCAGGAAGCACAGGTATCTCAAAAAGATCTGAAACAAAGCATGGGGCAATAATCTGGACAAAATAATCTTCAACTGTGCAACTGATGTGCTGCACTCTTCAAGCAACCAGCAATCAAGGTGGTCTTCAAAGCTCCGTGCCAAGCTGCCCAGTTTCTCAGCACACACAGACATCCCTGTTTAGCAAGGTCCAGGGGCCAGGAGAAGGTGAGAATAGCGGAAGGGCACTTTTCTCCTGACAGGCAATAGCACTCAGGGTGTGACAGAGCCTCCCATTTGTACCGTTTCAGCCCGTTTGCACAGCGTCTTGGCTTCATTACACAGCTCTGTCCTAGAGTGCTGCAGGCATCATCTCTTATCAGATTTCCCCAGTGGCTGCAACTGTGATGACCTCATCCCAACAAAGTTCAGCTAAGATACAGCTGCTCCCTTCCTAAGGGAGTTTTGATCGCAAAGACCAGAAACAATCACACCACTGCCCTCAACACGATGGGACTGGCAGTGTCTGTAGCCTTAAACTGGCGACAGCCAGGAAAAATACTCCCAAGGTACTGGAAGGGGCTGAGCTTCTTTATGGTGCTGGTAGCAGCTCCTGGGATGAACATGGGGCTCTGCAGTGCCAAACCTCCTGCTACTCCAGCAGACATTCCCTGTCCTCAATTCCTGCCTCAACTGTGCCTCCAAAGCTACAGGATATGTGGCAGAGAGGCAACCTCAAAGAGTTTAGAAGCCATGGACTTCTTAAATTAAAAAAAAAAAAAAAGAAATATGATTACAGAGTTCATGTGTGTCAGAGTTTATAGTACCGGAGATTGAAAGCAAATTATCCAATTCTCCATCGCTGGAGAATGAGAGCCCAGCAGATGAGTTCCACAGGTAGAAGTAATTTTTTGGGAAAAGAGGAATGAAATGCTCAGAAACTGGGTCAGGAGGGAGGTAGGGATATGAATTTTAGGGAACTCTCTTGATCATGAGGCTCCAATATATTCCACAATGCTGGAAAAATATGCCATAAATCTGGCCCTTCTTTTCACCTTTTTCCTATTCATTCTCTGACACATAGCAGTGGATTGAGATTGTGATCCTTGATGTCACCTTGGCACCACAGGGCAGAGCAGAGGAAGACGTCTTCGACATTTCTTTTGGACACCATGAATTTGATGCTTGATCTCTGCATTCCGGCAGAGGGATAAAACCCCTCTGCCCCCAGAGTTCAGAGAAGGGCAAAGTATGGCTACAATCTAGGACAGAGCAGAGGAGGAACACTCCTGGCTGACAGGGTCAAGTCCCCAGCCACCAGAGGGGCTGCCTCTGCTTATTAATTTTACGTATGTATCACATCCCATCCTAAAAGTGGTTTATTCCCTTTAGGCCTGCTCCTCCCCCTGGACATCTCTTCTGGAGCCTGACCACCCTAATCTTCTCATTTCCAGACTGACTTTATTCACATGCAGATTGCACCCAGTTATCTTGTGCCAGAATTGTCCTCTAGCTTCAATGGCTCTTTTCCCTCACTGCTGCTTGACCTCCTGATGTTTTATAGACAGCAATCACACTACTTCTCAGCCTTTGCTTTGCTGAGCCAAGCTGGCTGAGCACTCTGTGACTCCTCT
Source organism: Struthidea cinerea (assembly GCA_013397865.1). Lineage (NCBI taxonomy): Eukaryota > Metazoa > Chordata > Aves > Passeriformes > Corcoracidae > Struthidea > Struthidea cinerea. The sequence goes on from VZTI01002689.1 coordinate 101,936, forward strand.
TGTAACACAGACCGTCACTTCCCATGATTGACTCTAAAATCTTCTGCATCATCCCACTTGCTGGAGTTTGGTGCCCCAGCCCTGCATACAGGATGCACTGGCAGTTCTCCACCTTGCCCAGAAGTACCTCAAGTTTCATCTAGGAGTAGTACACTTGCCCTTTCTCACACCTGCATCTTCTCAGCAGCTACTTGAAGACAACTCACTTGTGCAATGCACTCATTTCCCAGTGATGAGCTCCCAGCCTGCAGCACCTTCTGCATGTATGAACCTGCCTTTGTACCACTGCATTTCATCCCCATCTTTCAAATCTTTCTTCCAATCCTTCCTGATCCTTCAGCAAGGTGGCATTGTCTCCCAGCCTGGTGTCAGCTGCACAGAATTTCAAGAGCACAATCCTAATAGAGGATTCTGTACTCACTGGCTGGTATCAGCTGCAGGGAAGATGCCTGCCTACTCTGGAAAAACCATTTGGGTAAGTTTTGGGTAGTGAAGAAATTTGGTTTGGATATGAAGATAGTCATTGTGATGTTTCTTTATAATCTCTCATCAAACTTTCTCTGTCTGTCACATTGAATTAAAATATTTTCCTTGGTTAGTACTTAATCTCCATCTTGGTTGGAAATGATGTCAAGCATTAACCTCATCAATTAAAGGCTCAAGGTAAGTTTAAATTTGGATTTATTTCATTTTCCTTGCTTGATAACCATTACTCCTAAGGGGTTTCCAGAACAAATAATCACATTGCAAGCACAAATCTGGCATTTCCCAGACAAGCACATCAGTGAACTGAAATTCATGCCTATGTTTTTCATCAGCCAAGCACACGGGTTCAGATCCTGGGATTAAGCAAGGATGGATGGCCAAAGCAAATCCATTATTCAGTCTAAATGAAGAGTCCTGGAAGCTTTTTGTACTGAACTGTTTTTTATCAGGAGGCCCAGTTTCTGGGCTGAAACATTCCCAGCTCCAGAGAGAGAAGCAACTGCGAACTTCAGGGGCTTCTGAGGACAGCTGGAGCCATCTAGGCTGGAAGTCAGTCTCTCTCCCTCTTGCACAGGCAATCAGCTGCCCATCCTCATTAGGTGCCAAGAGCAGCAGATTATGGCTTCCTAGAGAAGCCAAATTGGTGCTGTCATGAATTACTGTAAGTGCTTGTTCCACACTCCTCAATAATGTCTTTCATTAGGATCTGATCAGAAAGCAATATGTATTTTATTAGCGTATGTTCCCTGGTCTAAGGAAGAACAGACCTAGCCTTCAGTCTGTCAGAGAGGCAGTCAAGCACAAGCCTTTACTGAGGTTCTCTTCTACTGTCTCACAGCCTTATTTTCAACCCTGAAGGCACATGCAGTCCTTCTGTTTCAGACTGGAAGCTCTCTACTGTTACTGCAAGTTCCTACCTGTACTTGACTATGCACTGAAGAGCCCGAAACCCCCTCTCTGTCTATTGTATGGGCACGAGCTGGATAAGAGACAGTATCTCTCATGTTCCTCCACATTCCCCTCTTGCAGAGAGCAATGGTTCCAGACTTTTTTGAGCCTCACATCTGAAAATCAGCACTGCTCAGTGTCTTACTGGATCCAACTTTATACCCATCCCCTTTGTCAGTAAGCACAGTCTCCTCTTCCACCAATTTCCTTGCACTGGACACATCTGCTTGCAGCTAGACCCATGTACATGTCTATGCACTGTGCTGTCAGCACTTCTGGCTCCAAGAAAAAAAAGCAATTCGGCTCTGCACAGCCCAAGTCTGCCCAGCTGCAGTTAGGCTGAGCTCTGAGCCACTTTGCCTATAGCATGGGTGTAACTTGCAAGCAGGACATGCTCCACCAACAGGAGTTGCCCTCTCCCAGGCTTCTTTTCTTGGGTTCTCAACAGAACCTGGCAGAACCCTCTGTTAGGGCACCTTCGCCCTTGAAAACTACTAATAAAGGACAGGGCTGATGCTTCCTAGAGCAGAAATAGCCTTTTTGTGTGACTCTGGACTTTCCAGTCTGGTACCTGTAAAGCAGGTATATAGGTAAGCATTATTCCAGAGCCTCTAGGCTGTCTATAAAGAGGAGGCAGAGGCAGCACAGCATTTGTGGGGAGAGCCATAAAGCCCTTCACATTGCTCCATGCTGCCTGCTTCATTTCTTTATGATACACAGCCAAAACATCCATCTAGTGCCTACTCCTGCTCCTTTGTGACTAGCTATGGCAGAGATCACATCTCTCTTCCAAACCCTTCCCCTTCACACACTCTTATCTCCAATGTGTTCTAGGAAGTGAGAGCCAGGGGGAAAAAGAAACAAAATCAAGAACAAAACCTAAAAAGGAAACAGAAACAAAAGAAAGAAGAGATGGAATATAGGAGGGGAAGCAGGGAAAGGCACAAAGATCCCCAAAGAAAAGATGGTGAAGCAATAGGAGGAACATGGACCGACTAAAGAAAATAACAGATGAGCAGAGTAAACAGGCGGAAGCTGTATCACAGCCTATCAACAGGGACTTTCAGGAAGACTCAGTACTAGCATGTATCCCTTGAAGCCACCGAAGGAGTGTGGAAACAAGATGGACAAAAAGGACTGACTTCGATACCTGGCAACAATTTTTCATTCTGCACTCAGCATTGTCAAACACAAGCCAAGAGCCTGCTGGACACAAACAAGCACAGTGGTGTGAAAACAACATCTCTGTCCTGCAAGGCTGCTGTAAGGGGTGTACTGGCTTGGGGAATCTGATTATCTCTTCTCTCACATTCTTCTTACCCCAAATGAACACTGAACAGTGGTGTTGGAAGCTAGAAATACATGAGATTTTCCTTCTAGATGTGCTTTAAGATCATATGAGCCTTTCTGGCAAGACGATTTGTATTGTTCTTCTCAGCCACTGTAACTATTCTAAACACAGCTAAAACTAGGACATCTGCTTGGATTATTCCCTTTTACTAGGAAAGCTAAACAATATCCTGCTTTCTTTCTTGCCCAGTCACGTACTTGAAAGGCATTAGGAGCAGTACTTACAGAAAGTTAATGTTAAGACAAAATCTATCTGCAAGGCACCTTATGAATAGCAAGACATCTTGTAAAACTATCAGCTACCCTGTTTTGGGCAGGTTACTTTCGCTTTGGATCTAGGTGAGACAGAGGTAGTTTTCCCCATAGGAGCCCCCACAATGCCGTGCTTTGTGTGGGTAGCTAGCAAGAACTTGATAACACACCAGCGTTAAGGCTACTGCTAAGCAGAGTTCCCACAGCACCAGCACTGTCTCTCCAACATTCTCCCCTCATCGGTAGGCTGGGGGTGGGCAAGATCTTGGGAGGGGACATCATATCCAGGACTGCTGATTCAAATCGACCAAAGGGTTATGAAAGTATGACGATGGTATTTGTCTTCCAGAGCAACTGCTACATGTACTGAAGACCTGCTTCCCAGGAAGGGGTTGGACATTGCCTGCTGATGGGAAGTAGAGAATCAGTTGTTTGTTTTCCTTTACTTCTGCACATGGCCTTATCTTTGGGGTGTTAAACTGTCTTTATCTTGACCCATTCGGTTTTCTCAATCTTATTTTCTCTCTCCCTGTCCTGCTGAAGAGAGGAAGGATAGAGCAGTTTGGTGGGCAGCTGGCATCTAGCCAAGGTCAACCAACTACACTTTACTTACTTTGGATAATCACAGAAGAGAAATGATACCTTAAGACTGAGGCACAACTAATCTGCCACTGCTCATATTACTAATTTTCCCAACTAACTGGTTACAAATGATCTGTGGACTAGGGAAAACCAGCTCAGGAAAACCATGTATCATACTGAAGAGCAATTTGTGAATGCAAAAAGACAGAATTAATCAAACTAATTCATTAGTTAAGCATCATTTGCTAAGCTCTCATGGGCAAAGGGAAGAAGTCCCAAGAGTGGCACTGGAAACTGTTAGACTACCGAAGGCACAAACCTTATTCCATGGCTACCAGGCATTTCCACTGAAATCACACCGGACCTACTGGTCAGGCCCGTGCCGAGCTTCCCTGGCCACCCTCGTAGAAAACACTCTGATCCTCTGGCTGACAGGGCCAACAACAGCCATGGCCAGGCAGACACCTTCACCTGCAGTGAGCAATGGCCAGGGGAAAACTCCCTTCCTTTGTGCTGGGTGGAGGCTCTGCTGTTGTCCACTTCACCAATAGAGAGCACAAACCTGAATTGTGGAAAAAGCTCCTTGTTTCCACCCCCACCAAACATTCAGCTATGCTGGGATCTTCCCTTATAACACAGGTGGAGAAGACCTTGTTCTAGCAGCATCCTCTGTGACAGATTTCTAGGGATGAAAAGAGAGATGGCTCAGTGTGCTGTCAGCTGCAGTGACTGATGGTGTGTCCCATTTCCAGGCGGCAGAGAGCACAGCTGAGGTAAGAGCCTGCTGTCTTCACTCCCACATGCCTGTGGCAAAGTCACTGCTTCACCTCCAGGTCCTGCACAGCAATCTTACCAAGCGTCAAGGACTGCTTGTCCACCATGTGTGGTTGATCAGCCAGCTCTCCTTCCACTGGCATGTGGCTGACACTCAGTCCCAAACCTCTCCTCCTCTTGCAGCCTAGAAAGGCAGTGCCTCCTCTCCCCTCTCTTGCTTTCCCTGGCTTTGCATCTTGCTGGCTGTTCAAACCATCCACCAAGCACACCTCCCACTGACACTGGCTTATTTCTACGTCTTTTTCCACCTCTTGCTCAGGGCTGAGTCCTGCCCAGCATCACGTAGGCCACTAGCACAACTGAAGGCAATTGTCTTGAGAGCACAGATATAATCTGCCTATTCTCACTGCCTGAACAAAAGTTGAAATTAAAAAAAAAAGAGCGTCAGTAGGGAGATAGGATAGTTAGAACTAAAAAAAGACCTTTTTCCACTACAGAAAATGGCTCTGCAGGTAGATGGAATTGCGTTGATTTGACATCCCGTGTGACAGCAGCCTGTGATCAAACATCAAACTGGCAGACAAGGTAGGCAAAAAAAGAAGAGAGGACTAGAGAAGCTTTCTGAAAGATGTGACTTATAAGCCATCCTGTAACAGAAGGTCTGCTTTGAGAGTCAGTGCTGGGCAAACACTGTGAAGCCAAGTCACTTGAGTCCCCGGCCCCAACACCAAGGAGACAGGACCAGCAGAGCCCATATCAAGTGCAAGGATGAACAGTAAAGGGATGTGGTTTGTCACACCCCATGAGTATTTCCATGGTCCACACAGCATCTCACATGCAGCTGAGGCCACCACGTGCTGCTTCAGGAAAAGCCACTCTCCCTTCCTGGCTGCAGCCAGCTGGGACTGTGATGCTCTAGGTAAAGGGACTCACACACCCCTGTTCCATGTGCCCTGTCTGTGTCCTACCCTGGACATCAAACTGGGCTGTTCAATTAAGCATCTTGTCAGCTGGAGGATTTTTTCATGGATGTGGCACCACAAACCTATTCCCTTTTTCCAGGTAACACCAGGCCAGTGCACCACAGAGCACATTTTATCCAGAGCAGGATGGGTCCCTACCTAGCTCACAATCTGCAACTCTTCTTTAAGGTTTTCATTTTCTAGTATGAAGACTAGGACAGCCCTGACTGCTTTTTAGTTAAGTCCTAAACCAGATATCACCTCCTCAGCTCTTGCAGCATCCCCCAGCTGAAAACCCTACTGCAATAATACTGTGGGAATGCACAGGATGGGGCCAGTGGGGTCACAGTGCACCAGAGAGCCTTGGGATGAGGGCTATGGACCCAACCTGGTCTTCGGCGGTTGCCTTGGCAATGGCAGCGTTGTGCTGCGGAGCCAGCAAAATGTCAGAGCCTTTGTAAAGCAAGTTCAGCCACCCTGAACTCTGTCTTGTGCAGAGCTGCCTCCTTACCAAGCTTTTGGTGTCCCCCTGCGCCGAGGTGCAGCCCACAGGCAACCCCCCAAGGCGCCAGCTGCTCGCCTTCCCAGGAATCTTTGCCTGAAGCCACCGTAGCACGTGCAGAAGAAAAGGAATTTTGTTCACCTCCCAGGATACGTGGCTGGGCTGCTACAAGACCCACCACCTGCTCAAGTACATCACCTTTCTGCAGTCACAGCCTTTTCCAGTCTGGGACCCAAAGGCATTCTCAAGCAAACATTTATGGGAAAATGTGGGTGGGTGCACTGCTCGTTCATCCTCCCTTTTGTGTGGTACCACCCCTGCTCAGCATGTAAAGAGTGGGAGAGACCCCCGGCCCTTGGAGGGGTGGCCGGCTCCAACAGCTAATGCAGCCAAAGAAGGCAGCAGTAGACAGACATTGTTGAAGTGGGCTCAGAGGAGAGAAAAATAACAACTCAGAGGCAGAAATGAAGTGATACAGATCCATAGGCCGTGGGCCTTGGCATATAACCTCTCCTGCTGCGTTGGGATGGCTATCAGCGGAGTTAACCTTCCACTCTAATCACAGTCATTAAATTCCTGCTAACGCCCCTGTCCTATGTCTGTCCAAACAGCTCTGTTATCTGTCACCTCCCCACATGGTCTGCAGGCTCCCCACTGCCGCAGCTCTCATTAATGCTGCTCTGGCTGGCTGATGGGGCAAGTGGCAGCCGACTCCCAAGCCCAGATGAATTTTGTAGACAGCAGGGAATGTTTATCCAACGTGGAGGGGATGAAAGCACAAACAAAGAGAGACCATACAATTACTCAGGCATTGCACAGGGCCAGTCTCATTAAAGACAGTATCCCTGACAGGAATTAATCTGAAGTGACAACCCAGTGAGCTAATTTAGCAAATGGGTCTGGGGCCTGGCCCAGTGCAAATTTCAGGGGTCTGTCTGGTAGGTAGACTAAGACTGCTCCGAGGAGGGGAAAGCCAGGAATATGTAAAGCTGGCCCAGTTCTGGCCCGAGCCTGTGTGTGAGAAGGCAGAGAAAGAGGAGACAGCAGCCTCAGGTTGCCTTGAGGGGAACAATGAAGATTAAACTTTCCTACTGCACCAAGAGCTTCTCCTTCCTCTTTCTCTTGCAGCCTCAGGTCACGGATGGGTTCCAGCTCATTAAGTGCACAGTTATTCTGCCACTATCCCCCATAACCATAACCACCAGCCCAACTTAGATCTTTCCTCCATGATGCAACCTGCTTGCAGTATTAGAATGGCTTTTCATTTCTCTTTAATGTGAGAGCAGAGCCCTGGGACGGGTATAAAATACACAGAGAGAAACAAGCAACTTAAAAGGCTTTTTATTTTTTAAGCAAAGATCTGGTTTGGGGAGGCTACTTTGAATCCCCAAGCAATGAAAAGCATTTTCAGTTGGAATGCAGTACTTCGGTGCCTTTTCTATGCTGCAAGCATACAGAGAAGAAAAAAGCTGACCACACAAAGAGCCCCAAAGCCTCATGGCATCTGCCCACAACCAAACCACCCAAGGCTGTGACCTCATTGAGGTCACTGGTGGAGGTAAAGTAAGGTGGTTGGCATTTGGATCAGTTGCCTTGCAGCAAGAAAGGGAAAACCTCCCAAGCTGTCAGGACAGACGGCTGTGAGGCCCCTGCTGTTCTTCACTGGGCATGTTTTCCCCTCTGAACTGTTGCTCAACAAAGCCACTGCCTAAGCCCACCTGAATGAAACCCTCCAGGAAATAACAGCCTCTTTGCCGAGATATAGAGTAGAGGCTTTACAAGAAGCTTGCTCCAAGTTGCTATCATATGCACTTTCCTGGGTCAGTGGCTCCAAGCTGTCAAGCTGCTTATATGGTTTTAATCAAAAGTTAATTCTTATTCTACTGGAACTGGTGCATCTGTTGCGCCTCTCAGCCTGCTCCGCAGCGCTGGGAACAATCAGCTCTGGTGGAAGTGCATCTGCCCATCTTGCTGGGAGCCCCCATGCACTGCTTAGGCAACCAAATTCCCCCCAACTGCTTACAATCCCCCCAGTAAGGCCCTAGGAAGCCGCTGAACAGGAAGCATTGGAGGAGGCATGGCACCAGACAATTAATAAGCAGCACTCTGACTCTTACCCAGCCCCATTTTCAGCAGCTGCAGCAAGCAAATTTAATTCAAGGGTTCCCAGGTGCCCTGCAAAGCATCCTGCTACTTGGGGATCTTCACATTACATATGCCAAGAGATCCTTGAGCAAATCAGGGAGCGTGAAATGAAAACCAGCAAACCAAATTGCAACCAGTGGGCATCCCAGCTGGTTGCCATTTGGGTTCCAGCTCAGCGAGAGTTAATTCTCCTCTTTCTATCCCCTCTTTCCCCTGACAGCCCCTCACCACCCCAAGGCTGCCACATTCACTCATCCTTAAGGTGCTGAAGAGCCCAGGCCATGAGCACTGAGGCTGTGGAGCTCCTGGGACTGGGGGAGAAGGTGGGCTGGCTGGCTGGCTAAGCTTTCACCAGCTTGATGCTGGCAATAAATCTGTTGCAACTGCCCACATGTAAGGCCCGTTTCACCTAAGGAGAATATTCCACTTCAATCTGAGCTCTCTAGGAGGATTTTTGTGCCACCACAGCTGGTGCCTGGAAAGCCAGCATATCCAGTGAGGAGTATGTGCAGGCAAACAGCAGCTCTACATTCAGGCAGACAAATCCCCTTTCTTAAGAGCTCTTCAGTCAGTAACGCTTTTAAGCTTTTAAGGTTTTCACAGTTATATTCACAAAGGTCACCATGTTTTGCAGTCTAATGATGGAACAGAAGGATGCAAAGCTTAGCCCAGATGCCCCAGCACAGAGAAAAAGGTGCCATAAAGCAGCAGAATCTGCAAGACATGGGAGAGGGTGATGGAGCAAGGAAAGGAGTGAAAGATCAGAAGGTGTCACAAGGCTGCTTGGAGTCCAAGTGAGACATCACAGCAAAAACGCCAGGAAGGCAGCACATGAACACAGGGAAGCAGTAGGCTGGATATGAGAAGGGATGTGATCCTCTGGGGCAAGGAAATGAAAAGAGCTCCATAAGACCTCCCTATGGCTCATGGAGGAGGAGACCTCACCAAGAAATGCAAGTGTTTTCATTGGAGAAGGGCCAGGAGGAGGCAATACCATGAAAACCTTTTCCATTGTGTCCTAGTTTCAGCCAGGACAGAGTTAATTTTTTACAGTAGAACCACAACAGTGTTTCCTGCTTGTGCTTGACAGAAATGAGAACAAAGCTCCCCTGCCTCCTCCTCTCTCTGCCTTCCCTTATTCAGTCCCAGGCCACCATGATGACACCTGTAACCACTTCTAAGAGCTTTCCCATACATATGACTGGGCTACAGCAGGGCCTTGGTATCATGCTCCTCTAAAACACAGCACTCAATAGTCACAACTACATGGTGATGCTGCAAAAACTAACAGCAGTAACCAATGGGGTATGAACAAAACTGGGGGTGTGTGTGTGAGCACAGCACTCAGCTCCCTTCTTGTTGTAACTTAAAGCAGAAAAGTGATTTTCCCTTTTCTAGATCCCTTTTAGTAGGAGCTCAGTGAAGAATAGAACCAAGATTACCTTTAGATACTGTGCAAAAGGAAAAAAAACCCTCAACTTGCTGGAGAAGGATAAAACCCACAAATTTGTTCATTGAGTTGTAGTGCTGATAATAGCGAAACTTGGCTCAGAGGGAAGATCTACTATGACAAACTGCCTTCATTATTAGAGGCTCCCCTGTGTCCTGTATTATTATTAAGTACTGACAACGTGCTCCATGCGGTGTGAGTAACAAACAAAGGCTGTCCCACCCCAGAGAGCTCACAATCAAATGGAGACATAAAACTGGAGCCTACTGTGCAGAACTAGAGGAAAGAGACACTTGAATCTTTTTAATTATTTTGTTTTCTCTCTACAGTAAACAAACTTTTCCTTGCAAAATGCATTTGCTTCCCAGCTACCACTGAATGGCAAGAACCACCAATTTTAAGCATCCCCGTTTTGCAAAACTGTTGAATGCAGGCACTTTGCTGGGCGTGGATGAACGTATCTGGCAATCCTGCTAAGATAATGTGCTCTTTAAAAACATCAAACTCTTTTCCCTAACCTTCTCCAACCAGTGATGTCTTCAGATTTCACTCAGTTCTTTCCCCCAGCCCCCAAACCCCAGTATGATTTCTCTTCAAACTCAGAAACCTTGAAACCCACTTCTCTTCCCCTACAGAGTTCATACAGTCCAAATAGCTTAGTTACTGTGACAGGATGAAAGCCCTTCTGCAACACAAACAGCCACTGACTCTTTCCTGCAGCTCCTGCCTGGAGAGCTCTTCAGCATAGTCCCTTTTTTCCGTACGAGTGAGGAGGATGGAATTCCACTCGTTTGAATCTTTGGCCTACAAAATCTACAGCACCAACTAATGACTATAAGGCATTGTTCCCATTAAAACCCCATTCAAAACGCTGAGCATGAACAGCCCAATGGGGCCCACAGGGCTTTGAAAGACCTCAACTGTACCCAACCCCAGAGGTAAAAATGAACACCGAGCTGTGCACTTGGCCTGTCTCTTCCATTCAGTGGGGAAGGTGCAAGACCATCAGGACCTGCCAATTTCATCACTTTGAGCTCTTAATCAGCAAGGAGACATTGATGTAACTGCCTCCTGAATGGCTCTCTTCCCAAGGCCATATGCTGGGGCTCCAGAAGAGCAGACCTTACCTGCCGGACTTCCAGGCGGTACTTGAGGATGGGATCCACAGCATCAGGCTCCTTTTGGGTCCACTGCAAGACGTAAGAGTAATTCTTGGATTGCTTCTGGCTCAGGGTGGGGTTGGGAGTGTCATAGTAAAACTCTGGGCTATAAGCTTTTGCTGGAGGGGAAAAAAAGAAAAAAAGAGGGAGGAAAGTAAAAGAGTGGGATCAAGAGGAACAAAACTTACAAAGAGACATGGTGAGAGTGGAAGAGCTCCACTCACCCAACTTATCCACCTGCCTCTAACATGATGGACACCTTTACTGTTGCACTAATGTGCCAGCATTTTCTGTGAATCACTACTGCTTTCACAGCCTAAACTATTGGGACGATTAACAGCCAGCAACACCAGTGGGACATGACCAGCACCTGAGAAGGTGGGAACAACTTCAGTTCTCCAGCTGGAACCAGCTCTAATCTTTTCTCCCTTGCTTTGTAGTTTAGATTGAAGTAACAGCTTTAAACTGGCATTTCTCCCGTTTCATCTGCTGCTTTATAGAGACTCCTGCTAACAAACCCTGAGAAAAGATCATTTGGCCAGTAGGTCATAGGAAAAGTGTTATTTATCACACAGAGACCATGGCATTAAAAAGGAGACCTTGCTCCTTCTGCACCTCCCCTGCCTTGGCAACACAGCGCTCCAGCCTCTTTGTAACACAACAGTCAACTCGGCAGCAAAGGGGACACTGACCTCAGCCTGGGTAAAAGCAGCGGGAGCTTTGGCAGGGGCAGAGATGTCTTTTCTAAGCCCACGTCTCTCCTTAAAAACGAAGTGCAGCAGGAGAAGGGAAACACAGGAGGAAAGACGTACCAGAGAGAAAACGAGCAGTTCAGAGAAGAAGGGACTTCCTGTCATTTCCCCAGCAGTTCTGTCCCGAATCACTACCAAGCAGAATTTGAAGGCTCCTGCCATGCAGCCCAGCAGCTGGCAGACTAATACACAGGGCTCACAGGCAACTCGAGGTCTTACCCACGACTGATTTTGCCCTATTTGAAATTACGATCATTTCACTCAGTGAACTTCAATTTTTGGCAGGTCCTGTCCTGAGCCAGGCAGGAGCTGGACCTAAATGAAAGCTCAGGTGTCTGGGTTCAGGTCCAGTCTGAACCAGCAGAGACCAGAAAGATGCCTGGGCAGCGAGGGATGCTGGAGAGCAGAACAGGCATAAACACCATCTCCCCCGGATGTCTGTTGCACCTTTCCACTTGAATCACAGGCCCTGCCATTCTGTGTGGTTATAATTAGGCTTGACAGGATTCAATGTTTATTTTTTATGAACTCAGATGGATAATATTGATATTTATTTCCAAGTCCTTTTTCTCTTATTATTTTTATTGACTTGAATTTTTGCGCAAGCCAGAAGTTCAGAACTACCTCAGAAACTAATTGCTGCTTATTCAACTTGTATTGACTATGGAAGTCAAGCTTCATAATGGATTTCAAAATAAAATCAGAACTGATGATAATCATTATCTTGCATGATATTAATTCCTTATTAATTGACTTCAAGATAGAAATAGAAGCTAGGAAAAAAAAAGCTTTTTGATAGAAATGCTGCACATCAAAATACTTTCAGAACTACCTTCTGGAAGCTTTTAGTATTGCTGGAAAGTTTTGTCTTTTGCTTGGGAAGAACTGAAGGTTATCCACTTCTGTCTTTCAGGCTCTTCTGTGCTTGTGGCTAGTGAGGGAGCAGATGATGAACAGTACAGGCTGCCCTGATAACTTCCTCAAGAGGAATGGGTTGGATGTCTCACTATCCTTCCAAAACATCTTGGAAAGCTAACCACCCATCCATAGAAGAAAATAATCCCATCCCGGTCAGATACATGTACTGTATTTTCAGTGCATCTGAACACCCCACAGTCACAAATGAATCACTGTCCTTCTGTCACACAGGAAGGTTTTTGGTGGTGGTTTTTTTGTTTGTTTGTTTTTGTTTGTTTGTTTTTGTTTTTGTTTTGTTTTGTTTTTTTTTTTTCCCCACAGAGAAGAAACAGAAACAAAAACAGACCATGCCATTCTCCCTGCTCAGATAGGAAGGCTGTGGCTGATGGGAATTAAAACTCCAGCAATCCTGAGCCCAAGAACAGCAGTCTAGTCACTGGAATATTTTTCAGGATGCTCTACAGGCTTAGAAGGTCTAATTAATTTGTAACTGTCCAGGACACAGGCAGAGATGTCTGGAGATGAACAGCTACCATCAGATATCAATGTCTTGGAAAAGGAGAAGGGATGCAGGAAAAATAAAGGCTCGCTGCTTTCCTGATCAGTGCTCTCTAGGGATGAATCCTACTTTCTGCTGAGGGGATCTTATCTCAGGCACAGCACGGCACACCGGGTGCCAATATGTATTTGTTACTGCCACCAGTGAGAAATTCCTGGGAGCATTCCCAGGCTTGACAGGGACGCAATTTTCTGTGACGGCTCATAGAGGGATATGATTTGCTCTCAGTGATGTGAGAGTTACAAGCATATGAAAAGGGTAGAGAGGGCCAAAGCTCTCAAGCAAAATCCACTGCCAGACGAATGCCAGGAAATCTCAAGGGGTGAGAGCAGGGTCCTGAAAAGGGGCCCAAATAGTAGAAGTAGTTTGGGTTCCCCCATTTTGGTAAGCATCCCAGAGTTACAGCATACCCAAGCTTCTCCAAACCCTAGGAAAGACCTGCTTCAAAATCAGGCCTCTCTAGATGTTATTCATTCTCATTTTTTCAACCCTGAATTGAAAAGTATTATAAATTGGCCCTGGACTCAGACCTGAGTATTTGGGTGGGATTTATTGTTTATTAAGGTGGCTTCATGGGAGACCTTTTCTAGAAAATTGTGCCCAAGTAAGTTCTGGGGTCATGGGAAAAGCAGACTTAGTGATTAGCTGGAGAGGCCAGGTCAGATGTGCCATTTTAGATGCTATAACTCTGCCATCCCTCTGCAGTTGCAGGTGCTGGAGAGGAGACCTGTTACAGTAGATGATGGATTCACAGAAAACTGTGAGCAGCAAATCCACTGAGTACCAGTGTCCATTCCCAGCTCACGTATTTTCTAGAAAGCATTGTGAGACACAGACAGGAGTCACAGGGAAGGCACAGGAATACAAAATACAGCGTTTGTTTCTTCGTTTGTTTGCTTTTAAAGAGGAAATCAGATAGTTTGGAGCCTGTTGGAGGGATGTACAGAGCTTTTCACCTTCCCTTGGTCAATACTTACTGATGATACAGGTTGTCCAAGCTTGAAAGCTGATGGCAGCCTTAAGTTTAAGTCCTGTAAGTGGTCAAACACTGCTAAAATGTACCAGCGGCTGGCACTTAGCTGCTCCAGGTCCATCTGCCTGAATGATGGAGACAGATGTCCCTGCTGGCTTATGGAAAAACATTCCTCCTGAACAGGATGCTGGGCACAGAGAAGGCAGTAGAGGCACTGTACTGGCACCAGTTTAGGAGGAGCAAGCTTCCCATGACCCCATCCAACAGCTTGCTCTGATGTGCACTCTGTGACTTACCAGACACCTGGAAGAGGCAGGTGGAGACCCCCACGTCGTTGGAAATGCTGCACTCGTAGCTCCCACTGGTCTCCCGACTGACGCTGTCCACCTTGAGCTCTGAGTAGTCCTGCTGCTCTGCCAAGGGCTGTGCCAGGAGGCTCCCGTTGAAGCGCCAGACGGAGGTGGCCACCTTCATGGGGCTGCCCTTGAGCATGGTGCAGCGCAGGGTGACGCTGTGCCCCATGCCCTGCCGCACATCCTGGAAGGCCGGCTCCACCACGGGGGGGACTGGAGACCCAACAGAGCAACAGACAGGGATGCCATCAGGGAACAGCTGCCTCACTCAGCACGGCCACCCCGACTGCCTCTGACAAGACAGGAACCTATGATTTCCAAGGGGATGAAGCCAGGATCCATCACACCAAAAGCAACAGTCATCTGACATTCCTTTCTGACTGGGCTGGGGCCACATTCTACCTCCCTCCCATTTCTGAGGTAGGGGGAACCTTTAGCAAGTACTCATCCCACACCGAGCACTGCTTGGAGGAGCTACCAAGCTCTGCTCTCTCATGTGCGAACTCAGCATCAGCAGCTGTATCACTGCTTGGATTCAATCCTCAGATCTAATCAGAATAACTGGTCCTCTTATACAGCATAAAATGCACTCCCTGAGCAGGCAGGTAAGTTCCCAAGCAGTCGTGTTCTTCTTGTCATTGTCTGGCAGGGTTATCAAGGACACTGTGTTTAGGTGGAGGGATCTGCACTGGCTCTCCCCACAGACCTGAAGGGGTTTTAGAGGCCCTTTCCCAAATACATCAATACAACACATCATGGACTGGCTACAGGGACTCTGGGTCCTATTTTTATCTCTGGCAACAACTTCCTGATGTTGGGAGGTGAGTCACATCTATCCATGTCAGCTTCTCTGCCTGTAGTGTGAGAATGGGAATGGTGATGTGTGTTCACCTCCTTAGCAAAGGGAAACTACTGCATCTTTAGCACTTCTTCAGCACTTGTAAAAATTTACAGGAATGTCACGATTTGGGCATGGTTGAGGCAGAGCAAGGAGAAAGTTGGCTTGGTATTGTTTGGGTTATTCCTTATTTAATGCAATGACAGAGGACTTCAATCTCCACAGCCATGTGATAGACATGTTTCACTTGCAATAAACTCTTAATTAAAATGCTACAGCATGGGGATAACCAGAAGCTCTCCATCTAAAATGAGAAAAGATTCCTGAACACAAAACAGCTGTTAGCCTGAATGTAAAAGAGGAAGAACTCATTTATAGCAGCTTCAGCCCAATCACAACTGACCTTCTCCAGGTTCGAAGCACCTGCTCTTCCACAGACAATTTCTATGCCCTACAGATCAAGAGAGCACCTGCCTCCTCTAAAGGGCCACAGAGTTGCCAAGCACAGCCAGACCCAAAAACCTGTAACACCCAGCATCTGCAGCGCCACAGATACAGCTCCACCAACAACCAGTGGGTCACTCAGCATCCCTGCCACACTGAACGTAGCCATGCTGGGAAGGGCTCCAGCACACCAGTCTCTCTTCTCCCATAGTCTGACCCCAGCAAGACCCAACAGCTCTGTGACGCTAGTGGCATCCCTAATCTCCACCACAGATGAAGGCGGTGCATGCACCGTCCCACAGGTGGGCATGCAGTGTCCCCTCTCCCAGGGGCACAAATGCATCTGTGGGTACAGGCAGTGTACAACCATCCCCATCATCCCCTCCACCTGGCAGCCTTTCTTTGATGAGGCTGTTTTCAAGGTACCTCATTCTCAACTCTAAGTCTCTGGGCCCCTTGCTGCACTTAGGTGGATTAAAAGCAGCCCCTGCCTGAGCTGACGCTGCTGTGCTGAGTGGCATGGTCAGCTCATTAAGGATGGCTTTCCTGGAGATGTGTCTCTGCCAGTGCTCCAAGTGCTGACTTGCCTTTGGCTCACACGTCTCCCACCTCACAGTGAGAATAATGTGAGAAGTTGTTTGATTAGACCAAGTGCCATGAATGTGTCATCTCCATCCCTAGCTGCTAACCCATTTCTTCAGTCACAACTGCTCCTTAATTGAAGCTGGTGGGGTCTCACATTCTAATCTAGGCCAGCTGGTGATACAGGGAAAAGAAAGAGAAAAAGGGCAGAGAAGAGAAAAAAGAAGGCTCAAAAAAATGGCACAGCCACTTCAGATGTACTCAGAACAGTCTGTCTCCCGAGGAGGAGAGAGAGGGGTGGGAGAGCAGCTTTCCTCACAGCATCTAGCTGTGCCAGGTATGGGGCTGGGACAGAGCAAAAGGTCTGAATCTGAACAAAGTACCATCTGCAAGGACATGTGCTGCAAGGAAAGTGCCCTCCTAGGCCTCACTGAGGGAGTTTCTGGGGGTGGTAAATAGTCACAGAGGAACAGGGCTGGGATGCTCCAGATGCTTCCTTAGGTCACTGGAACAGCAGGGCAGCCAAGGATGCAGAAGATATTTAATCTTCTTCAGCTGGAAAATGGGATTTACTTGATTTGCACTGGGACAGGCTCTGGGCCTATGTTACTATCTTGCAAAGGGAATGCCTGAAAGTGCCTATCAATTAAAAATCGAGTACATTTTTTCCTCTTGTCTCTGGCACTAGGAAACACCCAATGAGCATTAACTCTGCATGTAGTCCTGGAGCTCCTGGGTTTTCTGGAGAGAGAGCTGAAGCAGGTTATCCCATCACTACAAAGTATAGAGAACTAGACCAGGGGTCAGTTATTCCCCAAGGTTCCCAAAGGATATGAAAACAAAGGAAGGTCAACAGCAATTACAGAGTCAGACATCAGCTCTGGCCTCCAATGCCTACTGGGGAGTTCACACTTGTTCGAGGAGGTTACACACGAAAGGCAGATTCACCACAAAGGCAGGGATTCAGTCTGTAAAACCTCACTGCTAACAACACAGCCTTTTCTGTTTCTGTTCTTTTTCCCTGCCTTAAAGGCAAAAGAAAGCTTGTTTAAATGAGCTGGTGCTCCTACTGCCCAGACCTAGGAACTGAACAGCTCCAGTACGCCTGAGACAGGGGCTGTCTTGGAGGAGAAGCCTGTGACATGAGCCCTGCACAGACACCTTTAGGGAGCTGCAGAAAGGATAATGATTTTCAAGGTCCCTCTTACACTCACAGAGAAGCAGCATTCCTGCTGGCTATAAAGAAGTAGTATTTGGCTATTCTGGCTTGCTAAGATGCCATGTTGTTCTTTAAGTCTTTAGCCCAGTTCCAAAGGTGAGTCCTCATCCAGAGGCTCCTCAAATGCCTTTCTGTATCTCCCTTGAACTCCAGTGCCTGTATCAGAAGTGCTCTTTTAAGAAGCCTCCACATTGCAGGCAGCAAGTTTCTACGCTTCCAGGAGGTAAAAAACCTCTGTGCCCATACAGAGCTCCAGGATCCCCTGGCAAGAAACACAGCAAACAAATATAGACAATTACTGTTCTCTCTCAGCACACAGCTTAACTCTAGAGGAACTCTCTGGCAAGAGCAGTGATGAAAGGGGTAAAGAGGCAATGTTGAAGCGAGGCTCCTCCAGCAACCTTGTTAAGATGCGGCTGCTGTGAAACACAAGGCAGGGCGGTCTGCCTTCGCAGCAGAATTAGCTAGTTAGGAGCAATTCCAATCAGCCAAACACAGGCAACCCACTCCAGTGTGCCAGGCACCCTAAAGCAAAGCTGGGCTGCAGGCAGCTCCTCACTGTGAGCCAGAGCAGATGCTCTGCACTGAAGGGCTGCTAAGCTAATGTTGCTCACAGTGATGAAGGGCAGCAGTGAGGGAAGTACAACAGAAAAATGTCAAGCACCAAGGAGTGCTGTTCTGTGTCCCAATAACCTCTTATTTTCTTGGTTTTATTGGAAATAACCAGAACTGAAATGCTCATCGTGCTGGGTGAGTGAAAAGTGCACTTCCTTCTCACAGTTTAGAGTTATGGTCAACTTGGTTTAAGTCTCTTTTAGTTTTAGCCTTGAGAAAGGGTAAAACTAAACTAGGGCTCTTCCTTACAAGAGCCAAAGAGGTCAACAGAGAGACCACAGTCTCTCCTTGTGCTGTCATTGTGCTGTCCTGCATGGGACAGCTCAGGAAGGGATACTTGGCCCTTGCAATGTTGTCAGATTGCTGCAGGTTCCCATCAAATTCAGATGCCTCCAGAAGGCAGAGATGTTTCTTTCACCACTGATGAAGTCAGAGCATCCCAGGATAGCAGAGATGCACTTTGAAGCTTTTTACTTGTGGGGTAAATAGAGGAAAAAAAATTCCCCTAAATTAGACACTGGCAATGCTGCCGTGAGGCTGCTCTATCCGGTACGTATGAAAGGCAAAGAAAGGCTCCTGTTGGGGTGGACTGATGCACAGAAATCAGTGACAAGCTTAAAAACAAACCAGCATCTGCAGAACAGGGGAGCACTGAGTGAACAGACCTCACACAAATTGTTCAGGCAATAATTGAGAAGGTTGAATACCCTAGACGTCATGGGACAACACCATGCAAGACACATGCAAACTCTGCTTCCCCACTGCAGTTTGGTAACCATGAATAGCATAACCTGCTCAAATTCCAAATGCTGGCTTGTTTTGGAAGGTTTGTCAGAGCTAGGGAGCTCTCTCATAACCTGCTCTCTGACTCACAAGCAGCCTTGTCCCCCATGTAGCCATGTACAGCTGCCATGGGCTGCTACATTCTTATTTTGCTACAGGAATTTACTTCCCACAACATTTCCTCTGCTGCAAAGAGCACCACAGCACAGCAATGTCCAGGGGAAAAGGAGGGGCACAAAGAGAAAGATGCCCTAATCAAGGTCACACACACACACAGATCAGACAGAAGCAGCACATGAGTCCTGTATCCTCACCTTCAGTATCTGGTGTCCTGAATCAGGATACCTTCCATATCGGGACCCACATCCCGGTCCTTCTGTTCTTAGCCCAGGCTCCCTTGTCTGTGAGAAACACCCTCTCCTCTATCCTCCAGAATCAGTCTTTAAATTTTTATTTAAATCCAGACAGTGCAGTATGTAATACAAGTGATGAAAAGAGCAAGCTAGATTAGAAAGCAGCTTAATTTCAGCAGCTCTCATCCCACCCTACTGATTGACTACCTCAAAGCTTAGCCATGCATCACAGCACCAGTGGGACTCCTGCCTTTGGTCTTCACCATGTCCCTTGGTGAGACCCTACTGACCACTCATTTGTAGGATTAACATTGCAAACAACACACGGATAACCTGGTATGAAATACTGCACTTGGTGGTTAGTTACAATTATTAGCCATGTCTTGTTATCCGAAGAAGCTGATGACAATAGGAAGTAATTTCTCTCTCTAGAAAGCAAATCAGCACAGGCAGCTATTAGGACCTTATGAGACCTATATGAGTCTATCTGTCATCTGTTCAATTTCTTATAGGTATCCTTTTGCAGTCATACTGGATGCAGTCTTCCCTAATCTTTTCTAGACAACCAAAGCAACCTCACCAAAGGGTGCCTTCCTTTTCCAACCCCTGGTCCCATAATCTGGGGTACTAAAGATACCACAGACAGCAAAGATACTGCAATCCTTTTCTCACGGCATGTAGAAAACTCCATGGTTTCAGCTCCAAGAGAGACCAGAATTCTCCACCTGAACAAGCGGGAAGCCCTTTTATTGTCATGAGGCTGGGAAATCACAGCTGAGCAATTCTGTTCCTTGCAACAGCACCTACACCCCCCACCCTAGGAACACACATTAGGCTCCAACAGTTTTCCACCTGGTGACAAATATCCAACCCATATATACAAGCCCAGTCTCATATTCTTGTTTAATATATAACTGAGTAGTTAGAAGAAGGGAGATCCAGGAAGGCTTGCTCAACCTATTTCAGCTAAAAGCCAAAACTCATTCTTTCATCTTATATGACTTTTGTCTTTGCACTTCAGTCTCACCATGTATGAGGAGATAAAATGTGTGGGTTTTGCATAGTGCTTGAAAGCCAAGTTGCAAATATTGTTATTTCAAAGAAAACAAATTTGTTTGAGCACATTTTCTGCTAGACAAGTGAGCGCAGGGTCTGGAGAGGCAGGGCTCAGAGAGTGTTTAGTTCTGTGCTAGCTGACTGCTTTTAAAAGAAGAGCGAATGAAATGTATTCACTACCAGCTTTTCCGCTTTCCTCTTCCCTGAACTTTCCAAGCCAATTAGCTCAACCAGTCTTCACCTAGTTTTAATAAAGAGGGATTTACTAAAGGATTTCCTCTTCTGCATGACAAACTCTGCTGATTAATACATAAGACCCCTCGCTCGCTTTACCAAGTGCTTTGAAGAAAGTCCATCCTGGGTGGGAATTTCCAGACCTTTAGCCTCACAGATATGCCTCCTCAAAAAAAAAACTGTCCCAGACATGCTGGAATGCCACTCAGACTCACTGCCCAATTAATTCACCCTAACAAGACACTACAAAGACAAGTATTCTTCTACAGTGTAAAGCCACCTCATTCCCATGCCTCACTTACCTTCAAGCGCCTGGTTTCAAAACAGTACACTCCCCTAATTGAAAAAGATAAGTAGAAAAAGATGGTGCACGTACAGAAAACACACACACATTTATATGTGAGATGCATGCTGATAAGCCTCCCCCCACTCACTTACCACCCAATCAGCAAAGTTGTTCACCGGAGAAATATAGAGGGTGAGAGTGGGCATTTCAGAGCTAATACCTTCAAGTACTGCCGGACCAATGGCATTACCCCAAACATAGACCTTTTTTCTTTTCTTTTTTTTTTTTGCCGCAGACTAACATGAAAATATTTCTCTAGCTCACAACCAATTTTGCTAATTATGACATGGTGAAGCAGCATGACAGCCAGGGTGGATCTGCCCACCCTTCATTCTCCTGCCTACCCACATACCCACAAGAGGGGAGCCCTGCCATGTGTAGCAGCGTCAGACCACCAACGCTTCGCTCAGGTTCTGCCTGTCTTCTACAAGATAACAAGGTGTCACCTCATGCCCATGCATCTGTTCTACATGCCTCTGTATAACAAACTGCGCTGGCAGTGACACGCCGCTCCCAATAGCATATAAATAGTTTAGATGGAAACGTTCACTAACAGTCAGCCAATGATATTCTTTCCCCAAAAGCATCCTATATGCATTAAATTTTGGCAGAGAACCAGTTATCTTACTACTCAATAATTCATAGGTGAGCTACTCAGCTGGGCAGTTCTGGGAATAAAGCAACTCACTGCCAGTGCAAACTAAGGAAAAGAAAAAAACCAACAAAATCAACCCACAAAAAAAGAACAAATTAGGTTCTTCCAAAGCAAAGAATCACATCTTCCCTCTTAGTTCAGATTTTACCCCTAATTTTTCTTACCATCTAACCTAATTCTCTTGCTGCAGTTTAAACCTACTGCAAGTCCTCCCCATAGGTATTTTCATGTCCCAGTAATCAACTCTGTACTATCTCCAGTGTGTAAAGAAGGGAAAATAGAGGGAAAACAGCCTATCTATGAAGTTCATCATCCTAGGATAGATACTCCACATTCCTGAGAAAGATTTGGAACAAATGGGAAAGGACTGATAACCTCCCCTCCCCAGGTTTGACAGCAAACCTGGTGCTAGCTGAAGCAGGACTTTAAAGGCCAAATTTATCTCTTTCTTCTTCATTCAGGCACTCAGCTTAGGAATGCCACCTCCCTCCAAGGCGATAGAAGTGAGAGGGACGTCTCCAGAGGATGATTCAGATGGCAGGAATTCCTAGCTGGCATACCAGCCTCTGTCCCGTACCTGCAGGGGGAGCTTAAGGTGATGCCAGCCCTCACAGCTCTGCTAGGTGGGATGAATGCAGAGCGAAGCAAATGCACTGACATGGCAGTGCCCCCCTCCCATATGAACCTCTCATCAACTCTCAGTGCCGTGTTTGATGAGTTGATCAGTAAGCTGAGTCTAACACACATCTGAAACCTAGGCAGCGTATCCTGCTCTTGGACAGGAGGCACCTCCTGTGCTCCAACTGCTGCATGCCACAACAGAGCTCACCTGGGAAGGAAAACAGACACCAGCCTACACATTACCCATAGTGAACACAGTGAGAAATCTTTGGACTCCAGGCAATGTCCAATTAGTGCCACCACCAGGGCTCATCTCCAGGATACGCAGCTGCCACCTACAAGGAATTGTCTGATTTCCCCCTTGTCTCCTGGAGGCTCTCACCCCCAACCAGAGGAGCTACCTGGCAGAGACGACTGCTTACTCCAAGCATCAACCCAATAGCAAGAGGCTCCTATTCCATTGCCAGCTGCTGTAGCAATTCAATTAGTTCCACATATTTACACCCCTTTAATAAAAGAACTGAAATTTGTAAGCAGGGAGGCTGCAGGAGAAAAGTACCTCTGAGGACTGCAATCCTGTCAAAACGGAAAAGTCCCTTCTTTAGAAATGCAGTTATTGTCAGGGCTGCAGGGGATCAGAGGCTTCTGCTCACAGCTGGACCACAGCACTACCTCACCGTCTGTTTTCAGTTTGAAAACTAAATTGGGACCACAAGACAACCCCTCCACAGCTGCTTCCTAAACAGGCAGGCACAGCGAGAGGCAGCACAGCCAAAACCAGAAACACTGATTAAAAATCAGACTTGCTTTAATGGTGGTGTGGTGGGATCAGAGCTGGAAAGGGGAGAGATCCAAGTCGGAAAGAGCCAGGTAGAGGAAGGAAGGCCATCCAAAGCAACTGATATAATAAAATACTAACCAGCACTCCTTAATATGTTTACTTTGAAGTCTTTGTTTACAGTAGCAAACATGGAGCATGGGGCAAACCTAGACCAGGAGGAGTTAAGACAGTGGTTCACCACTTATCTACAGAGTGGAAAGAGGACAAGCTTCCCCACACAAAACAGGCTGTTCCTCAGCCTCTCCTTCAGGTTTAGCAGGGAATTTGGACCAAGGATGAAGAATTCTGCATGGAGCAACACTCAGTTCTCCATCACTTCTCTATCTGCTACCTCAGAGTTCTGCTGCCAGTTGTTTAATATCCTGCTCTACTAACTGCCATCATTACCCATTTTTCCATCCTTCACCCTTGATTGGTCTTGATTCATCCGAGGAAGATGACGACAATGAAAACATAACTGTTCTGAAAGAGGCTGAAAGGATGCTCAAACTAAAAGATTTATGGCAAACATTCAGTCTCATAGATGAAACAGCTGAGGTCAACAGATATCAAGGCAATTTTTCCCATAAGAATTAATGTAACAAGGGGGGCAGTGCATACAGGAACTCAAGAAATGCATGCAATTTAAAAACATGGGATCAGTATATATAGCATAGAGAAAGGAGAGGCAAGAACATTTTTTACTGTAAGCATTTTTACTGTCACTCTCTGGATGGTTACCGCTTCATCATTGTCATCATCATTTTCAGCTGAATCAAGGTAGATCAAATCAATCATGGGCAAAGGATGGAAAAATGAGGATGGGTTCAGAAGGTCTTCAGATGAAATGGCTGAGGTCTTTCAGAACAGTGACTGGTTCCAAAAAGCCAGCCACCATCTCTTCCATCTGTACATCCTGTCCTTCCCCTCCATCTTCACACCATTACCTGCATGCATTTAAAATGTGTGACATCCATAAGGACCTTTGCCCAACTCCTACTCTATTAATTAATTGTGAAAAAATATACTTTATCTGTCCTATTAGTACTGTAATCGTTTTCATGAATGTATCTTCGGCAGATCGCTGGTTACAGAGAATCATCTCCCTGCACTTGATTCCAAAAGCTGCTGCCTGCCCATGGAGACCGCAGAGGATCTGGCAGTCCCATTTCTTCAGATATGGATGATATCACCCAACTCAGAGAACAATATGGACTCAAGCTATAGAGGACTTATTCCTGCCCTGGTAACCTCCCGTCTTCTCTCGACGCCGGCTCCGTGTTTCCCAAGGCTCAGCACCACACCAGCCTTGCTGCTGAAGCAGGTGCAGCCCCATAGCTCCAGTCTTTCCCTGCATGAGGGAGAGCATTGTCACTTCAGACAGCCACAGGTGCTGTGGGCTCCCAGAAAACACTTTCCAGGGCTCGGGGTCTCCTCTGCAGCACAGGGCACAGGAAGGAGGTCAGTGAGAGAACTGGCCACCATTCAAGGACAGCAGCCTGCTCCCTTAACCTCCCCATCTGGCTATCGGCTCTGTCCCATCTCCTCTGGACTTGGACCAGGAGAGGGAAATTTATTAACAGTCCCACTCACTGGATAAATCTGATCTGACATTCGATTTTGCATGACTGACCTCAAACTGGGCCAGCACAGCAGGAACTATTTGGATGAGCAGCATCCCTGCAGTGTGGTCACTTGCCTATCTCATAGACACTTCTTTGCGTTGACTGAGGAGAGCTTCGGCTGCAGCAAAGGTGCTACGTAGGACAAGTGGGAAGGACACACTCTCTTTCTTCTCCCAATTCCTGGATTTTGGTCCAACATATAAACATCTGAAGTTGGTTCCATAAGTTTTCATTATTCTCATTCCCAGCTCTCCTGGGACACAAAAGTTAAGGCTGCTACTTTCCTCATTCTGACCCACTGCATCAAGATCTGAAAGTGGATCCTGGCCTGAGTCAATCCATCAGCAATTGTCATTCTGAGGGGTTGCACCAGCACACACTGCAACATAGCATCCTGCTCTTTCCACCCTCTTCATAACAAATGATAATGCCTCCCAGAACCAGATATCCCAGGTGAAAAGGATATTTTAAACCAGTTTGAGCAAACATTTGCTGAAATGTCCCACTGTAGTGGGCAGGAAGTAAATACAATTCTGCGTACAGTTTTGGAAAGAACCTGCAATATTTGTGGCTAAATCTGGAAATATTTGTGGCTAAATCTGTGATACAAGCCAGAGAAGATGGAAAGACAGGCTATGTCTGTTTGTAAGACTCTAGCTAGGTCTATGTACCCTAATCTGAATTCATCAGTGCAAAAATGGCAGACTAACAACACATCATAAAAATCTTAAAAATGCCACAGAAAGTAGTAAAAGATGTGGGAAAACTTCATCCAGCCAGGTCTTTCAGGGCAAGTTTGTGGTAGCACCTTGTGGACACCTGAAGAGATAAAATTATTCTCTACCCTCCATGCATGTATTGCCTATGGCAGTACAAACACGAATCAGTTCAGTCAACCTAAGCAGATGAAACCTCAGAACAAACAGCAATAAACCTTTTTATTCCTCACTGATTCCATAAAAAACTCATGGAAGATGAATGTAGGATGCAATATTCCAAGTTAAAAATGAATGATGATTAATATAGTTTTTTGGGTCCTTGGCAGACAAACTGGGTAGTGTTTGAGAAAGCAGCAAGAAAAGTAACTATCTTGTTATAACATCCTCGGGCTTTGGAAGGAACCTGGCTTGCTTCCACATGACAGACTAATTGAAGATGTAATACTATTCAAGTGCAGCCCACATTAAGTAGATTAAAAACACATTAACTGAAAGAGTTCAAAAAGAAATTTTAAATGGCTGCATGCACCATTGGGATCTCTCTGGTGAGAGGGAACACCTCTTCCAGGAAGACATCTCTGGTAAGAACCCACATGAACCTCTTAAACTGATACTATTTCACATCTCCATCAAGGTCAGAGATCAAGGTCAGAGATCAAGACAGCAGGTTGGACAAGCTAAAGTATAAAAATTATAAAGCGCCCTGTTCAGGCTGTGTAGCCAGCATCGCACATAACCACCTTTAGTGTCTGAATGACCTTACATCTGTGCGCAGCTGGTGTGACTGGGTGCACACCTTGGCAGATCTGTGGCTTTTGGCTTGGGCTTTGCTTCCTTCCCTCCCACACAAAGGCAGTGATAACTGACAATCACCATCCTTAAGTGCCTGTGTCAGGATAAGAACCAACATTTGTAGAAGACACAAAATTTATGTAGCAGTAAATAACATACTGAAGAAGTACCTCTGTCAGGACAACTTGGCTTGCCTGATGGAATGGTCTCATGGTAACTCCATTCAATTTATCTTGGGTAATCGCAGAACCATAGAAAATTTGGGGTGGTAGGGACTCTAAAGGGTCATAATGTAAAGGTTCTGGAAAGAAAACTGTTGAGGAAAGAATGCGTCACTCTTGCAAGGAAAGAGACAATGACTCCAAAAGGAGCATGAGTTAATGCAACCCATTAACATCAGCTGTCAGCTTAATTCCGTAGCCCAAAGATGTCCAAACCCTGGGATGATTAAGCTAAAGCTTACTAAACATATTGTGAGATGGGCATTGTATCTGCACTGGTGAGATCATTTTTGAAAGTCTGTTTAATACATGTGACCATGCTGACAGAACGATGTTGAAAAAAAATGAGAAGAGCGCTATAAAAATAAATATAGGGCTGGAAAACATGACTTGTGGTGAATGGCTAAAGAGACTCTTTCTGGATTGCATACTGAAAAGGCTAAGAGATTACTTAGTTCTGGTGTCTGAGACTACACGAGGAAGAGACTGCTGATAACAAATAGCTCGTTATGTGAGAAGACAAAGGCATAAAAAGAGCTTGTAGTTGGAAACTGAAATGAGATAGGCTCAGATTAAGTGACGACAACTGAACCATGAGAGTAAAAAACCACTGGAACAACTTATTGAGCAACACACTGAATTCTCCGTCACTTCAGTATGTGAGGAGATGTTGCACTGAAAATGTACAAACAATCCAAGTTTAGATGCACAAAGGTAAACTCACCTTGTTCCTCAGCTCCATCAGTGTTAGGCACTATGTTTGGCATATAAATAAGCCTCCTGTCCAGGCAAACAGCACAAAATGGTTAGAGGGAGATTCAAAGAGCTCTTGCTTTCTCATAGTGATTGGGAAACTGGAGTCACAGCATTTTGGATAAGCAGATTGGAGCATAAAAACTTCTCCAAAGGGTTTTTTGAAAAAAACAAAAAAAAAATCCCAACACAGAACCCAACTCTTTCCTCCTCTCTTTAAAATCTGTAGGTAGTTTCATTTGCATTTTTCATTTATACATGTGAGTTGGTTCCTACAAAGTGAATCAGTATGAAAACTTGCCCACTTCCATGCATAAGTTTGGACTTTTGCAAAGCCTCATTACATGGAGCCAAAGGGGAAGAGAAAGATTTCCAAACCACAAAACCCTATTTTGAGTTGCTCTGTTTTCCTCTGATCCAGCCAACTGCCGCCATCTTCTCATCCCTTTAGATCCATGATACTCTCTCCAGCAACCCATCTTAGATGGAGGGCCGCTCACTTTCCCTCAGGCTCCAGTTCTCCATTTTACAGCATACCAGAATGTAGGCTGGAGGGCCTGTATTATGCATAAACTATGAACTGCTCAGAAAATCCCAGCAGGCTTAGTGCTATTAAGCTCATCTATATTGCATTAAGTTATTAGCTACTGTATTCTAGCTTATGATTAGGACAGTAGAGTGTCTCGTTGCAATCAGCACTTTGTAAGGAAAATCCCTGTTCAGTGCAAATGCTACTGTCATTCACTGTTCTCTTGACTGCAATCACAGCCATTGTTGGGAACCTCTGTTAGTTTTGGCACTCCAAACAACTCCTCCTTATAAAATGCTTGGCCAAGTTGGGCCCAGAGTTGTAGCATATTTGCATGAGATTTGCAACACTCATTTCATCAGCTGTGAGAGCAGGTCACAAAACATCAAGAGTCTTATTTTTCCTTCCACAGTTTTCTAACCTGGGCCACCTGTAGAATTTAAGAACTCAGTCTCAATCCCAAACTGCCATTTTGGTCTAGCAGTAGGTTTAGGGTTCAGAGAACCATGAAGACTACAGCTGCAGGGATAGTGGGACTGGAAAAGGCATGCCAAGTAGAGCACCAACATTGATCTCCCTACATCTTTCTTAATGTGGGCCACCCATGGTACTGGGGACCTCAGGCTCTGTCCAAAGCTGTAATTAGTGGTAGGATTCAGAGAAGTAAAATGCCTACAGCTCCAGGGAAACTGGGACTGGAAAGCCTGCATTTCCAGGGATCAAAAAAACCCAACGGTCACAAGTGCTGTTCCCCAGGGCTCAGTGTTAAGCTCTGTTTAATCTTTATCGATGATCTGGATGAGGGCATCAAGGGCACCAGTCAGTCTGCAGATACACCAGCTTGGGTTGGAGTATCAGTCTGCTGGAGCGCAGGAAAGCCCTGCAGAGGGATCTGGACACGCTGGGTCGATGGGCCAAGACCAATTGTACGAGGGTCAACAACGTGAAGTCTGGGTCCTGCACCTGGGTCACAACAACCCCCTGCAGCACTGCAGGCTGGGGCAGAGTGGCTGGAAAGCTGCCCAGCAGAAAAGGACCTGGGGGTGCTGGTGACAGCAGCTGAACATGAGCCAGCATCTGCCCAGGGGCCAGGAGGGCCGATGGCATCCTGGCCTGTATCAGGGATAGTGTGGCCAGCAGGACCAGGGCAGGGATTGTCCCCCTGTACTCAGCACTGGTGAGGCCTCACCTTGAATCCTGTGCTCAGCTCTGGGCCCCTCACTAAAGGAAGGACATTGAGGGCTGGAGTGAGTCCAAACAGGGCAACGGAGCTGGTGAAGGGTCTAGGACATAAGTTCTTCAAGGAGTAACTGAGGGAGCTGGCGTTGTCCAATCTGGAGAAAAGAAGGCTCAGGGGAGATCTTACTGCCCTACAATTATCTGAAAGGAGGCTGTGGCAAGATGAGGGTCAGTCTCTTCTCCAGGCATATAGTGATAGGACAAGATGAAACGGCCTCAAGTTGTGTCAGGGGAGGTTTGGGTTGGATATTAGGAAAAATTTCTTCACCTAAACCATGGTCAAGATTGGAACAGGCTACCCAAAGAAGTGGTGGAGTCACCATCCCTAAAAGTGTTCAAAAAAATTAGTGGATATGGAACTTTGTGATATGGTTTAGTGGCCATGGTGGTATTAGACCAGAGGTGGTCTTGGAGGTCTTTTCCAATCTTATGATTCTAAGTGAACAGTTTCAGAAGTCAGCTTCCTCCCAGTCAACAGTAGCAAAGATTTCTATGGTTTCTTCTGACCACACATGACCCTAGAAACAAGGACTCCAAAATTAAACAAAATGCAACAAGGTAGGTATGCAAATAGGAAATTTAAATGTCTGTCAATTCCTGGGACCAATGATGGATTTGCAGGTTCATTACTGGGATCATAAAAGAAAACCAACTGTTTTACCTTGAGTAATGGAGGCCAATTATTTTTGAATCAGAAGCAACAGCTGAGATAAGGAAGGAGCGTGTGCACACTTGTGCTAATTTGTGTTTGCAATAGAGAGGCAAAGAAAAAGGGAAATCAGGAACCATATGAAGTGAAATAGAGTGAGAGGGGTGCATGTTGGAAATATGATTTCTGCTGAGAAAACATGATTTCCTGACTTCAAAGAAAAAACAGTTTCTTGCTCAGAAAGTGGCCCAAGTGGAAAAGTCCAAAACTAGTCACTGAGCAGCTCCACAGAAAGCTCCATAAAGTCCCTATGACCTTGCTAAAAACTGAGCCCTCAACCTCCCTGTAATGTGTCCCAGCACAGAACTAGCAACAGCAGGACCCCCTGGGATGTAGAGAAGCCTGAGAACCTCTGAAATTTAATTCTCATTTAAAGAGTTTCCCTATAGGGGTGCATGTAATTAGTGCTGTTTCAGAGCTCGGGGTCAGGATGGTCACAGCTCATTCAAAACACACCCAGGATGCTCAGTTTCCTCCTGGGGCTTCTGTTCATATCAGGAATGTCTCAGGGGCTGCCCTGCTTAAGTCCCCTCCTCAAAAGTGGCACCGCTATTCTGTGTGCTACTTCCACGTGCCTGCCACAGTCCTCCAGTCCTCCTGGGCTGGAGGAAATAGCTCTGCTCCAATGCCAGAACCCAGGGAGCAGGTGGAGAGTAGCATGGGATCCTGCTCCTGCACAGTCATAGGTGTTGCCTGACGTGGTTTACAGCCCAAAAATCCTGGGAGAAAAGCAAAGGCACAGGCACAATGCCATGGGACCACATAGCTCTCTCTGGAAAAGAGGCTGGGGGAAAGGACCTCTGCTTCCCTGGCACAGGTCCTGTGTCAGGTCTGATGGCCTATGCTCCGCTGCAGGTGCGGACAGCTGTTTTCACTTCTCTGTGCCTCAAGCCCTTGTGCAGAGGCTGAGAGTTAACATGAGAAAATAAATTACAATTTTTGTTTGCTTGGTGATTTCCTGGTTTCCCTAGTGAGCTCTGATCCATGACATCTCTCTCTCCACAACCAAGGCGCAGAATTTGATAGGGACAAGCCATTCCCTCTTTTTCTGTCCTGTGACCCCAGGCTCAAAACATGAGAACTGACAGCAGTTTTCTAATTTGCTCCATTTTTCACTTCCTTTACCCCATGTCTGCTGAAGCCAGTGTGTCCTTGTTTCAGCTGGCACAGAGTTAATTTTCTTTGTAGTAATGGTGCGGTGCTCTGTTTTTGATTTAGGTACAATGCTGTGTTTTGGATTTAAGATGAGAACAATGTTGATAATGCACTGATGTCTTAGTTGTTGCTACGCAGTGCTTTAACTCAAGGACTTTTCTTTGTCTCATGCTCTGCCAGCGAGTAGGTGCACAGGGAGTTGGGAGGGAGCATGGCCAGGACAGCTGACCTGAGCAAACCAAAGGAATGTTCCATACCGTAGAATGTCATGCCCAGTACATAAACTAGGGGGAGATGGCTGGGAGGCACCAGTTGTTGCCTGGGGATGGGCTGGGCATTGGTCAGTGAGCAGTGAGCAATTGTACTGTGTTTCACTTATGTTTCTTGAGCTTTTCTCCTTTTTTTTTCCCCCCTCTCTTCCTCCTTTACATTACTATCACTACTATTAATATAATACTGTATTTCAACCACTAAGTTGTTCCTACCTCAACCCACAAGTCTTACCTTTTTTTCTGGATCCTCCTCCCATCCCTAACAGATGCCCCATGAACTCAGATACCAGTCCTATTTATCACCCTCAGCAGAGAATATCCCCCAACCCCACACTCCAGGATCCACAGTGCTTTCTCTGCCTTGGCCAAGTTCCCATGTCTCTTGGACCTGTACTGGTGCTGCACAGGCCCCAAGAAAAAGCAACAGCTGCAGTGCCGGACTCACTATCTCTGACCTCCTGACTGGAGATAAGCACATGGCAAAAGTACTCACAGTGTATGTTACATGCCTGTGCAAACAGAAGCAGAGCCAGGACGACCTCTCCCTCCAGCCAGGCTGTGTTGATGCAATCTGGGTATCACCAGCTGTATCACACTTCAGAGATCTTTGATACAGGTTGTTTTACCCATTATCTAAGCCTAGACAACAATAGGACTCAAAAACAAAGCAGTTTCCTCAGAATGGCAAGATGGGGAGCACTGGGAAAGTGTCTGACAGTCCTTTGGCAGCAGTATGTTCCTGTGACTTAAAGACAAGCACGTGTGGGTGAGACCCAAACATGCACAGCCTTGCAGGATGCTCAGCACAAAGCATTTGAGAGGATTCTGGAGTTGGTTGTTATCCCAATATGTTGATATATACCTAGGTCCTACAGGGAAAACAGCTGCCATGGCAGGAAAACCTTAAAAGAAATGTCTGCATTAGAACAGTGTGAGATTTGGTGTTCAGCCCCGAAAGGGCCACAGGTGAGCAAATATTTATAGAGAGATGACCAAGACTGTCTGCCATCCACTGTGCCTACACAGCTCTTGTCTCTCCCTTCCTTACAAAACTGTACAGCTTGAATGTGTCTCTCTCAATAAAATTAAGTTGCTCTTCCTGGAGAGTCTGGCCAAAAAACAGGATAATGGCAGATTATGGAATGTGTACTTGTTTCTCCCAACAATATCCGAGAAATGGATTAACTGATTTAAACCAGTTGTCTTCTGAACAAACAAATTCATCTCTCTAGGCGAGGAGCTCTCACACAAGCTTTTACTGAGCCTATTATTGAAACCACAGAGGTGTTGAGAGATGAGCAATGAGCTGCACAGAAGCTGAATGGCAGAGCAGGTGGGCTTCAATCTCACACAGCAGACCCAGGTTCCTGCTTTAAGGCGAGCTCTCACCTTCCTGATACACATATCTGGGTATTTTCCTCTCTTTCACGGTCTTTTACCCAGGGCACAGCGAGGAGGCCTCACCGTACTTCGCATCTGACGTGTGGTGCCACAGACTGGACATGCCAGCTTTGCAAAATCTGCTCCCCAGCCTCGGAAATCCCCCTGCCATCTGGGCCTTTTGCTTTATGTCTCAAGTCTCTTGTACCTCCTGGCCACCACAGCATGCAGACGTGCTCTGTCAGACCAATTTCAATCAAAGAGGTAAACTGGAAAAGCTCTCAGCGCACAAGGGAGACTTCCCAAGAAATCTCAGTGAGTGGCAGCACATGGGAACCTTCCCCACAAGGCAGCAAGCAGATAAGAGAACACAGCTCCACAGAGTAAGACCCAACTCTTAATCACTGATGACAAAATTTCAGACCAGCCAAAATACACACAACTGCTTTTCCCTGTGAAAGATGGTGTTTTTTCTTTAAAAACATATAACAAATACAACAAATGCTACAAAAAAACCCAGCACTGGGAGTTCTGGGGCTTTGCTGTACGAACATAAAAGTGTTCCAAAAGAAGAAGATGCTATCTAAGCATCCTTAGCCTGCTGGGCTGTCTGTGCCTTAATGCCATGAGGCTGGCAGGAGGGTAGGGCCAACGAGTCCTACACAGTAACTTCTGGTACAACCCCATGTGAGGACCCCATCCTAAACGGATATAAGCGCTGTCACAGACTCTGTCTGTCAGGCCCCAGGACCAATAGATGGTAATGGTTATGACAAATCTGAGGCCGGCTGTAAGTCCCTGTGGTTGTTACTTTGCTCTGAACTGTGGCCATTTGGGCTTACAGCCACGACGGAGTAAAACTTCAGCCTGTCCTGAGACTGACAACTCCAATTAGTTGTTAGCAGCCGGGGCATTGGGAAGTGGAGTGAGCAATCCTAATGCTGTATGACCCAGGACAGGGCTGCGTGCACAAACACAAGCTCTAAGAAGCTTAATCCCAAACACAATGCTGCAAGGAAAAAGTGTGTTGACAATCAAGAATGAAATCCTCTGCTCTTAGCAGGAGGAGCAGAGGGGTACTGTGTATTGAGAGAAATGCAGAAATAACATGTATACTTTCAGCTCAGTCACACAAACCTCTACACAGCTTATTTGGGGATAAGCAGGGAGGATTTCCATCAAAGTCAAACCTAATTACCAGGTCAGCCTTTGTTCAGCCTGGTGGTTCAATGTCATGCCCATGGCTATGAATTATTTTATTCTTTTTACCAATTAAAGTCTCCAAGTTTGCAAACACTGAACTTGCAGAAGGCACAGTTTTCCTTTGGCTTCAAATACAGACACACTTGCTCCAGAACATCAGTTCGTTTTTAAGCCTCTGATGGTCTAAAATGAACCAGAACACACCAGAGTTCTAGTTGGCAGGAGAGACCGAGGTTTCCCTCTCTTGGCAGCAAGATCTGTGCCATGGAGAACAGCAATACTGAAACGTGAATGGAAGAGTAGGAAAGCTCCAGCCACTCCAAGAGTAGAAAAATCATCTTCTGCCCCCAAATTAGCTCATGAACTGTGCTCCTCAGCTTGGAGGAGGGTATCAGGATGAATTTCACTGATGAAAATAATAAAGAAAAACAAAACAGTTGCTATTAATAAATACACTCAGGAATTCAACCAACCGGGTCTAAAATTCTTAGCAGATGGCTCCATACTGCAGTTCACGTGGCCAAGCAGCAAGACAGATAAGCCAGCTCAACCACAGATAGGGGGGTCAGCTCTGGCCCCTGACAGTCTCATTTCTCTTTGACTCCCTTCATAGCAGCGAGAGCTGCAGGGAGCTCTTAGGAGCCAAAAGCTCAGTCTTAGCCACTCTACAAAAACATCTCCATGCCAAAAGCATGTCTCAAGAGCACTTTTAAGAGAGCAGTTAATATCCAAGCTTATGTTTCAGGAGGGGGCAGGGCACCAGCACAGAGCACTGACATTGAGCTATGGCTTCAACACTTGATCGAAACAGTTTAATGCATTTCCATTTCCAGTTGCATGGATCCAGCAATGTTTCTTACTTATTTACAGTATCACCCCCTCCCCCGCTCCCCACTCTCGTGTTTGCTACATAGATAACAGGGGAAATTGATGCTGACTATCGCCTGCCTGATGTACAGCACTGCCAATGGGTTCAGCAGGATTTTAAAGAGGAATGAGTCAACAGTGTGTGACCAGGAATAACATTTGCCAGTGTGTGAGCTTGAATAGGAAAACATATCTGTGCCCACCTGAACATTAGTTAAAGTGACAGTGGCAACAGATGCCCCAGCAGGACATGTTCTGGCAGTCTTCCAGGACAGGGCAGAGCCAGACCTGCTAGTCGCCAGCCCCATAGCAGTACCTATGTCTAGGACTATAAATGGCTCCTGAAGTCCTGATAACCATCCCTCCAAAGGGAATGCCGGTCTGCTTTCCTGATTACACCTAACATTCACTATGCTTTGAAGATAAAGCACAATAACTCACCTGCTGCCTAATGTGGCAGAACTTTATCTAAGGGCAGTAAGTGTAATCCTTTGGAGATCAATCCCAGATGATTGTGGGCTATTATTTTAGATCCAGAAGAGGTAAAATGCACAGGCCATGTTATTGCGGGGAAGGAGATACTTGGCTTAATGCTTCTTCTAGTCTTTCTTTCTGCAAAGATTTCACCTGCTGTGTGATCCCAGCATGGGAAACAGGGCCAACTTTCAGACTTGACTATCACAAACAAAGTCAGCCCTATATAACTATCCCCCTTTCTTCCTATTCTTCTTTCACTGGGCACTCAGAGACACCGAAACCTCTGCCAAAGAGAAAAATGGCAGCAGCAAAAGTCTGCTTATCTCATCTTCAGAACTTGGTGAACTAATTAACAACTCTCAACAGAGGAGACAGGTGCTGCTCTCCCAGGCTTTGATGGTTATCCAGAGAGGGAGAAGCCATTCAAGTGTGGGCCTGAGACAGCAAGTAGTGAGTGCTGTGAAGGAGGATACACCCATCTGCAGGGAAATATGGAAGTAGATGTTTCGAGGATCAGGTGGGATGAGGAGTGCGCTGTTGAGCTGGGCTTGGACGGAGCTGTCCAGTACTTTATGAGATGTTGTTCAGGACTGGCAAAGTGTCAGAGCTGACACAATATTATTCGAGCAGGATAATGTACTAGGATTGCAATTTTCATCATACTGCTTTATGAGGCTCTAACAGAGCAAATGTCGTATTCACCATGGTAAGACACTCATGTCAAGGGCTACCTCTAGCAACAGCCAGAGCTTGGAGTCACAACTAACCTTCGTAATTCCTGGAAATACTGTTCTGACCACTCTCTTAGGTTACATGGCTAATACATATTTTTCAATTTGTTGTTACATACTTGCTAAATTAGTATCTAAGTAGCATCCTTTTCACTGATCCACACATGCACGCTTTCTTTCCTCTTCTCATACATATCAGCTCAAATGACAATACCGTGTTCTGAAACCCAGACTGCTGCACATTTTCAAGCCCAGTGTATGTTTCACAGCCTTACACTAGTTCCCGTACACAGGGCGGCCCAGCCCTGAGTTTATATACACCTCTGCAGAGGATTCATTTTTCTCCTGGGATTTTCTCAAGTACCTGGTCCTGAAAAAAAACCTTAATAACAACATCAGTGATAGCACTGATGTTATTAAGAGTACTCTGCCACTCCATTAATATTTTTATTTCAAGACTCCAAACTGCTATGTTTATTATGCTCCACAAATCTTTGATGAGATGGGTCAGTTTTATTCCTGTTTTGGAGATACAGGAAAAGATGACAAGACATGGCCAATCCAAGTGGTAGATTCCCAGGAATTCTGGCAAGCCCAATCTCTTGCTCTAACCATTATACAACATTTCTTCATCTTAAACACAGAGCTATAAGGCTGCATGGACTTTCATAAACTTACTAATCTTTCAAAGCTCTACACTACCGACCAAGAAGTCCAGGGAACAGATCATCCATCCTGCCAGAGAGCTGATGATAGACAATTTCAGCTCATAAGCTAAAAGAAAAGCAACATTTTCGGCTTTCTAAATACGAAAAGAAAAGCAACCTTTTCTGCTTTCTAAATACAAAAACAAACGAACAAACAAACAAACAAAAAACCAACAAAAAACCAAACAAACCAACAAACTAAAAAGTCCAAACTCCTTTTTTTTTTGACAGCTGACTTGGGTTTTTTGTCTTCTTTTTCTGTTTCCACTATTGCAGTGCAGTTGGAAAAGCCTATTTCTGGATGAGTTTGTTACAATACAGCACTATATGCATGAGGATGAATGGAGAAAACCAAGAGAAAAGGGAAACACAGAAACAGGTTCTGACATCTAATCAGATCTGCTGTATTGATTTTGCAACTTTAGCTGTGGAGCAAATCAGAGGAACAGCCACATTACCATCCAGAGTGCGCCGTTCCCCGGAGCGAGGCGGCTCCGGAGGAGCTCCCACTGCCGCACAAACAGGCCGGCCTGCATGCGCACACACGCGCTCGGCCCCGCGGATGCGCACCCCTCCGGAGCCGCTCTCCGACGGGATGCGCGGGCTGGGCGAGGTGAGAGAAGCGCTCATCACGGAGGCTGCAGGAGCCACACGATCCCCATTTCCAACAAGATGAGAATTCCAGAGCAAGCCACCCAACTAATGAGCTGCCCACGCTGGAAAGCTGCGTTTCAATTAACGACAGCAGCCCCTGCCGCACCCACATCCTTCCAGCAGCAGGAACAAGGAGGGGAGGGATAAACAGGGACTGTGTTGTTTCTGGGTCTGGTTTTTTGCACGAAGGGAGAGGGAGGAGGCTGTAAAAGGGATGAGGGCAATTCTTGCCCTACTTTCTTGGTTTGCAGTTTCTTTTTCGTACTAATGGAAGGAGCAATTGACAGCACTGAAACCAAAGCTGCCTGCTGACGCACAGAACAGGCAGTGCCACCATAAAGTCCTTCCACATTTTCCAGGCAGGAGGAGACAGCTCGGGTGTACAAACACTCAGTATGCACCCAGCTTCAACTAAGGGTACAGGGAACTGACTGACAAGGGAAAGGGGCTGTTTGGGTGGGCTGGCACGTGGACCATATGACCATTACTTGGGCAAGATCACAATAAAGCGTTGCTTGGCCATGGGAAGAATTATAGGAAGAGTATGTTCAGTTACCCTCTACACAGAAGTTCATCACATCTTTGCTTTCTTGAGGATCACATCAAAGTCTCTGCCCCAGACAGCTTCTGACTTGCACCTACCATCTTTCGTGTGTGAGCAGTCATGTTCTTCCCCTTCAGCCCAAGATTCAGGGCTGTGATCCCCCTCCAGACCACCTAGTAAGACTGAATTCATCCCAAGCTCGGCACTGCTGCTCCCTCTGCAGGGGCAGTGAGGGTCAAGCGAGGTCCACACAGCTTTCAAAAAGCAACACCAAACTGGGAACGCCAGCAGGTCTGATGGTTCTTTGCTCCCAAGGGAAACTTTGAGACATGTCTCATCACTGCTTGATGTGACCAAAAGTTACCTTCCCTGCCATGTCCCTCCAAGCCCCATATGAGTGAACCAGGCTGCCTTCCTGAACAGCTCAAACCAAGACGCACATTTTCACCCTGCTTAAGGGAAGCTTCTCCACACATACCTATGTGCACCGAAATCTTCACACATTTCCCTATCTCATCCTGTAATCTAATCCTGCCATGCTCCTGAAGAGACAGAGATAATTTTAAAAGGG
This sequence comes from Struthidea cinerea, assembly GCA_013397865.1. NCBI lineage: Eukaryota > Metazoa > Chordata > Aves > Passeriformes > Corcoracidae > Struthidea > Struthidea cinerea. The sequence goes on from VZTI01002689.1 coordinate 139,816, forward strand.
GCTCTTCAAATACTCAAAGTGCCTGCAGGATTTCACACACCTCAGTTACTGCTGCACTCCCAGCAGCTCACATCTGTGAGCAGTTTGTCTGGTTGGTTTCAGCCAGGTTGTCTGCTCCGGTCTCACTTCTCCTACTCCTGGAGAGTGAGCCTGGAAGAAGTGTGGCAGCATGTCTAATGAGTGCTGCTGTGCTGTGTGTGCAGGCTCATCAGTCACAGCCCAGAGGCAGCATGCCCAGGTGTAAATTAACCTGTTCCCTGCCTGCCCCACACCTGTCAGATCTGCGCTGCTCAGGGTACTCTGCAAGCGTTCGACAGTCGCACCGTACTAATGGGATGAGATCTGCAGGGAGAGCCCAGGCATTTTATCTGGCTGCCTTCCCCCAGTCTGATTTGAAATCTTGTAAGAGAGAGCACAGACTCCTGCACGTCAAAACACACCTCAACAACTGTGGGAGCTAAGCAGGCACTCACTTCTCTGGAGGGAGAAACCACTGCAGGGAAAGGATGGAGATGTCACCCAATGCAGGATCACACCCTCTTATGTTCATAGAATACAGATACTGCCTTCGAGTGGGGCTGGGAGAACCACCCATAGCTGATATCGCCCCACACACTACACCTGCTAAGAATCAGTTTTCTGTTACTCACAGCCTGGTTGCATGAAACCATTTGGGAGTATACATTCCCTGTTCGGTCTGCCTAGCACTGCTTTCCAGGCAAAAGGATTCAGGCATATCCAGGGGTAACTAAGTTGAGGAAAGGGCTGTGGCATGGAAATGGCCTAAATAACATTCATTTGCTACCTTCTGAGTGTTTGACTTTACAAACGACTAACATAACCCTGAAGGTATTTTACACACATGTAATGCACATAAACACACCTGGTAAGGCTGACACAGAAACATTGTACACAAACACACACAACATCTCTCCTTTCCACTTGCAACACGCTTGCCATACGGTACCCTGCCCTTAGCCTTGTGTAGCCTGACCAATTAAAAATAAACTGTTCAAAGGTCCCCAGACAAAAGAGATGTGTCTGCTCAGCCCAGTAAGAAAGGTCAACCCTGCCTAGTCCTCAGGTTTTTGTGTACAAAAGCATTCAGGCAGGCACTCCAGCACTGTATGGTTGTACTCACACTGCACGTTGAGCTGCACCAGGGCTTCCCGGGGTCTGATGTTAAATCCATTGTACCTGGCTGTCTGACACTTATAGGTCCCACTCATTTCTCGGCTCACGCTCTCCAGGTGCAGCTTCCCATCGTACGTCTCCATGGTCATTGTCCCTGAAGGCATGGGGGTTTCCTTATCTACCCGGGACCAGATGATGGGTGGCTTCGGCTTTCCTCGAACCTCGCACTGCAGCTCGGCCCTGGAGCCTTCCCGCACAGTGATGGTGGACTGACCCTTAGGGACACTGATTGTTGGGGGCACTAAAAGGGAGACAAGAAGGGAATCATTTTATACCGGCTTTTCAGCAAGTAAGGAACATTCTTGAGATGCTTCTGATTGAGTCACACCAACAGCCTTGAACTACAGAGGTTTCCACTTGACACGCTGCAACCCCTCTACAAACACACTGTCCAGGCAAGTTATCTGACAGGGCCTGGAGCTGCAGGGTATCAAGGAGGATCCCAGCCTTTCCAACAGTGTATCCCACTATCAATGGCAAGTGTCAGCTGTATTGGAGCAAACTCCAGGCTCCCATCCTTCTGTTTGCAAAATGCTATCCAGCTGCAGGGATAGCATCAAGGAACACAAAGCCAAAAGCCTCTTTGATCCATTATTCAATTTCTGGTCAGTGAATTTCTCAAGTGGAACTGCAGTCTTTTGGCCAAGAAATAGAAGTTGTATCTGCTGAGGTATCTAGTTGCCTTATCCAGGTCAGACCAAAACCGAGACTTAAAGGATTAGTGCTTGTAGATCCCATCTCCAGCCTTCTCAGAGGTCCAAGATCCCTGTTTGTTCTTAAACCACAGCAAGGAGTCAGCTCTGTTAAGGGTCTTTGCTTATTTTACTTTTGTTGCATATTTTATTTTTATTATTTATTTTGCTTTTATTGGTGAATGCACTGTGAATTTCTCACACCAATAAACCATCTGAGTGAGAGATGGGTCCCAGCAACAATCACTCCTGGTATTCCTTCCAGGTTGGTAAGAGCAGAACTGCTGCTGAGCTGAGGCTGGAGTTGGAGGCACAGTAACATTCAAAGAAATATTCAGCTATGTAATGACAAACACAACTTTGCTGATAAACAAAGCTCAAAAGAAACCCAATGAATACAGGGTACAGAGATGTCAGTAGGGGGAGATTTGTTGCTCACATCCCCAATTCCACCAAGAACCCAGGAAGGGGATTTTTGTGCTATACCACACATAATATTGACAATTTATTTGTGTTAGACTTTAGAGTCAACAGCTCAGCTGAGGTAAATATGGTCACAATCTTTTCTGAAAGCTCCTTTTTCAGCCCTCCCTGCTGACAGTGGCAACACTTGGATTGACACTTCCATAACTGCAAGGACCATGTACTTCATTTCCATTTAAATCCAAATATAGGACTACAGAAGCTGTAACAAGCTGGTCTGACCAACATTTGCTCAATTCAGCTCCAGCAAAGGAGAGTGTGCTACGGTAATTGTACATGTTACAGCCTGCAGCTCTTTGTGAGCAAATTTAGGATGAATCCAGCCTAATCTCCCTCTGCAGTGACCTCCCTATGCAACAGGGAGGCCACATTTTCAATTTGCAGGTCTCCTATGGGCTGGGGAATCTCATCACACCCTGTCCTGCACGGTGCAAAGGGACGGCAGCAGTTTCAGTGCTGATGCTGCCGGCAGCTGCTCACCTGGCGAGCAGCAATTTTCTCCACAGGAAAAGTTGTAAATTGCATTTGAAGGTTTTTTTTTTTTTAATTAAAGCTTTCTCCTCGGAGCTGCTCAGTGGAGGCAGACACTTTGATGAGCTCAGGCTTTGCTCAGTGGAGAAACATGGAGCCACTGCTGCTATCCTCTTGCTCTGATCCTGTGGTCTGGGGAAAACCTGGTATTTTATGTAGGAACCACATGTTGCAGGTGGCTCATTGCTGTTTGTGGGGATGCTGCATTTTGGATAGCCATGGCTGCTGCATGGAGGGCTGCTCCAGCAGGTTTGGCTGTTTTCATTCCTTGGGACACAAAGTGGTCCTGCTGGCCCAGGGTGCCAAAGAGAGGCTTCAAAATGCCCCAGGCTGCCCTCCTTCCCTTCCTTATTGGCAGCATACACACAAGCACGTGGGACTCACTCTCCTCCAGACAGGCCCAGGGCAACCTGTCACCGCAGACACCTCCTTTAAGGCAGCAACTGGCTGGTGCTTGGACCAACACCTGCACTGACAGACGCTGCCAAGCCTCTTGGTGGGGTCCAGGGGCTCCCAGCCCTTCACAGCCTCCTACCCTTGCAGTCTGAAACACTATTGCACTCTGCCATCTAGTGATCTTGGGCAAGAAGGATTGCTCCAGGTGGTATCAGCCACACAAGTTCGGGAGAGCCAGTTTTGCACCAGGATTGGGGAGTTCGCCTGATTTTGTTCCCTGTTGATATGACAGGGTTGCTGTCAGCTGGCATGGAGAGGTCCTACCTTCCATGGCTGCCCACAGAAAGGAAGGACCATTCCTCAGTGTTTAGTGGATCCACTGCACAGTCAGGGCTCAGTCTCCAGGTTGCCAATAAGAACTGGATGCAATCCTATTGGGAGCAGGCTGGCCCCAGTATTTCTAATGGGAGACAAGGGCTTCCCGAGGCATCAGAAGTAGTTGCAGCACTTTTTTTCTGGGGAGCTGAAGTGAGCAGCATCCAGAATCAAGAGTGAGATCAGCCTGGCCTGTGGATCCAGCACAACCAGGGACTGAGAAGAAACCTTCTGTGAAGGTGCAGGTCAAAATCTGTGGGCAGCTGACTCCCCTGAGGAGTCTTCCATCAGATTACTTAACCCAGTGCTTCATTGTGCTGTACCCTTATGGTCCTGGAAAGGCTGCACAATGACATGGATGTGATGGAGAGCACAGCTGGACCCACCACCTCCCCAGAAACAGAAAGGCAGCCCTGAAACTCTATATTTCGGTCCCCAAAGTGAGTGACAAACAGTGACATATTGGTCCTGCCCTCACCAAGCCATGGGGTGAAGCTTTGACCCTGATTTTAAGGGGGGAGGCATTTATAACACTGGGACTCCTACAGAGAGTGCCCAAGACAGACTGCCTTTGCAATCCAGTAAACATTAAATGTCTTCACAGAATTTGCTATGAAAGATGACACCAGTGTTCTGGACACAACTCTGAAGAAAGGTACATTCCTCATAAGCAATGCCAAAGAGAAGAAACCGTAGCTTTCTTTCTCTTTTACTCCCTTCTAAGCAAAGAGACACGTGAAATTTGCTGAAATACCACCCCTTCTTCCTTCCTTCGCAGTGTGGAGGTTTGTTTGAACAATCACACTGTAAAGCTGTCTCTGTAGCTTTGACCGGAGTGCACTTTGGACTTTTCATAGGGAGAAAACACAAAGGAAGATCTGCTTGGTACATAGCACATCTGACTGAGAAGTTGTATTTATTACCCATCTCCCATCTCAGCCAAGTGCTTGCCTGAGGATGTAAGACCTTTCTCCACTGGCATTCAAGACATGCATGTGAGGTTCTTAAAAAAAGCCAGAGGCATGGGGCTGTGGGGCAGCCAGTGATGCCAAACACTCCTCTGGGGTCCCCACCTGCCAGAGAGAGGCTCACCTGTCTCTGAGGAGATGTTCACCTCCACACTGAGGTCAGGAATGGGTGCTCCCTGGAAGGTAGCCACGCACAGGTAGGTGCCATAGTCACTGAATCTCAGGTCAATAATCTCCAAGCTGCAGGTCACAGGTGGGAGCTCGGGGTCATTGCGGGTGATGAGCAACCGGTCTGAGAACCTGGCTGGTTTCCCGTTCTTGTACCAGGAATAGACAACCTTCTCCTGGGGAACAGCATCCACATGGCATGAGAGCTTCAAGTCCTGGCCTAACTGGATGGTCTCGCTCTCTTTGATCACATCAGGGGTGATTTGGAACGTGGCATTCTTCATGGCTGAGATGAACAGAAGTGCAAAACTGGTTAGGGATAGCAAAGTATCCTGCAGGGGACAGGAAAACTGTTCTTTGCTCCTCAGGAAGGCAACATTTCCATGCAAAGTCTGCCCAAAGACCTCTCCCACTTACGTTCCCCCAAAATGTCCCAAGGGCCTCACATCCGGCAGTCTGGGATCATCCAGTTCAGGATAAGGCTACAGCTACAGGATGAAGCTGCAAGCAGTGCTTGCACAGCTGTTGGTCTGGGAGCAGAGAAACTTGCACAGGCACTTCTCCAGAATATTAATTACTAGTAAATATCACATTCGCCCTCAGCTGTACAAGAACAGCCAGGAGGAATGCAATTCCCCATCTCCCTGAAAACACATGCTCTGAGAAAAACAGCAACTTACAGCGCACCAGCAGGTTCACAATCTTCTTTGCTGGGTTCCCCACATTGTTGATGGCCGTGCAGTTGTAGTAGCCCGAGTCCTCCACGCGGATCCTCCAGATGGTGAGGTTGCCTCCTTGCACAAGGCTATTGGGAGGCATTGGGCCAGGAGAGTGGGACCAAAGCACTTCTGGCTGTGGGTCACCGCCCGTCAGAGAGCACTGCATAGTGATGTTGTCACCAGGGTTGACCACCAGTGTCTCATTGACAGACAGCTTCAGAGCAGGTGGGGCTGGAAAAGCACAAAGAGGGACACTTCAAAGCTTGAAAAAGACCCATCCACTTGCCTGTGCACAGCTTCATACTTCTTATGATTTGTTCTTGATGATGGCTGGTTCGAGTAGGGACAGCTGGCAGGATCTATGAATTGATTACAAATATGAGGTGTTTGTGAATCTAAAGCATGATCATCACCATGTCTCTGAGTGAGAACACTCTGCTCTTTTATGGCTAGGAAAGAGAGCAGGCAGGACCTCACACCACCCCAGAAAACACTCCACCAGCAGTGCTTAGGACTGGGGCACAAAGCAGCTGTGACATTTTATCAGTGCTCAGTGCAGGTGCTCTATAGCTTAGGTTGCAGGTCAGAAGAAAAGCCCCATAAACCCACTCTGCACATACAGGGGTGGCAAACGGGCAACATTTGGCAGTGAAAAAGCCAAGGTCTGAAGTTTCTTGACTCCTGATGCAAACAAATGCAGCCAGGCATAAGGGCAATGGAAGCCTTTGTAGCCTTGATGGAGAGGTGAAGGAAAAAGGATAGGCTCAGAGGAGCCTGCTTGAACCCAACCACTGCTTGTGCTCAAGGACAGCTGGGGTTAAACCGCTCCTCTCATTCAGAGTTTCCATCCCAAGAAGCGAGCTTTAGGGAAGGTCTGTCATTCAAAAAAGCTATCCTCAGCTATCCCACGATATGCCTCTCTATCTCTCACACCCAACTAGACATCTTTGAGAGGCAAAGGCTGTGCCAAGGACATAGTCCTTGCAGCTCGGAGACTGATATGGAGGTCCAGGTCCTGTCTGCACCTTAACAGACCATGCACAGCAGCTCTGAACCTGCTCTTAATCTCCTTCACCTCCTCAGGTGTCTAATACGCTTTTCTGTACACCTGGGGGCTATCACAATCACAGGGGTTCTCCTTCACATTCAGTTGAGCTGAGACTGATTCGAAGTGTCTAGACAACCTCTCCTCTGAATGCCCAGGTACCTGATTTTTGGTTTCATTTTATTTCTGCACCCTTCTCACTACAGCCCCCTCCAGGAACTGATCCAAAATTCTTCCCTTTGTATTTTCTATTTCATTCCATGAAAAGTCTTTCAAAGCCTCTATGAGCACTATCACTGGCTCTATCCAGGCAGAGCTGAGAAAGTAGCAGTCCCCAGCACAAAAGCAGGGAGTATGTTTTAAGTAGCAGCCATAATAATGCAAAATAAGATATTGTTCCATATTCATGAAGCTTGATTTAACAGCATCATTATTTCTGCCTCTTCTCTCCCTGGACCCTGTGTTAATGAGCTGTGCTGGATTTGTGTTGGATCTCTGAATTACAGCCCATACAAACAAGGCGAGGAGGACTCTTCTCTCCTCAGCACCAGTGCCATAATTTAGGAGCACAACTACTGCCGTGCTGGGGTATTGCTTTGATATACTGAATATAATGTCTTCCCTGGCCACTGCACATGCTATTTGTGTCAGAGGTGGCCAGCTATGCCTAAGGAAGAAGGTGGCTCTTCTGCTACCTGCACTGGCCATTTTGAGGCCCTTGAATTTTGGAAAGGCCAGAGCCTGCACTCAAAGAGACTTTGGCAGGTCTCTTTGCAGGAGTCTTGCAAATAGTGTGCGAGGGTTAATGCGTATTAAATGGCAAAGGAAGGATTTGTACATCCTCACCAAGCTCCAGGTGGTTTCATGAGATACTATGAAGCCCAGAAACGCAATAGCTCAACTCACCGTGGTTGGGCAGGACACATTCCTGTCACTAACTCGGTGTAGCTGACACCAAATAGCTGTTTCTGCCCTCGGACATTGAACTGGTCTCAGGTTCACAGTGCACAGACAAACTGGCAGATGCAGCATCTTGCCTGGGAATCTCCATCCATCCCTGTCAGAGACAGAGAAAGCCTGAGACCAGCCTATGTCCAGAGAGAAGGTGTCAGAGTTGGGGAGTACAAACCAGAGGTCCTGAAGGCTCTGGTTAAGATTTAGGGCTCTTGCAGATTTAGGGTTGGATGTGCACATATCTGAGCCACACTCATCTCGCCCAGCTCTGGGCAAGGCAACATGTCAAAAAGGTCATGCACATGCTGGTGCAAGCACTGCATCGGGGCAGGCTGTGTGTGCATGCATGAAGGAGGCAGGGAAACTGCAAATCTGCCACCTGCACAGCTCCAGGCAGCAAGCTCCCATGACGTGCCCCAGAATGGAGCCTTGGCTGTGGCAGCCTGCGTGGGCTACCACTCCCCACTCCCACTCCTGTCAGCAGACAGAGGTTAACACACTGCAGACATTGTTATGCAGGAGATGATTCTCATTTATTTGTAACCTGTGGCAATTCCTTTTGTTCTTGGCTCAGAAAACCTGCTGGCGGAGTCTGCCGAGCAGCGAGGGGACCATTAAAAACAAAGAATCGCTTTCAATTCCCTTTGAAGTCCAATTTGCTGCAGTAAAACTGCAGGAGAATTAACCAGCTGGGCTGCTTAATTTTGCAGAAATTGAGGAAGGGGGAAAAGTCAGGCTGACCCTGTTGGAGCAGGTGATGGCAGCCTGGTGCTGAGCTGGTCGTGTGGCTCTGTGGACCCAACCTGCTGCTCTGGAGCCAGGCAACAGCAGCAGAACAGAGGAGGAGCAGGGACATCTCCTTCCCACTAAGGCTGCAGACAAAGAACCCATTCCCTGCTGCAAGGCCCAAGCTGCTGAACAGAGCTTGGGAGAAGTCCGTCTCCTTACTGGAGACTACGATCTGCCCAAAGGACGCTGAGGAGCCAGCTGAGGAACAGCAAACGAGCTGAGGAGATTACCCTGGCCTGACCTGATCTGACCCACCATTACACCTCAAGGTCTGTAGTGCTTGGGACTATAAATATTTAAGAGAGAGAAATTTACAAGCATTTCAGCACCCTTTGGGCCCTTCTCAGTTGTAAAGGCAAAGGCATCCTGAGCAAAGCTGCTTAGGATTCTGGGCACAGCCAAGCCCAGAGAAGCTGTGAAAGCATAAGCGCAAGGGGAACAGAAAAGACCTAGGCAAAAAAGGAGAGAATTTAAAAAATTCATTTAAATATTTCCTCATCTGTGCACAATACTACCTACAGGGCAAGTAACCCACATAATATTTCATGTTAAATATAGTCGTGCTATTTAACATGAACCCTGCTCATACTGCAATGCCAGTTTCATTTTCACTGCCAACTTTTAATACAATTTGCTAAGAACACATTTTCCATGGCCCCTTTGAGCTTGTAGCGCCAGGCTCCACTGTAACTATGTATAAATATGCATCTATAATTAAAAAACAGGAAAAAAACCCTAGATAGATGTGCTCAAGAAGCTGGTGTAAATTAAGCCATATTGCTGACTTCTCATCGGGTACAACCTGAAAATACATTTTCCCCATTCACTTAGTAAAGGGGCTGGATTGAAATGAAGAGTAGTTTCCCAGTGCTTGGGCTGGCAGGGGGAGTGGACATGAAGAGAAATTTGATTTTCTAACTCTTCAAAGGTAAAGGCACACAGGGAAGAAGAGCTGTATAATATCCCTTTCTTCATCATGAACAGAAGATAAGTTTTTAAAGGGAATATTTCAACATTTGCTACACTCTCATCCTGAGAGAAATTCAGCTAATAGGGTGAGTTGTTCGAGATATGTTCAGAGATCTTACTACAAAGAAAATACTTTTTTCTGACATTAGCTATAATTCACTTTCTTAAGCTCATTATTTTTCTTCTTCCTAAATAAAATGAGGCAACTATTGTTCAGCACCTTGAAACTCAAGTCAGATCAATAAACATAATTTAAACAGTTTCAGCAGTATCCCGTCAACAGTTAGCAACATCAAAAAAAGTTCTGTTTCCACTGCACAAATATGACACAAGGGATGCAAACTGCTTTGTGTTACATTAGAGAGGTGAATAATTCAAACAACTACAATGCCTTTCTCTCTGATCATGGAATACCCCAGGGCTGGAAGCAATTTCCTGACATTTACTTATTATTTGCAAATATTCAACACACATGGGGGCTTTGCAGGTGAGGATTTTTTATTGTGTGTGTGGTTTTGGTTTAGGTTTTTTTTTTTAATGGACAGGTTGCAATCAAGTCCTTGCCAGTATTTGATATGTGACACTCAGTTATCATTCACTTACTGCAACTCAAGCAAGCAGCACCAAACTGAATATGCTCACAACTGGAGGTGCCCTCAAGCACTGCCAGTGTAAATATGACTGTAAAATTTATTTATTGGGAAGGCACTGGAGAAGTATGCCTTCAACAAATACCAGCACCAGCAGAGCCCATTGCCTGGGAGGTGCTTAGAGCACAGCCTGGCAAACCAGGCTGGAGTCACACATGGATGAATTATTTGTAGGAATTCCTGCAGCACTGCCCTGCTCTAGACTGTATCAAATCTATTTTTAAAGTCACTTAGAATTATAAATAAATAAAACAGAGTATGAATTAGAAGCTACATAGTGCCTCAACACCTACACATAGTCTGTTTTAATGATCTCACGGCAGGCCTGGCCAAGGCAGTGGCTACATGCAGTGCTACAAGAAACTAGAGCAGCCCTGGCCACAAGACTTCCGTGTGAAGGATCTGTAGTCCCAGCAGCCATGTAAATGAGGTCGAGGTGCTGGAGGCCCTGGGCAGAGTGCTGTGTTATCCTCCTGGAGGAGTAATGGTTGCTGAGCAGGTGAAGGGTCAGAGTGCTGCAGGGACCCTTCATGTCCCCTCTTACCTGTGGTGTTTGTGAGCTGGAAGGTGATGGATTTGTCAGGGATACTGCAGACATTGCGGACAGACACCTGGCATGTGTAGCTGGCATAATCCTGAGGTCGAAGGTTCTTCAGCTTCAGGACTTTGGTTTCACCCTGAGATTTGGGAAAAATAGGGGCAAAAAAAGACACAGGTGTACAAAGCACAGATCATCATTCCAAGACCATATCCTATCCCAAAGTTTACAGATTACCAGCAGCTCCCATGAAAAGTTCAGGGAACTATGCAGATTTCAAGTCTCCCCAGCTCTATATAAAGGAGACACAAAATGTTTACAGTGGTCATTTCAGCTCCAGGGTTTCTCAAAACACCCAGCAACTCACTGACATGACCTGAAAGCACTGCCAAACAGGTCTGAGCATAATTTCTCATCAACTACTGCCAGAAACATCTTGTAGAACATGACAAATCTTAACCATCCCAGAACAGACCCTGAGATCTAACTCTGAGATGTCAGTAGGAACCTAAGGGAAGTCACTGGGGCCTCAGCATTGCCAAACCAAAGCAAATCAGAGCAGACTGAGGCATTAACACTGGCCTAAATATGACAAGTTCAACAGCTATGCTGTAGAAATCTGAAGTACAGGAGGAAAAAAAATCAGAGAAATACTCAGAGAACTTCCAAAACTTTCTGACCCCTCTTCTCCAGATTCTAATCTCATTTATGCTGATGTAAATCCAGAGTGACTGCAGAGAATTTGATAGCCTTTTCTCATTCTAAGGTAACAAATAACATCACTGCCTGCACTCCATTAGTTACTGGCTTGTTATAGAAACAGAATCAAGTTGTTACATTAACGATAGACATATTCTGTAGATTTTTATTTATGGAATGCAGCAAGCTCTGAGATGCGTCCTATGGTTTGCACACTCTGCAACCCATATGTCTTCCACTGACAGCTTGTTGCTGTTGTTCTCCTTGTGTTTGTCTGAATCTCTTTTGGAGAAACCATTCCATAACTGCCTGCAAGTGTGAGGAGGTGTCGGCATGACAAATCCTCCTGAGGACAACCTCAGAAGACTGGACAATGAGCTCAGGAATGACAATATGCAGAGAACAAGGATGTGAAGTGATTTAATTAGAATGATAAAACCTAGGACACCAATAACCTAGGAAAGTCCTGCTCCTGAGAATTGTTGCTATGCCACACAAATTATGGCATTTATGATATGCATGTCATCTACTTACTTACAGGGTCATATGTATCCTGTTTATTGATCAGTAAGTTTGGGTATATGTGTCTAAACCTTCAGTGTAAATAAGTTTTAAAAAGCTTAAACAGTGAAGACTTCACCTCGTTTTTAATGTAAAAGCTTATGCAAATCTGACACTGATAGAGGTTCATCTCCAAGACAACACTGCAAACTCCAGCGATGGGCACTTTTTTAAACATTCCAGCAAGATTTTCCCCTTCCAACAGTGTTGCAGAGGTGTGCTTTTGTTAACTTCAACTCTCACCAACCCAAACTTACAGGCTTATGCTGGTGTTAAGGAGAGGACCGCAAGGGCATGCCTGTCTGAGCACAGCAGTCCCAACACCCTCTTTCAGAGCTGGGAATGACCCATCATGGTGGGAGCATTGCCTGACAGGAGCTGCAGCACGCTGGGTCATTTAAACACTAATGCTGCAACATGGTGAATTTTTGCCAGATGCCTTATTTAGCTAGAGAAAATATCCCAAGTCCTAAGACTTCCTCTCATTCAGCAATGTCTCCTGTTAATTACACTGAGCCTAGTGAAAACTGGAAGAGCCCATGGTGGCTTCCTCTAAGGCCAGGGATGTCCTAGTTGGGAGCCACATAGCACATAGACAAAGCTGTCTTCAGGGCCAAACAGCAGCGCTGACCTACAGTGTTTCTGCAAATTTGCTGCTAACCTGCAGCTCTCTCCGCCCTCCTCATCCCCCTGAATATTTCCATTTGGATGCCCCTTTCCATGACCTACAGAGGCGGCGTGTTTCAATAAAATATGAACATGACTACATTAACTTAAAGGTGGCCTGGGGCATTGCTCAGAAATCAAACCCGGCCAGAATGTGCTCTGGGCCCAGCTTTGGGAATGCAGGAAGGTGCTTGGGATGAAACAGCTGCCCTGGGGAGCTGCCCTTTCAGCCCTCCCTTCCCACCCATCCTTGCCATGTGTTCCCTAGCAGCCTTGCTGGAAGTACTGTGGCTGATTAGCATCTAAAGGACATTCAGATCCTGAGCTCAGCTTAGGGTAACATGCCCAGAGTGCCCTGGCAAAAGAAAAGTTCTCTTCCATCTCCCATTGCATTGGCAGGCTAATTATTGTGAAGAAAGTGGTGTTTAGAGGGGAAATCTTGCTGTGCAGGGCAAGTCCAACACAGGCAAGCAGGAGAAGGAGAAACTATGTGGACACCTTGTCACAGGACAACAGTCAGGAAGTGCCCAGGCAGTTGGGCTCCCCATTACTTGTGGCCATTAGGAAAAGCTCATGGATCCCACAGCAATGCCTGCCATTTGCTCACACTGCTAAACAGGAAGCCCTTCCCTGATACACGGAGCCTGGGCACTCAATCAAGAAAAAAAAAATTAGTGATGAGAGATAGAGGAAAACCAGGTTTGGGATTGTTTGCTTGGATTTTAGTCTCAGCCATCCAACAGCTGCATAACCTCATTAGGGGAGCTGTGTCACTGCTCTCAGGGACAGTGATAAAAAGGGAAAAGTCCTCCTAGGCTGTCACACTCCCGCCTACTGCTCAACTCCTCTTGTACCCTGTGAATTTGCATGCAGAAGGAAGGGCTACTGGCCCTTCTGGGGGCAGTGCTCCTTGCAGCGGCCTGCACCCTCTCCCCAGCATAATAATCCATGCAGGGAAGGAAACACCATCCACTAGAGTGCCCTGCATCAGCAAGACACTCAACACAATTTGGCAGAGCTTTGTTTATTTTCACCTGTGTGTAAAGGGGTTCATAGATGTCCACACCATTGTCCTGACTGTGAGAAAGTGTCTCTGCTCCCCGTTTCCAGATGAAGCGAGCTGGTGGGTTGGAGTTGACCGTGCAGCGGAGGAAGACGGTCTTCTCCTGGTAGAAGCTGCCACGTACGTCACTGATGGTCTGGTGAACGGTGAGAACAGGCTCATCTAGATCTGGAAGGGAGGCAAGGAGGGTCGCAGCCATGGTTAGCAATGCTTGGCCTGCACGTACAGCCTGCAGAGCAGATGACGCTCCAGGTACCACTGAGGAGAGGGAAAGGTCCCACAAGTTTGGCTGATGACAACTGCTGATTTAAGAGCTGATCTGAGGGCAGGTAATACAACCAATATCTAAAGGGAACAGACAGGAGAAGCCAGAATTCTCCTGCTCACCACACAAACCTTCAGAGAATAGAAAGCAGTCTCTGGTTTGCAGATCCCTATGCAGCCCCCCAAAAAACCACCTGCCTACCATGAGTCTCAGAGCAGTGGGGTGCCTCACATTCCTCAATGGCACCCCCCCTACAGAAAATCACTATTCTCTACTTCAGTGGGAGTTCAGAAGGATCCCAGGAAGCTCTGTTCCATCATAATTTCTCCATTTTCCGGTTCCCAAATCCCTCCTGAAATCATGGGGCTAAGCCCATTGCTGTGAGATGTCCATACAAATGACATGACAAACCTTCAAGACAAGGGATGAAAGTAAAAAATCAGGACAAGATCAAGGAGCTGAGTTGGAAAGTCATCTAGACAGAGCAAATCTCGTGGGGAGTCATGGGCATATGAGATGCAAAACACTGTAATAGGTATGTATAATTTCTCTCCCTATTAAATATCCTCTGTGTATTTTCTTCAAAGTCTGTATCGACTGTCATTCTTCAGCAACTCCTACTCACTGCAGCTCCATTACCCCTCCCTAAACTGATCAGATTCTTTAGTTTTCTCTCTTTACAAAAGATGCTCCTTTCAATTCCCTTATTGTACCTGCACCAGACACGCAGCCACCATGACTGAATCAATAGTTATCAGTGGCTACACTTGCAAGGACAGAAGCAATAGACCTGCAGGGAGAGGATTTTCCCCATCCACGCAGAGCATACTTCCCCCCCACGTTTGCCCACCTGCTAAAAATGGATGATTTTCTCGGAAGTTGCAGCAGGTATCAATGTTTGAACATCAAGGTAGCATGGGGAAAACCTCAGAGGCAGTGGATCTTTCTCCTCACAGAACCACTTTGAGACTAAGGTTAAGTGTAAAGATCCCTTTTGACAAGAACCGGCCCTCTAAAACTGAAATCAGTCCCTGTGTGTTTAAGTATGTCTTACAAGGCACCTTTCCACCTCAAGTTGAAGGGATTCTTTATTTTCAGGAATGTTGTGACCCCATCTTCAGCTGCAAGGAAACTGAGGTACTTGTACCAAGTATCCTCTTGTGCTGCCATCATGGTTCTCTGCACGTGCTAACACGCTCATCACCTCCTGCCCTCCCATGCCACCTAGTTTTCACAATATTTTATTTTACAGATTTGTAAGTTTGGAGATCTGACTTCCAGAAAGGAAGAGGGAAGCAGGGATGAGTTTCTGCTAACATGTCATCCAAACAACATATGCTCTCTGCTGAATCACAAGTGTCAACTTGTGGCTTTGCATCTTTTAATGAGCTGCATGCTTGGCAGACAGCAATTGTAATGGGACCTGAAATTTGTCTGCTTGACCATAGCTTGGAGATATGAGTAGAGCCATTAATGGGATAATGGCAAGACACAAAAAATACCCCAGAAAAAAAAACTCCACCAACCAAAAAACACTCACAGCTGAAGAAAAATGTATGCAGATGGAAAAAAAAAGGTTCCTCTCCATACAGTGCTGTCTTCATGTGGCCATAGGGTGACTGAACATCAAATTCTTTTGGACCAGGATGCTGAGCACAGCCTCTCCTCTTTTCCTCCTTCTTTGTCCTTAACCCTCTTTTATTTGTTCAGATTTCACATGAGTGACTCTGTAGCTACCATCCTTCTGAGACTCTGTTTCTCAGCAGGTAAAACACTTCCCTTACTAACCGAAGAAGAAGCTCACCATTCCAGTCTCCTGGCTCCCAACTACTCCCCACACAGAAACCAACACCTTCTTTTTGGTTGCTAAAACTTTCCTCCTTTGAATCCTTCAGCCTTCTTTTGTAGCAGTCAGCTCTAGGTCTAGCCCTCCTGAGAAAAGCTAAAATAAGACCTACGACAATATGTATGTCCTTGATGTACAAGTAATGCCACTGATGTCAGTGAGCTGCTCAAATGATAAATTTGGCCCAAGGCTGCCCATGGAGATGATCATGTGGGATGTTTCATGCACAATAAAAGCCTGTAAACATTCTTTCTTTTCTTTTCTTTACTTTCTCTCTCCCACATGGAAATACTCCAAACAGCAGCTGCCTCTCTGCCAGTATCTAACCAATACTTTAAAGCCTCACTGATGCCACTTGGGGCAAAGGAAATCATGCTACACGGGTTAGTGTTTCCAGTTTAATATCCTCTTGGCACCAACGATGCTCTCTGCACAACCTCACTGCTGAATAGTAAAAGTATGACTGAGGACTAGCAGCAGCTGTCAAGGACACCAAGGTACACATGAGGGTGATTACTTACCTCTAACTACAAAATGGGATGCAGGAAAAGAACGGATTTGTTTTCAAATTCTGGTTCATTCAGCTGAAGGTTGCCTGGGTGAGCGTTCAACAAAAACTGTGGCTTTTCCCATGTGTTCCCTTGTACCTACTGCAAACACTAGCAGAAAATAGTCTCTCCTCCCCAAAAACCAAGTGAGCAGAACAGAGGTGCAGTACCAAGTCCATCTGCAGAGTAGATGTTAGTATGAGAAAGCCCTTGGCCACCCCATTAGCCCCATAGTTCTACAGGTCAGAGCTGCATGAGGGACCACGGGACACTACATCGCTCTAGCTCCAGCCTGCACCGCGGGAGCACCCTCAGGGCATGAGGAGATTCATGGCACATTCCTGTTTCTAGAGACACAGGCCCTGGCAAGGTGTCACACTGAGGCTTGACAAAAGCAAGTACCCTTTTGCAATGGAGAGTTATCATATGCCTCCACTACGTGTAGGAGAAGAAACAGGCAGAGAAGCCAAGCACATCTAGGGTGGGTGCCAGAACTTCTCTAAACAAAGTGATGCAATGCCAATGAACAAAACACTCATCCTATCCACAGTGGCTGCTGTTGAAGCAATCCATTTCCACAGCCGAGGTAGGAAGGAGCCCACACTACACTACTCCAATAAAGGGCAGGCCAAGGAAGGAACAGAGATGGGAGCTACTCCCAGCCATATAATATGACTGCGGATTGTGAACCTGCCAAAAGCTAAGGATGCCCAAGTCTGTGGCACATTTTATGAGAGTCATACCACGGTTGGGCTGGACAGCAGGACTAAAAGGAAGCAGTCAGGCAGCAGTTGCTGTCAGCAAGAAGGTCTGCCCAGACTCCAGGCATGTACTGGGGTTTTGAAGCCTGAAAGTTGTTCCACCGACAGATAACCACAGTGCCCCTCAGCTCAGAAGGAAGGACGTTCTTGATAGAGGGAACGTAGGAAGAGCTCATGACAGGTTCAGGGACAGATTCAGCTGCTTTATCACACCTTACAACTTTTTAGCATCAACCTCTTGCCTTCTCAGATAATATGAGTGAGGAGAGGTATTTGGTGGTAGTTGGGCTGGAGAAAATTGGAATAGTGGATAGTCAAGGACAATATAATGGTAATCTTCTCCAAGAGAGAAAATCTCTTCACAAGTTGTCTAGACATTAAGTCTTGGATTTCTCCCATATGGGACTTACGGCCTAAGTTTAATTTCCCTCCCTTTTGACCACAGCAGCCCAAGAATAAACATTAAGTCTAGGAAAAAAACATTAAGAGAAACCCTCAAAACTTGAAGCCTAAGGTGGAAGCCACTAGCAGCATCTCCAGGATTCAAGAAGGATGGGCACTATGACCAACCAGGGAAATGTTGAGTCACCTTCACGTTCACCCTATCACAGCTCAGCCTCCTCAGCTGCATTCCAGAGCTTTCGGCTCTGTTTCCACCACGCTACCGATGTAGCAATGCTGGGAGCAGGACATTGGTTTCAGGAATGCCCTCAGCATCCAGGGCACTACCAACTTCAAGACACGTTGCTTGCTTCAAGCACTGTCAGCTTCAAAATGAAGACAAGAAAGCAGAAGCCACCCACAATGCTACATCCCAGGCAAGTGCTAGGGAGCCCTGTCAGTGACAGACATCACGGCGCCTAGACAAGAATGACTCACAAGGACAGCAGAGCTATGCTTATCAGGGATGGATCTAATCTCCTAGGCAAAAAAGACCCAGGGGAGACCAGGCCAGTCCCTCTGCTCCCGAATCAGGTGCATGTGGTCCTAGGGCAATGCAGCTCCCTGCTGGCCCCGCAGCGAGGCAGAGACGTGCAGTAGAACTGTGGGAAGGTCTGGGTTGCCGCTAAACGACTTACACTGCACATCTACTCGAATGGACTTGATGGCAGGGACCCCAACCCCATTTTCTGCTTTACAGTAATAGCGGCCCCCCTGCAGCCTTTGGATCTTCTCAATCCGAAGGGTCTCGTTAAGCACTGACGTCTCTTGGAATTTGTCCGACGCGCTGCCAGCAGTTTTGGTCCATCTCACCTGCAGGAGAAGAACAAGAGAAATGAAATCAGGGACACAAAATAAAGATCCCAAGATTCAGCAGAACTCCCTTTGTTGCTCTTCCCCCTCCTCCCTACCTACTTCCATAAAGAGGTCCTACAGCACCGCTAGACTTAGCAAAGCTCAACTACTGATCTCAGTATGTCTCAGCAGGCCAGATGCTGATTCTGGTCCATCACCAATCCCCATGTCCAAGAGTCCAGGAAAATCCCTCAGTTCACCCAGACACACACTGCATGTTTACCACTCCTGCTCTGATCCTGTAAGCCTAGCAGCTTGCTCAGTTTTACTTCACTATCTGCACAGCACAGGACTTTCAGCATTCAGCCTTGAGACCCCATGTAGCTGGTAGGCCATGACGCCACAGCAGACATCGGCTCACAGCTACAGAGCTTTTACTGCAGTCCACACTCATCTTTTTCTGGACAGCAAGGCTATTTCTCCTTTTTGCTTTTCCATGAGTGAAAAATGCAGTTGCTGTCTGACTCTTGCCCCTTTCCCACTGGGAACCCCTGTGTATTTTATTTCTCTAACTCATCCTTTTGCAGTACACAAGCTTTTCCTCTGTTTTTAAAGATACAGAAAAAGAAAAGAAAAAAATCCCTTCAGATTTCAAGCCATCTTTTCATTTCTTTGTCCTTACGTTACGTCTTAAGATCCTGGCTTGCAGGGGCAACGGAGCTGCATGATATTTCATGGTGAATGGTGGCAAGAAGGCAGCAATCCCAAAGACTGAAGGGTTACTCTTATGTCTGGAATGAGGTACAGCCCTTGCAGTGGCAGTACAAGCTTCCCCCTTGTTTTGTGCACTCCAGACAATGAGAGAGAGAGAGACAGCTTTTCTCAGCCCATTGGTTTTCTATGCCTGCAACCTCCCTTCTAAAGGCTGCTGACCGCCAGCCTCCTACTCTGGTGACAATCTAGACTTTGGGACTGAGATCCAGCAAGATCAGTCAGCATAAAGAAGAGACTTTCATCCAGCATTGGCCATAGATTAGATGAACCAGATACCTTGACCACTCTGCCAGACTTTGCATAAAGCTTACTGCCTTCACCTGATCGGTGCTGATGCTCTAGAAGGAGCAGGGGTGTCTACATCTCACTCCCAGAGCACCAGGCTGAGCAGATTTTCAGAGCTATTGACCATGGATTTATTCAGTCTTTGTAGGCTTATGAAATTGTCTGAGGGCCCCATGACTCTTGGAGTGTCCTGTTTTGAAGGACACTTCAGCCAGCTCTTTAATCTTTTCAATCACAATCTCATTTTACTATTTTGGCCACATTTTCATGCTTTAATGACTGGCTGATAGAAAGGGAAAGAGAAGATTAAACAAAGGTTAGGATAAGAGCTTAGCTGGGGAAGAAATCAATCCATTAGGAGGGAGGGCAGAAATAGGATGCATGCCACATTTTATACGTGCAGGTTCCAGTCTCCCTGGTCATGCCTGGTTCCAGGCTCTGATGTCCCCTGTGCAGGTCTGGGCAATGACAAGCCAGAGTGTTGCCCACTAGCCTGCTGTCTGCAACAGGCTCTGCTCCAGAAATCTCTCCAGCTATTCAGGCTCAAATCCCTACAACCTGCCAGGACCTTTCCATGCATTCAACAACCTTAGGCAGGGCCACTGCTACCAAATTCCCCATTTCTGATGCACACAGGTATCACTTGCCCATCACTGTCACGAGCTTTGGCTGGTTGTTTTTGCTGACTTGGCTCAGGTAATTTTCTTTTTATTGTTTCCAGGATATTCTTTTGATGGAAAAACCATTTCAAATCCTTGCCTTTGTCATCACCTCTTTGCCAAGTAGCTCCTCACAGGCAAGTCCACAGAGACAACGACTGGCATAAGCAGATACATGGCTTCTCTCCACAAATACCTTCGGCAGGACTGAGGAAGGGGGCCAAGACACATATCATATGTGGCTCCCTCGAGTGTATTCTGGCACATCCAGCCTCGCAGTGTGCACCAGCTGCTGTTCCTACCACGCTCTGTCTCAGAGCTGGCAGATCCATGCTCTGGTCCAGTACCTCTACAGACACACCCACACTAACACTGAACTGCCCAGCTTGAGTATCTGAAGGGTGCTGAGGTGGCTGCACAGGCTTAAGGCTGTGAAAGCCTCTGGGCACCCCAAGTAAGGACTGCAACCACTAGCCAAGCTCAGCTTTGTCCCTCCCCACTGGACTGTGTCTTTGACCGCAGCATGGATGTGTCCAGTGCTCCAAGTCTGAATCTGCCTCTGCTCAGTGGCCACAAAGCAATGACCAGCAGGCTCTGCACGGGGCTCAGGGAAGGGCACTACCAACAACTTCCCAAACTTCTCCCAAGCAGCGTCCCCTTGGCTGTACACCCAGAGAAGCTTGAGAGACTGATGGGCTGTGAAAGACCAACTCTTAAGGCAAGCACATGTGGGAAGTCTTTTCTAGGCTTTTCCTACTTTGTACTAAGAGGGTTAAAGATTTGAGGGTGCATTGTATAATGATTTCTGTTTGGACTTTCAGTTTTTGGAGGGATTTCACATACTGAAGACAAGTAGAAGGTCTTTGTAAGCTTCTGCAAAGCTTTGTGGACTGTTTTCCATGAAAGTGAGCTTAAATGCTTCACAGCTTAACAAGTTAAGTGCTTGCAAAACGGGGCAACCCCACCTGAGTCCAACATGTAGGAGAAAGCTGGATACCCCCTGCCCACAGTTCTCCTCTGTGTGGAGACTACAAACAAGTGCCGTGGGGAGCAGGGGTGACAGGCAAGACTGAAGGCTTACCTGTGGCCGGGGGTGTCCTGTGACCAGACACTGCAGGACCAGCGTGTCCCCCTCCCGAATTGTGTAAACGCGCTCACTGATGTTGTCTTCCTTCACCACGCATGCTTGCCCAGCATGGATGATTTGAGCCTGAGCAGGAGCTGTGGAGAGGAAATAAGAGGTAAAGAGGGAAGCGAGCAGTACCCCATCTCCTTATGCCCACTGCCCAGGGTGGCTTCTCCCACCTCTCAAGCCACAGAGGGGAAGAGCCAGGCAGTTCTGGCAATGAGTCACAGGGGTCTGAGGAGATATATTATTAAGCAATTTTCCCCATTTCCTGGGTGACTGATATCAACTACTATGTTAAAACCTTTGGTCCTGTTGGCATTAGCAGCTCTAGACACTGAAAAGCAGAATACTGAGCTTTTTTGGGGTGGACCCTCCTGCATGGGTTGAGGACTAAAAATTTCCTGCTGTCGTCTCTCCTAGAGAGGAGTATGTGCAAGCAGTTATAGCAGGGACCTGGTCAAATCACAACTGCTCTATGCCTGTCTAAAATAAGCCTGATTACTATGATTTACCTTGCAAGGGGCTGGGATAACTACTGAGCAGAGTCAGAAAGGGCCCTGAAGCTCTGTACAGCTATTAGCACACATCCCTAGAACAGGCATAGCACACACTGCAGGAAAAACAAGTCTTTCCCATATCAAATAGCAGCCTGTCTCAGCCCTGAGCCAGAGGAAACAGCCTCTGCAGGACCAGAGGACCCCATAATCTGTAGGGATTTCTCCACCTACAGCTGCAAATGGAGACCAATTTCTGCCAGACCAGCCAGGAAAATGGGTGAAAAAGTACATAGAAAGGAAGTTCCCGAAAGGAAGTTATAAAATGCCACAACACCAAACAGCACCCATACCCCACTACAGCCCCGATGACAAGCAGGAAGAGACAAGCTCTAGTAGAACAAGATTTTATAAAGAAAAATGCCTCAGCTCTGAAGTTCTGTGCAAACAGCCTTTGGCTCCCGACTCCAAAGCGTTTGTGATCAGAGAAGTGGCTGAGGTGCATTGAAGGTGGCTGCACAGCCCAACAGGACACCTGCGCCTGTTTGAGGGGGAAACTCCAGTTGCACTTCAAGAAACAGAGAAACCCACAAACGTGTCTAAGAGTTGGTGTCTCGCTGAAAGTCCCATGGGATACTTAACCAGCTTGCTAGAATGCTTTTAGGTGACTCTGGAGTCATAGCTCTAGCTCCCATTAGTGGAATATAACAAAAAAGAGCAAACCACTGAGGAGATTATCAAAGGGTTTAAAGCAATGAGCCAAGACACTTCCTAAGCAAGAGTAAATTTTGCACAACCTGTTAAACCTGAACCAAGCAACCACTTTTTCCTCAAGGTTAGCTGAGCTTCAAAGACTACCTTTTTAAAAATTACTTTCATTCTTTTGGCATGACCAAAATGCTGTAGACCAAATCACCTGAGCAAGAGAAGTGCTCGGATTTCATCTGGTTTAATCCACCAGCAGTGCAGACAGTTGGACAGGCCGGACTCAGGCAGTGGAGAAGATCTGCCTTTGAGATCAGCCTTTATGAACCTGTGTCACCACAACGCACTGACCAAGCAGCAGGGACATGGGAGTGGGCACAGGGCTCTGCTCTTGCTGCTGGGGCTTTACAGCTGCCACGGCCACCCAACACCCAGGCAGCAGCACTGCACATACGGCAAGCTACTCTCTCATTTTCCATCTCATCTGTCTTTCCAGCATGGTGGCACTTCATTAAAATCATTATTACTGTCCAAACTGTTGACAAACAGAAGCAACATGTCTATTTGAATAATATGATGGCACAAATATGGACAAATCCCTCAGCCTCTCCCGTTTTCCACTTCTGCAGGCCTCTCAAGATGCCTGCCATTTCTTGGGCATCATGGAATGCCAAAACTGACTGTTAAGACTTCACTGATACAACTGAGCAGATGAGTGACGTTCCCGTGCCTGGATGGCAGAGAGTCTTGTTGAACCCAGGAGAAAGCACAAACCTGTGTATGTGCTTACACACATCTGTCTGTTTGTACACACATACACGTATGAACATACAGATATCTAAATACATTAATTAAAATAATGATTTATCAAGAAAAGACATCATGAATTCTTGTCAAGCCAACAGTTGCAGAGGAGGAATTCAGAAGTCTACATAACCTTTGCTAATATACCTTAATCCAAATGACAGCCTCTTGTGCTGTTTCAGCCCTCAGATCAGTTTCCTGCAGATCTGCCACGACACCTTTAGCCCCACCTGTACTGCAGAGCACCACTTGCAGGGCTGAGACATAGACTGTGATGCTGATCAATCTCTGCTGACTAAAAGAGAAACTCTGCCCCCTCCCATCCTATGCCACATTCCTCCAATCCCCAAACTGTGCTGCCTGCATTTCAGCAGAGTCCTGGCACCCTGAAGCAGCAAAGCTCTGGTAACCTCTCTTCACAGTCTCTGGGCTGCCTTTGCCAGCTGGTAGCTCTATTCTCCCTTTGCAAACATGACCTTGCTGCAAAAACTAATTTCCAGACACCCCATGGAGAATCGGAATATTTATCTGCAGCTCTAGCTCCCAGTTAAACGTTGCTCTTAAGTTGCTCTGCTGTACCCCGTATGGTGTACAAAGTAAGCATTGCAACTTTCCCCCTTCCCTTTATCTATTCCACTTCCATTATTTCACCTGCGTTGTGTAACCCTTTTCTATTGCTTGTCCAGAGGCATTTCCACATGGGGAAGTTCCACAGCAAAATCATTAGGTAGAGTGGTATAGGATTAGAAGGCTTTTCTGCAACTATTCTGGTGCCAAAATACCTCGGGGTAATTCGCTGGCGTAACTTTGAGAGAAACATTATTTAAACTAATCCTTATATGGCACTAGACTACAACAGCACAACAGCTCTGGGGATAAACCCTGGGTCATAATTTTGTCCTCTTCTCCCAAATTCTCCCTGGATACACTGAGCTGTAATGAAACTTACAAGCAAGGGTATACGCATCCAGCTTTGTTCACAGGTGTCTGAACTTGCTTGTGTCACCTTCACTAACACCTTTCAGCTAAATCATTGGAAAGGGACATCACTTTGAGGGAATCCCCACTGCTTAAGCTGTAACAGCTCTCTGGCAATCACAGCACCAGCTCCTCAGCACAACAGCCACCATTTTTCATGTCTTAAACCCCACTTGAACCAGATCTCTCAGAAGGAAACTCAGAAAGCTTGGGGTTGTCTTGCAAAGAAAAAAGTAGATGGCACAGGAGCCTGAGACACTGCCCCTGGTTTGGTGACAACTTGACATTAGTAGGTGGGGGCTGAGCAATGAATGAACCCAGCTCTTTGAGGACTGCATTAAATCCCAAGATGAGACTTGGGAAGGTCTCTGTTCCAAGCTCAGCCTGCCACAGCACACAAAGGCTGGGAAAGTCACCTCATGCTCTGTTACAGATGGGCAGAGAGACTGTGAGGATTAATTGCGCTTTTAATGTGCTTGAACAGAAAGAATACATTATTGTTCGACATCATCCCAGGTCTCCTGGAGGATTTCAGCATGCAGACAGTTTGCACACTGCCAGCACAACAGGACGGCAAGAACATGCCTGTCAGAGGAGCAGTTTCACAGAAGGCCCTCAGGAAGGAAAAGAAGGGCTGGAGATGAAGGAGTAACGCCAGCCATTCCCAACAGTGTTCCACACAGAACAACGCTTGCACAGAGACAACCTCCCCTGTTGAGTCCTTCTGGGGCGGAATCCCTCACCTCAGGCCAGCAAACCCCAAAGAAGGTCCAAGAAAGATCTCTGATGGCCTCTATGGGGGAAGAAGGGACAGATTGCTCCCCTCCCATTTTCCCCAGAATTTTGAGGGACAGATACATGATCACTTTTATTTCACTTTCAGGTAAGAGATCAACTTAGGGAAGGCTCTCAATACAAAGTCCTCCAGAGAAACCAGGCCAGCCAAATATTAAGTGTCAGATGCTTTAGAAGGGAAAAAAATCAGAGTATGAACCTGCAGCATTAGGCCCTTCCTCAGAAAAAGGCTGGACTGTAATGCATTTGGCCTCTGCATCAAGATTTCCTACTATGCTTTCGCTTGATATATTTACACATTAAAACAAAAGGAAATTGAAGTGGATAAAATAACTTTATTCCCAGTGCAGTGTATTGTACAATGTTATTATTACCATAACCTGGAAAGTTTATGAGACTCTTGGTGCTTAGAGGTTGCTAATTTCATGGAAATGTAGAAAAGGAGAGAGAAATGGTCTTTTGGAGAGGACTGGGTAATCTATATTTGGTTCATAGGTCCAGGCATTCATCTTCTCAAAGCTCAGATCCCATCAGTAAAATGACAGCAATGAGAGCTCCTTCACAGAGAGGGTGGTGAGTGACAGATACTGCACTGACACTCCCTCAGCCACTGTCAGCACCCACAGGGGCAGCTGCTCCCCCGTTTTGCAGCGCAGCACCTACCACACTTCCCTGCTGCATTCCCAGCACCCTAACAGCAGCCATCACTGTTTGACTCTGTCCCACCACTACCCCTGCCATCTGCATGTCCTGCTGATGGCTCAAGGATGAAGAACATTTATCTCCAAAGCTGCTGGGGCAATACCTGCTGCTGAATGCACAGGGGCACTGAATCCACCCACCTCTGCTACCTTCCTCCTCCAGGGTGGAGAGAGAGGGAAGATGCACTTAGAGTTTTCCTCTTCCTCAGCCTGAATCTACCACCCTGCTTTGCAAGGCAAGCAATGGTCTTCCATGCAGCTGGTGCAGATGTAATTCAGCCTCTTCTGCACATACCCTAGGTAAAGAAGCCAAGGTCCTTCCCATTCCTGTTCACAGGCTCCCCGGACTCACACTGCATAGTTACACTTGAACAAGAAGGAGGGCATCAGCTGCTAATCTGCTGCTTAAACCTCTTAAGAACCTGTCTGTCTCCTTTTCCCACCCTTCCCATCCTGAGCAAGTGGCATGCAACAGATGCATCTTGAAGGGAGTTCCCAGAAATGGGAAAACACATGGTATGTATGGACCACGGAGGGGTTGAATAAGCATTTCACTCAGGAAATCCACATGCGGCATTTCTAGCTGAAGAGACACTGTCAGTGACTGCCTCTCCAGGAACTGCCCTGCAGCGCTGTTAGTTGCAGACCACGCATGGCAGAACACCCAAGGGGCAGCTCAGGCCTCGAAGTCACGAGTCAGCATTTTATCCCGTCTGTTCGTGCTCGGAGAGCAGGGGCACACCAACATGGAGACCTGCGAGGAAGGGGTCATGTCCCCCCAGCAGAGCACAAAGGAAAGCCAGCACACGCATAAAGGGAAGAGACGTGCTAGCAACACTCGGCAGCAGCAAGGAAGGTCTGGTATGATGGGAAGGGTCTGCAGGGGCAGCATACTGATGGCCAAATAAAAAACCCCTGCTCTGGGAGGGAATGGAAACTGCCTTGATGTGTGCTCCAGCACTGCTCAGCTGGTCTCATTGATTGGTCCATAGGGATGAAGACCACAGGCTTTACTGAAACTTTAGACAAAACAAATTAACCAGGCCAGATCCAGCCCACAATGCAGGGCACGATATCGATGGGCCATTTGAAAAGCAGAATTCACTCCAGCTTGAGGACAATTATGGCAATAATAATACACAATCAGTGTCCATTAACACTGTCAGCAGGGCTGTGGATCGATATTGTATTAATGGCTGAAGAAACACCAGCCATACCCATCAGTCAGCAGTTAAGACCAGCACAAAAGCAGAGGGAGAGGAGGTGGCAGCGGGTGGGTGTAACCAAGCTCAGGTGTTGGATGTCTTTGTGCAGCCTGCCCAGGGGAGCCTATTTTCCAAACCAAATGCCACCACCATTTTCCAAACACATTCCCTGGCTGCTTGTTCAGGAGCCTCCTCCTCCTCAGCTCAGCCCCTCACAGCCTCTTTGCCCAGTGCAACGGCAAAGGGAGCCCAGTCCCTGCAGGGAACTTCCCCCATGGGAGCTGCTTGGTACAGTTCAGTCTGATTAAACTCCAGCTTTCAACACAAGGCCAGGGTGGTCCCCTAGCACAGAGAGAGGCAATGCAGAAGGCCCAGGGATAGCTGAGGATCAAAGCATATCCATGGTCCTGGGTTTCCTCCCACTCCTTGGACTTCTGTCTCACCCGAGCTCCTTCTGTTGACTCTTGCAACATCATGTGCTGCCCGGGCAGCTCTGTGCTACCACAGTACTGTCCTAAACTAAAAGACCTCAGGAAGCCCTCCCTGCCTGCTGACACTAAGGGTTACAACCTCAAACAAAGCAGATCTCCACTGAGGTTCTTTTGCTCTCATGCCCCGGTGTTTTCACTGCAGCCCAAACCACATATGCTCAAAAAAAAAAAAAAAAAATCTGCTTCTCTGCTTACTGTACACCCGGCCTAAATTTGCAGCAGGGAACACATCATATTTCAGTAGCAAAATGTCTCTGAGTCCTTTGGTGTTTGTATACTGATCATGATTAAAACACAAACATCAATTCACCCACAAAAGAAACACGGCCACTCACAAGATATGCAAAGAACCATGTCTGACCCCACACAACACTTCACAGTTACTCTTGAGCAAGAAGAAAAAAATACCATTTTCAATGAGAAGTGCACAGAGAAATGACAGAGTTGTGGAAAGTAATCACAGAGCACAAAACTTGGCTACTTGAAATAGCATGGGATTTTTTTCACTTGGAAGAGACCAAGACTATGTCTTTACATCTCTGTCTGATTGCATCTCCAGAAACAGAGTTTCTTTTTGCGAAGCTCAGCCAGATGATTTCCACAGTCTTAAAATAACTTTTTGCTTAATCAATGTCACTTCCTTGAAGCACCTCTATAATTTTTTTTCTTTTAGAAAAATGCCAGCAACAAAATCATGTGAGATGTCATGAATAGCAAGTACACCCCCCAGCAACTGCAACACCTGCTCCAGAGACCATCGTTCAACTTAAAACCAAACCAGGATCGTGTACTTTACTAGAGTATCAGTTACCAGATCATCACTGATCACCTCAACCCCCAACTCCACTGCCTGCAGCAGCTCACTAGCTTTCCTAGACATTCCCAAAATATTCTTACACAGGTCCATCTAACTGCAGAGTGCTAAGGAGCAGAGCAAAATTGATCAGCAACTTTGGTAAGAATCAAGATGTTACACACGCAGAGCATTATGGTGGCACAAACTCTGCATTACTGCCTAACTCTTGTGCCTGAGTGGAATTTCTGTAGACAACTCAATGCCAGCAATATGAAGTAGCTTGTCTTCAAACCTTTAGGGGCTCCAGATACAGTGGCAGTCAGAGCCTGCACCTCAGCAACACTGAGAAGATTCCAGATTTGGTTGGGAAATGAAAAAAAGCATACCTGTCTCACAATGGCCCTAAAAGAGACTTTGTCATCTCTCCCAATCCACTTCCCCCTCTGCCAGCTACAGAGTCTGAGCTGTACCTCTAAGTCTTGGTGCAAAACCCAACGAGCCACAGAGCCACACTCAGGTGAGGAGATGCTGCCAAGCTGAGTGCTCAAAATATTGCACATTTCTTGTCTGATTGCTACTTAAATCTGAGCATTTTAGGGGAAAACACAAATGAGGCAAGCAGCCTGGGGGAGAAATCATCCTCTATTCTAGAAGATACAGACCACTAACAGAATGACTTCTTTGTCAGCTGGTAAAATACCCAAAAATGAAACAGTCCAGTCAGAGAAAAAAGGGCTACAAAGAGAAGAACTCAACTGGACGTGGGCAGCACAGACACTTGTTTATCCGACCCATGTGCTGCAGGAACAGGTGAATACTGCAGGACAGGCGAGCACCAGGCTCCTTGGTAGGTTTGATCATTTATCTCCTTTATGCAAACTCCTGCCAGGTTTCTAGTCCCCTGAGCCAATCTCCAGCTGCTCCATGCACCCACCACCCTTTGAAGGGCGATGAACAGCTACAGGCATCCAGAAAGACTGCAGACCCTCTGGCCTTTGCTCTCAGCTTTCACTGTGCCCATCCCTAGGGGCCTCCAAGTAGCCAGCTCACCAGAGAGCCAAGGCTAGCTGAGATGGAGATGCAACTCGCACTTCTGCTCTCCCTTTTTTGCCTCTCTGTCACGGCATGCAGGAGCCACTGAAGCTGCATATCCCCGCTCAGACAGGAAAAATGCCTTCCACAGCCATGCTGCAGCTTGCCAGCACTGGGAGCAAAGTCCAACAGGCGATGTCCCCACCATCTGCTGCTAATAACTTGTGCAGGCAAATGGACTTTGTTTGAATGGACCCAAGGGTTTTACCCTCTCTCCCTTGAATTCAAGATCAGCTCATTTCCAAAGCCACCACTGGTGCTACTTCTTCTGCTTTTTTTCCCCTTTTTATACTTTGAATGCCTTTGGTGCAACAGTGACTCTTCAACAAAGAGGTCCATGTGCACAGATCTTTAACCAGAGTACTTTGAAACTCAGCTGTTGTTTCATGGCTGGATCATTTGACATAGGAGATGAAAGGAGAGCACAACACAGACACTTCAGTCCTTCAAAATGGGGAAAAAAAAGTCAATTTGCTAATCATCTGTCGACTAGATTAGCAGCAAAGGTGCATGAACTCCAATTGATGAATAACTACAGGCTCCTTTTCATATCAAAACCAGAAAAAAATATCAGATGACAGCTGTTGTACCTGAATCATGAAAAATAAGGCAAAGCAGAGGTTTCAAACTGGATTCCCCAGCTAGTGGGACACAAGGGAAATGCTCCAGACTTTGCTGGTGAAGAGTCCGCCAGAGTCACACCCACATGCTAAAACCCACTCTGGAAACACAGGAAGAGAAACGAATTCAAGCTCCCAGGTATACTAAAAACAATAAGAGAAGAAATAGAACAAAAACCAAACCAGTATGAAATCAAAGCATGCTAACAGAAATTGGGTAAGAATAGGAGCATTTCCATGGAACTCCAGCTGATGCTAAATGCTAAACCCTGAGGCCCAAATTCTTCAGTGCCAAGGTGGAAACTGGAGGCTGGTGAGCAGGAGAAGGAGTGGCAGAGAAGAGCTGTTGGAGGAGAGGACTTCTCTCAACATGGAGAGCCAAAGGGGACGACGTATGCTCAGGGCTGCTAACTCCAGAGAGGGGGTGTGCAGACATGGGGTAGCAGAGCAAGGCATTGACTACCTGGTGCCCCAGCTCTCCCGGAGACCTCCCTGTGCACGTGGCCAAAGGAGCTCCACTACTGCCAGGAAAGTTTCTGCAGAGGCACAGAGCTCTGTGCAGACCACAAAGCCTGTCTGAGAAGCTGGGTAAATACTCAGGCACTGAGTCAATGCTAAATCCTCACCTGTCACAGCTCCACTGCTTCCAGGGCCCCATCCAGACAGCTCAGAGTGAGCTGGGGATGTGAGGGCAATCACGCCATGATGGCAGTGCAAACATTCTCTTCGCACAGGAGAGGAAAGATTCAACAAATGGCCATGTTTACCTACTGCTATCCCCATCTTCCACAGAAAGCAAAAGGCTATTTCAACTCTGAAACAGAGGGCAGAAGGGGGGGGGAAGAGAAATGAGAGCAGGAGAGGGTGGTAAGAGCCACAAGAAAAAGACTGAAATAAAATTTCACTGAAAGCCTGTTTAGAAAAAAACATAGAAAGAGCTGGAAGTTCAAATGCTACCCTTAATTCAACTACCTAAACCCCAATTTTACTACTGAAAGATGGCGGGCAGCAGAGACTTGTCTCCATCCAAAGCTCTAGGAACAGCGGTGCGCATCCCACATACAGCCCAGGTTCCCTGCAGCAAAGTCACCTCCCAGGGGATCAAAGCACAAGATCTGCTCTCAGCTCCAAGCCACTTGGTGGGACAGGACAGGCAACCATGGCACTAACCCCAGCACAACCACTCACTGGCAAACCTGGCAGCGGTGCTAAGGACGACCATGGGGACCGCAGGGACTTGGCACCCCTCTGCCAGGTACCCATCTCCTCCCAGCAAGATCAAGGATTGGAGACGGGTGCTGGTGATCATACATGGAGGCTGGTTGTGATATAGCCCCTCAGTGGAAAGAGGCCTTTGTGCTGGAACGAGCTCCAGTGCAGGCCCTCACAAAACACTGAAGCTTTTATCCCCCAAGCAGTGCTGCTAAGTGGGGAAGTGCTGCTGTTGCGCTCTGTGATCGTTGGGCAAAAAGCCTAAAGCACAGCCAGGGATCAATCCATGCCTAATTCCAGTCTACAATGCAAAGGCCAAGCTCCACCCGAAAGGAAGGGAGAGAGCATCAAAAGCAAATGCCAGCAAATTGCCAACAGAACAGAGGCAACAGGGGCTGAGTGACACCCCTGGAAATCAAGCCAAGTAATATTTTATCTTGACAGCATCTTTTACGTCCCTGCAGTGCCTTTGGTGTGCAGAGTCCTAGAAAGTCCCTGGCTCTTTCCCTCTCAAGTACCAATAATTAACAACCACAAACTGGCAGACAAGTGAGCAATTCCCTCTGGTTCCGATAAGAGGAGCTGACATCTCTCTAACCCCAGCCACCTCCATTGCTTTATTCTCTTTGTTTATTGATCCTATTATGCACATAATGCAAATTGACATTTAATAATTCAGCCGAGTTAATGGTGCTTAAATATTAAAAGGCTTTTCTCTTTTAATTAGCTGTAGCAAAATAGGCAACAAAGGAGTGCTAGATAGACGCCATTTAAAATACTCTTGTCCAAGTTCCTTGGCACTTTTCTAGGGATGGAAAAGAATAGTTCAATGGAAATTTTGTAAAAGTCTCCTACTTTCACTAGGAAGGTAACTAACCCACAGAAGCATTTCCAGAAGCTTTGATTCATAGAGCATATTCATCTCTGTCAACTCTTTGTTTTCTCTGCCTTCTCCTCTTCTCCTAATAAAGACAGAGGGGAGTGGAAGGAGGGGCAGAGGGTAGAATGAAAATTCTTCCCCACAAGAATTCTTCCCCATCTAACATGTTGCAGATGTGGATGCAGAAGCCTTCTGCTACATCGTTGCAAGACCTGGATCCCGGTGAAAACAGAGCTAAAAGGTAGCAGTGCACACAGCTGCTTGAAGAGCTACAAACAGCACAGAAATCTTGCAATTATTCCCTGGGGCGAGAATAGCTTATTCAGGAAATTAATTGATTATTACACTGGGAAAAAAAAAATCCCATATATAGCAGGGTAAGAGAGCACTCATTTCTCTTCTGCTCATTATGCCAAGGGTTCAGAATAAGAGGGAAAATACATAGTATCTTTAAACCCCAGTTCCGTCTCAGCTGGAGCCGATGGCAGCAATACATCTTAGTCATAATGTTGCTGGTGTGAGTCACCATAACTCAAAAGACTCGGTATTATTTGGGTTGTTTTAACTGTGCATACCTCCTCCCTGAATTAGTGCTCATTTGAAGTCCTCAATTGGTTTGAGTTTGGGATAATGATTTCCTACCTAACCCAGAGGAGAAACACAGTCACAATAATTAGATATAGAAACTGTTAATAACTTAGTTTAATTACAACCTATTTTCTTCAAATTTAGCCTAGACATAAGATTTCAATGAATTCTAATTACATGCCACGTTTGAAGAGCCTGTGTTATTACATTATTAATTCCAGACAAAGAAACAGACTGACAAACACTAAATTCCTTACTGAGGATTCTTTAAAAAAAAATTAATCTTAATTCAAGTCAATTAATATATTGACTTGCAAATTCTGTGCAAATTCATTCTTCGAGGGAGGAGTATGCACTGTAAATTTGTAGAGGGAAATCTGCATTTTTCACGTCTAAGAAAAATATCAAATTCCCAGTTTATGTGCAAAGTTGAGTTCATCCTTACCACCAGATCTGCTACGGGCATTTCCATGAAACATGGGAGTCACTGCTGTGAAGCTGCCAGGCAGGACATCATGTCAAAGGGTGTCCTCGCATCCAAAGGCACCCAGGGACTTGAGGATTGTGGGAGAGGGCAGAGCACTGGTCCTTCTGTCCAGAAGTGACAGGAGTGTGCAACACTCAGCCTTGTTCACAACCAGCATCCCCCCACGCACACAGGAGAGGGCAGTGGTGCACATCTGAGACTCAGCCCATTTTACTGTTATGACTGACTTTAAGGTGGCGAAATTCAGGTGCCGGAACCGCTATTTTATCTCCCCTTGCACACAAAATCTAGAAGGTCTTTTACAACCCTCTTGGACTCTGGTTACCCCTTGCCCATCACTTTGGCAGAACATGGGGAACCCCTCCTTGCCTCTGTAAGGCTCTGCACAGGGAGCATTTTCTGTCACTCCACATCTACGACATGTGGCTCATGCACTGAAATACTCTTGACACCGTAACAACAGTTTGCATTGTTTCCCTTTAATAGATTATCCATCTATTCCTCTACAGCTGTGCAGCACATCTGGCCACACTGCCTCTCCTGGGCAGGCACTCCTTACCCCAATTTTCCATTTATTGTTGCTCAGGAGGCTTGGGAGGTGATAAGGGAGTAAATGCCCAGTGGACAAGTGGCATTTCCCAGGATTTTCAGAGGCAATAAAACACAAGTTCACTTCCAGCCTCTTCAGTACTGAGCTACCACTTTTGGGCTTCTGTAGTTGTCAGGACTTAAAGAGTGCAGTTAACTTGTCTCAGAGCACAGCCAAAGAGGGAAGTTGCCTTAAGATAAGCCCCCACAACAGGCTCAGATGGCAAACATGAGAGCGTTAATTTCAGGCCTACATGGAGTTGAAAGGTATGGAACTGGCACAATGGACAAAATTCCACCGTGCATACTGGCAGAAAAGTGCAGATGGCAACAACAGGAAGATGCCAGGCCTGGTGAGGCAGATCTGGGCAGCCTATCTGGACAAAAATTCCCATCATGGCAAACTGTGAGAAGAGGAAGCAGCTGCTCAGACATGCCATCCCAAGTTGTGGGAATGGCACATACACCTCCTGGATACCTGTGACTTGGACTGTATAAAAGTGGTACCTCCAGAAGAACAGCTGGGGACTCCCACCACCAAAAAGACCAGCAGGACCCCATGTGGTGGTGACTATAATGTGTCTGTCTCTCTAACACCCTCACCAGCCCCTTCCCCCCTCCCCCTTTCTATCTGTCTCTCTACCTCACACTTACTGTTAAATAAAAGCCGTACTATTGACTTCGGCATATGGTCTCATTTGCACCTTAATTTGGGCAGAGGCATCTTTTAATAATCAGACCCTAACATTAGTTTGGTGTATCATAACTTTATTTTTGCGTGAGAAGTGGGATCATAACAGTAGTCTCCTTTCCACCTGCAGCTGTTCCCAGTAAGATGGGGCCACACTCTGGATACACGCGTGATTAACTAACACACTACTGGAAGGCTGTTCCAGCAAATGGGATGGACTGTGGATCATTACTATAAAGAGCTCTCCTCAACCACAAGTGCCAGGTGTTGGCCTCAGGAGCATCCCCCAAACCCTGCAAAATACGAGTAACTCCGGCATTGCCACATCCTGGCTATATTGATGGAGTTCATTCTGACAAACAGCTGCAGCAGCTCAAACAATCAGACTGGGGGGAAAAGAGAGGAAAAAAAGGAAAAATGAGAATGGACTAGTAAAGAGTTTTGCAAAAAAAAAAAAAAAATCTGATTACAACTGAAACACAGGGAAGGAGAAGAGAGACAGGCTGATGATGGCTTGGCTGTTCCCCGGTGAGAGACGAACAGCAATGAACTTAGGAGCAAAAGTTCCACAAAGCAAGGTTATGAATTTATTACTCAGCATCTGTGCAGAGTCAAAAGATCATCTGAAACACCAGAGACTTGCAGAGGAAATTGGGGAAGCACTAATCCACATGGGATAGTGTTTAAAATAATTTCTCAGCTGGCTGACTGCACAGGGGGTAAGAACAGGGATTAATTCTCTACCCAAGATCGTGCATTTGTGCAAACATTGTTGAGCAGCTTGTTCAACAGGGGACTCAGGGACTAACGCAGCCATATCAAAGCAGCCAGGGTCTGGCTGACAGCTTTGCAAAGGAAGTAAGATGATCTTTGACATGAAGGAAATAAAGCTCTGGCAGACTAAAATGCTGACAGGCACCAGCCTCAAAGCCAAAGCATCTCTGAAGAGGAAAGCTCTTTAAAGACTTCTGTTCTCAAGCTCTCTTCTGCAAGGGAAAAAGCTTTGGCCTACTTAGGCAAGGCCAAGGGCAGGCTAAGACCTCAGTATATTTTGAAATCACTTATCCTCAGCTCCATTTGATATTTTCTTGATATTAGTAAGAAATTTCACTTTATTTAGAACACTCCTGGTCCTTCAGCTGCATGTGGAATGACAGAGAGCAGTCCATCCCATGGAGAACAAAATGGTTCCTTGGTCTCTGAAGGGGACAAGAGAAACGCAAACTTGCACAGAGAGCTAAGTCTCAAAAACAGCCTCCTTTCTTAAAAGACCTCAACCAACCCAGCCTGCTGCAGAGCACCCTGGGACAAATGAACACAAACTAGAGAGTGGGCTTCCCACTTAAAAGACAAAATGTCTGCAGAGGGAAGCATGCACATCTTCTGAAAAGATGAATTTGCTGGAATTTCCATCCCCTGGATGAGCAAATCCCTTGTGCTGCCCATCAGGCAAGGAATTGGTTTACTTTCTCAAATCTAGTTTTGCCCCCAGTTTCAGTCTGCTCCAATTTTGCACTAAGGGTAAAGACTCTGGACCTGGTTACACCCCAGAGGAGCACACCTATCCAGCAGTCCACCAGACTGATGGCTGACAGGGACTGTGAAACTATTTCCCAGTGTTTGTCCCACAAGACATGCCACCAACTACCAAGGCACCACCAGTGTGTTTCACTGAGACCAGCAGCACACCTGTCTTGGGGCATTTTGAAGCCCAATGTGATGAAAGTTTGCTTGTGATAAATTTTGGGTAAATGACCAAGAACCATGTGAGTCTTGCAAACCACTTTTGATAATCCTCCTCTGAAGGGACAAAAGTTAGCCTGGACAAACTTAGGAAACTGGCTGGGGCAGAAAAAAAACCAAGTCATGCCTTGCTCCTGCAATGGGTACAACCAGGACTGCTGCTCCTTCCACAGGCCAACAAGCATGCATGCTGCTG
Source organism: Struthidea cinerea (assembly GCA_013397865.1). Classification (NCBI taxonomy): domain Eukaryota; kingdom Metazoa; phylum Chordata; class Aves; order Passeriformes; family Corcoracidae; genus Struthidea; species Struthidea cinerea. The sequence goes on from VZTI01002689.1 coordinate 175,845, forward strand.
AACACCCAAAAATGAGCTACTCAGTCACATATTACATATGCCTCCAAACTCCTCTCCCTGTTTGATCATATCCTAAAACATGTGGGGAACAACAAGCTGTTATCAGCTATGCACTTTCTGTGTTGATGCCTGCCACAGAGGAGGCAGGAAGTCATCTGAGGTAAATGGGGAGCTGCTCAAGACACTTCAAAGGATTTCACCTGCAGCAGCAATGTTCCAAACCACCAGTCACCATCGAGCACTGATGTGAGCTCTTCAGGATCCTACTAATCTCAAACTACCCCAACTCCATCCAGGAGACATGGCATCCTGTATTTTTGCTCACTTCCATGGACCTAATGGTTTTCAGATTATGGTCTTCACCCTCTACCATTCTCATACATCCCTGCTCAGCTACGACACCAAGGAAGACAGAGAGTGGGAAAGAAACCCTAAAACCAAGAATAATCTATAACGAGTACTTAGTAGTTGACTTGATGTGTGACGTGGGCAAGCAGGTTCTCCCCTTGGTGCATCTTTGTCTCACCACATGTCATTTGAATAATTGCACTACCATGCCATGCAGGGTACTTTAAAGCTTAGTGTTTATACAACTTTTTGAAGATGCAAAAATCATATAAATGCTAAGTCTTATTGTGGTGATTACCTTCCTCACAGGGGGGTTATGAAGCTTTGTAATTAGTGTTTCTAAAGCAAACCTCGGTTATCGGATGAAATGTAACGTGCCAGAGAAGTGTGAAGGATTAATATCACCAGTAATCTGATGTGGGTTTTACTGCTCCGTGCAACACCTAAAAAATTAATTAAAAACAAACCTAAGCTGATACTGATAGGAAGGATGAGGAAGCAGAGACAGATGCATGTGGGGACAGACTGCTCTCCATTAATTAAGCCCAATATCATCAATCTCCAAGACACTGCCAAGTATTTTCTCGTGCCTGGTGGTAATCACACATTCAACTTAATGCTGATTTTGGGTAACCAGAACTCTTGAGCACCCCAGAAACACTTCCAATGCGGTGAGAAATACTGAACACAGCTAATGCAGCACATCTCTGACCCCACAACTTTTACACAGGAACTACTGCCTGGGGTAGACAGCAAACAGGTGAGATATGCTCAGAGACCCCACAACCACCTGGAAGAGAGCTGAAAGAAACTTGTAAACCCCCAGGGTCTCAATCCCATACACCTGAAGTCCTGGTCTTCAGTCACTAGCTTGGAGGTGTAGAGAAATTTCACTCCTGAGGCTGTGCAGGATTCAATTCCCCTGGAGCACAGACAGCTATCAGTCCTACGCATTGAGAGCCACCAGCTCAGTGGCTCTGCGAAAATAATACCAGCTTTAAATTTCTTCAGTACGAGAAATGTGGCTGCTGAAGTGTTTTGCAGTACAGCTCCTTCCAAGTGCACAAAGATGGAGAAGCGTTTGGACAGTCTCTTGAAGAACAATTACCACCAACGAAGGAAAAGTGCTGGCAACTGCTTTAACTGCTTGAGTACCAGCTTTCTCCCAAGTACAGCAGATGCAGCCAGAGCACCTCCCTCCCAGTGTCCCCATACATGCAAACAGCCCTCCAGATACTTCATGTGACTGCCCTCACACCACACGTCCTTGTATTGGGGATGGTAGGTACTTTTATAGACTGCATATGTACTATTTCTATTATATAGAGTGATATAGGCTATCCTGCCTCTACATACACAGGTTGCAACAGCAGCTCCCTGGCAGACTCCAAAATCAACAGGATGTCCAAGCACTGAAGATTTTTTTTGTGCAATTTTTCATCAGGCTTCACTCTTATTTACTGCATTTGCCCACATGGTTTCTTCTGGTGCCAGTTCTCTTTGGTTAATGCCAAAGGGATAAAAGCAACACTGGTTTTCCCCTGAATATGTGCATGCAGATATGCCAACACTTTCCACAGGCAAATGGGCTAACAGTAAAACTCAGAGAAGCCACAGAAAGAGTTCAAGGAACCACACATATTTCAGACAGAGTCTCACAATACTGCCAGGTCATCTGCAAGCCTTCTCTAAAGGCTGCTCCACAGTGACGATCTTGACCAAGCTTTAAAATGTCCCCAGAGAAGCATCTCCACAGCTGCTTTCATATTTGCATCAGGAACTTGTTCTGGCATCCAGCCCTAGTTGTCCTTACAGACAGAGGTTTAAGACAGGCTGGGACAACAGCAGCCAGAGCGCCTGTCTTATAGGAGGCATGATATCTTTTCTGTTTATCACTTGAAGGCACACAGCAAGGGGATCTGAGCTCACATAAAGTACTACAGTAATAAGTGTGATTATCAACAATCTTGGCAGTGTCTGATAGACCACCACAGCAAGCAAGACACATCCTTTCTCTTTGGAGGGCTTCAAGTGATGATGGGAAGCAAATTACACCACAGCCAGAAAGACAACAGCCACTTGAGAGTCCATGGGATGGGGTGGGAGCATGAGAAAATAAACAAACACCGCTCTTCACCTATGGGACTTCATTCATTACTCCCTTTTAAATCCTGAGAAGCCCCTTACACTGACTCACTTGAGACTCAAAAGGAATACAGAACATGTGGCACTACAGAGCAGTGTAACATCCCTGCCCTGTGCAAAGGATCAAGCCAAATGTCCCTTCACCATCTTTGGTTTTGCAGGGGAGAAGTTGGAGGGGGTGTGCTTCATTGCAGGAAGCTCTGCTAATCCTTGCTATACATGAGCAATAAGGGCAAAGGATTAGCATCACCAGCTGCTCTGCTGGAAAGTGCAACAAGCAAAATTGGATGCATATATGCAGTGTGGAGCCATTAGGAAGAACTGCCTCAAGCACCTCCCCCTCCCCATATTGCAGCTCATAATTCCCCATGTCAGGAGCACTGCACTCCCCTTCAAGACTGTCTTTATCTCTTGTCTCCGCTGCAGCCTGTTACCCCAAACGCCATTTCCACCCCTGAAACACAACCCCCCCCCCCCCCCTCAGCACTGCTGCAGAGCCTGTTACTCTGATCAAAACCATGCTGGGCAGCTGGTGCACCCTGCAGAACCACGAGAGAATTCAGCACCTTCTGCAGCTTGGCCTTAGCAGAGTGGAGATGCCAGACACCCCAGCTGTGAGAAGCAGTCACTTTGCCATACATTTTGCTATCATTTGTCATATCAGGAAGACTTCACATGTACACAGGTGGGGGAAGAAGGGCTGCTTCCCTGAGAAACAGAACACAGCTTCCTCTGAGGTGGAACACAGCTGGTTAACAGGGCTCAGGAACATTATCTAATTGCTCAGGCTAGAAAGGGAAAAGCAATCTAAACTGATTTGAAGCTTCAGAGGGAATTAGGGAACAGAATATAATAACCTAAGTTGGAACTTGGCCATGACTCATGGGAAATAGGAAAGAAAAAGTGATTCTGGTCTTTCACGAACACAAACAAATTGCAACTTGGTGTTCCATTCCTTTCCAGAGTACAGGCATGCATTTGATCTCATTCACACTAACAATGCTCTTTAAGAAGCAGCTTTGAGGTAAGGAAAATGCATTGGCCTTATACCAATACAGCTGTCAATTACACTGTGACGCTGGGCTAGAGAGGACATAATGCCTCACATCGCACAGGTGACCTCAGCTTTGCGAGTATGCAGATTTTGAATCCTTGAACTTCACTATTTTAAAATCCTCCAGCAAATCTTCAATAAAGTAAATACATATTAACAACCAACTGCAGCCAGACACTTTTCAGAATATTCCGTATCTGTCACCTCAAGACTTTTCACAAAGCACCCACGGAAGAACAGCAGGTTTCCTATGGCCAGGTGCCTGCTGCACAGCTCTGGGTCCCTGGCACAGGACAGTGGCACTGCCCCTGGCTTGTGCCCTGACTGAAGGTCTTGGCTGCAAAAGGCTTGCTCAAACCCTGAATCCCCAAAGCAATGTCAGTACAGCTCTTAGCAGTCCTGGAGGCACAGTGCGATGAGACCAGAAAAGTGTGCATTATTAAGGCAGGAAAGCTTTCATTAGCTCTGGCACATGGCTTCTCTGAAGCTTCCCTGGTATTTTACAAATTGTGAGAAGCAGCCAAGCCAAACCTGGACTGTTTCAAAGAACAGCCAGACTCCCACACAGGTCTGAAACACTGCACAGCTGTCTGCAGCTCACATGAAGTTCACGTATGGGACAGGTCATAGCTAAAACAGTGCTTGGAAAAAGCTGTCAGCAGTGCCAGACTGCTCCTTTTCCACCTCCAACCTTACAAGTATCTGCAAACAAGTAAAGACAAGGCTGGTCCCTTTCTGCTTCAGTCTACTCAGAAATTCAGCTCTGACAAGGTCTAAGCCTTGGCTATTCCTGTTGTAGACATGGCAGGAACAAGCTGGAGAGCACAGAAGACCCTGGAGAGCAAAGCTCACTTCTCCTTTTCCCCTGAGGAGAGGGATTTTCCCACAGCAGCCACTGCCAGCCCTAACTTTGAGAGGTTTGACAGGCATGAAGCGAGAGCAAAGGCCGTGGCTCTCATCACCCCTACCTGTCAAGTGCCTGTTTCATCCACTCCTTAAGGTCAGCCTTGTCCCACTCTTAAATAGCAAGGACGGAGTTAATGCTGGGCTGATTGAGCATTTAGGCTGATTGATTTGCAACAAAATTCACGCCCATGCTTTACCACAGCAAGGTGTCCACACCCAGACAACCCAGCACCAGTGTTTAAGCCCATGGAAGTAAGTGGATGTAATTATAAGCTACACCCAGTGCAAGTGCTATGCTGACATGGGCTTGAAGATCAGTCCTCTACTTAGAAGGATTACAAGGGGACAGGTGGAACATCAACGCCATCTCTTCTGCTCAGTAGCAATCACACAGCTTTGATAACGGTGCTGTTCTTTTCTGAAGCAGAAGGCAGGGGAGGTGGGATTGGAGTTAGCTTGGGGAGATAGGGAGGTCTGCCAGGAGGAATTAATTTCAACAGTTTTAATGCTTAATATAATCCAGAAAAAAAAAACCAAACCAAAAAACCTCCAAGCTTTAACAGAATGGAAACTGTCATAAACTGAAACACTTAACACTTAAAACCCATGTACAAGCAAAGGAAAAATGAAATTGGCAGTAGCCTTTGCTCTCCACCCTGTCACACTTGAGATCTTATTGGTAAAGCAGGGTGGTGGGAGACACTGTCCACTGTAGACTGAGTGAAGCACTGGTCACAGACACTTAGAAAGGGTCTTGCACTGACCTTGGAAAAAGGCCCAGTGGAAGCCAACGATGGGTTTTCTGTGTCAAATATGCATGGATACAATTCCAACTTTCCGCTGCAAAATGCTAACTTTCACTGCAGTTGATGGGAATTACACCTATTTCATAGACTGATGAATTGATTTTGTGATCCCACGTGCCTGGGCCTGCAAGATTTCCAGCCCACATAACTTCAGATAAAAATCCAGCAAACCCCAAGATAATGAAGTCTGAGATTCCACAAACACTGCTTCACTGAGCAAAGCTCAGATGTGCTTGGAGCTCAATGCAATCACAAGCGTCTGCTAAATTACCTTGGGCCAGAAGCAGTGTAGAGCAGGATATTTCCAGGCAGGTTAGGGACTAATGTCATGAGAATTGCTACCTAAGGGATATTTTTATCGCTACTGTACTGCTCCTGGGCAAAATGCAAAAGGCATTATGTGTACACGGAGCTGCAATTTCCATCGAAGAGCTGAGCCCAAGCTTCACATCAAGCTGTTTGACTTTACTCTGCAAGCTTTGCTCGTCACAGCGCAAATGCAGCGATGTGTTTAAGGAGATCCCGTTACCAGACAGAGTGAGAAAGGAGGCAGGAGCAGCTGTCACCTGCTGAGACACAGCTTGGCAGCTTAGTCGGTGTCACACTGAGGGCTGTGAAGCGCCTGACAGGAGCAACAAAAGGTCATAGAGATATACTTCACTAGTCGATCCTGGCACCTTGATCAAAGCACTCTTGGGAAATGGGAAGACTCCTCAGCTTTGCTCCCCTTTGTGTTCTCCTCGCACTCCTCTTGCTGAGCTTCTGAGCACAAGTCAAAGGCAAGAGGCTGCTGCTGGAGCCAGCGGGTGCCTGGCAGCTGAGGGAGTTGGATAGAAAGAGCAGAAAAAAACCAGAGGCAAGCATCTACACTTTTTCTCCTGAAATACTTACTCTTTTCTCTGGCATGGGAAGACTCAACACACTGGAAGAGCACAAGGCATCCTCACAGCAGCTGTGGGGAGCTAAAACTGGAGCCACACTGACCAACAGGTTGGGAGCTCAGCAGGCCTCACTTAGCAGTGCAATCCCATGGCAATGCCTGTTCCAGACCTAAAGGCTGTCCTAGAGTCCTAAAGATGAATTAGGAGCGCTCAAGCAAGGCTTTGGCCTGTGATCCCTCTTCCCTCGCAGGACAGCCTCGGCTCTCCTCCTCCCTTAGGAGCACTCTGGGAGCGTTAACTGCATTCAATTCAGCATCCCATGCACATTCACAGTAACTCCATCCCAGGGGACCCTGAGGACCTTGTGATACATTGTTCCCCCTGCACAGAAATTACGTAGTTTAGCAGAGCACTGGTCACAAACTGAGTCATTTTGCATCATTTTTTTGGCTCTTGGCCATAGTGATGGTGGGACAAGAGTGGATGCAGCTTCCAGGGAGAAAATCCTGCTCCTGACCCACTGCTCCTGCCCAAAGGCAGACAGCTGAAAGAGGTACTGTGGCACCTCATGGGAGCCTGCATCACACCTGGAGAAAGGGAGGTGGGAGAAAAGGGAAACAGACATATCAACTCTCCTCTCCGGAGGGAAAGTGCTTAGACTGGAGGGAAAGTGCTTAGACTGGAGGGATTCGGATCACTGCCTTTCCTCTCAGCCTTGCACAGGCCTCTCATTTGGAAAGGGACAGATGCTGATGCCCCCCTGGCAGGCTGGTCAGCAGCTGCACAAGTAAGGGAACTGGGCACACAGAGATTAAGGATTGTGATGGGGATATTCAGGGAGTCAGCTGTTCAGTCCAGGAGCTCACTGTATTCATTTGCTCCCATAGCTATGGCAGCCTTCAGCAACATACAGTGAGGAACAGCCTCTTTGGTGCTCATCCTTGCAATTTCCAGCCCAACAGCCCCGTCACATATTCACCTGCCTTCCACAAAGGGAATCGCAGTATAGGAAACAGCAGGGCCCTCAGGGCCTGTTTTCTGTAAGGTATCCAGCGCAGGTTAGCTAAGGCTGCCTGGTGCATTCCTGTGGTAACACACACTGCAACAGCTCATACCCCACAACACCCCAAGGGCTTAGAAAAAGGGGTGCTATGAGATGGGGGGGTTACTCCACTCGTGAGCAACCTGATTTGCTGCTGGAGAAATCCAGCCCCTGAGGAATAACACAAGGGAGAGAAGTGAAGAGCAGGCAGTAGGAGACTGAGACAGAAAGCCTTCTTGGTGTTTATTAAAATAGTTGTCTGCTAGTCACCTCCTTGGCAGTGGGCATTTAAGCTGTGAAGCACTGCCTTGAGGCAGAAGCCAGCACTGCTGGTGCAAATGCCTGAATCCCACAGGAGACTTCCAGCAAAGCCTTGCCAGCGGCCTACACGTAGCTGCAGGTCTTTCACTTCCAAACTGCCCCAACACATGGAGCCCCTCAGCCTCCTTGAGCCCTGTCTCACATCCCCACAGCTCTGTAGGCCATGCTGCCTGCCAGGAAGGGCTCCACTGTCTGAAACACCCAGGTGCAGGGAGGAAGGAAACAAGGGGAAAGGGCAGCTGGAGATGCAGGAGCCACTGCCTTAGCGAGACACGTGGTCAGCCCAGCCATGAGAACTAGCTGGGATTGCCATGCCCCACAGCAAACACCAGCACTGCCCTCGCCGTAACCTAATAATAGTCATTACAGTAGGCTGGATCCTTCAACAGGGAAAGCACAAGGTCTCCCACACAACTTCTCCAACAATGGGTTTCAAGCTACAGAACGCTTTCTAGGAGAAACATGGTGAATCCGTCTTGCACAACAGCAGGGACACCGAGAGGGTGTTACTCTGGGGACCTGTCACAGGCTGTGCTGTGCATCCCAGGGACACACTTGGCTTCTATATACACCCCATATTACTTCCCCAGTAGTCATTTCCAACCTGTGATAGACCCCTATTCATCACTTGAGCCAGGTTCTTCAAACTGGAGGCTGATCCTTGCCTGTTAGCCTTTATCACTTCTCCCTTTGCAAGCTCCCTTCTTCCTGAACAATTAGGCACACGTAGACCGTTTCATGGTCTGTCTCACCCAAATCAGCCCACTTGCCACAGAAATGCATCCATGTGGGGGCAGAGCCCAGACAGTTTAATGACCTGTTGCAGTACCAAATGCTACTTGAACAGGGCAGAAGGAGGAACATTAAATATGATCTCACATCAGACGTGAAAATCCTTCTGTAGTCATAAAAAAGAAAGCCTAGAACAGAACATAAACCCACTGGGGGATTTTTTGTATGTTTTTAATCTCTAGGTATCCAGGCAAGCCAAAAGACTAGAGCAATGCTGGACAGTAACACCAACACAGTGAGCAAGACAGCATTTCACCATTCACTGCCCATTAATTCTACCAAAGCACTGGGAGATGCTCCCATCTTCTCCCAAACCAGAGAACATGCTATACCCCATGTTCTAATTCATGCAGCTGAAAAAAGAAGGGGTGAAAAAACCAAGCTGGCAGCTAATAGCTAAGGGCTCAGTGCCCTCACCTACGCACCCACGGCAGTAGTGCTGCCGGGCAGATTCCATGACACCAATTCCTTCATAAAAGGATGAGTTAGAGACCCAGGGAAGGCAGCTTTTTTGGTGGCTTTAAGGGATGGCTGGTGTCAGGGGCTGAGGAGGGTGGGAAGCAGTGGGGACTTTTAGCCCAGACACAGCCCCATCCTAAGTTGTTAATTCTCCTGGGGTGTGTGAGTGCTCTGGGAAGGACTCACCTCAGGACACCACTGGAACCAGCCAGGTCTGTAAATGTATTTCTCAGGGCACCATGACAAGAAGAAATTCCATATTCATCTGGCTGAAAGCGTACATGCTGCTTTCCTTCCAATATCTTCCTGCCTAATGCTGCTGGCTGCCAAGCCCAAATGAGGCTGGAAAATGAGTGGGTAGTTTTGGCAAAGAGTAGGGAAAAAAAAAAAATGGAATAGCCTGCTTCAATTGTTTGGAGAGAATTAAGGTTACTCTCAGAGAGAGAACATCAGGGAGCAGCATCAGACCTGCCTGGGGAAAAGCAAGTCTCTGCTCACCAGGGGGATGATATTTTGTTGGAAGACAGAAGAATAGTTAAAACTCAGTTCTGTGCTCTGTATCTAAGACAAGAATAGATGTGGTATAAAATGCAAGTTTCATCCCGTAGCATGAGAATTGTCTTGAGTTTCTTTGGATTACATTTCTCAAACTTTTTCTTCCCTCCATGCCCACAATCCCTTCCATAACTAAATCACGCCTCTTATGCAGTTACAAGGCTTGGTGAAGGAGCAGGAAGCATCCAAGCTGGGAGCCACAAGCTCTGATGGAGGTTCTAACGGAAATACAATGGGTTACAGTGATTTGAAGGTAACATGATTCTAGCTGCATGTTAGAGGAATTACTATGGCAGGAACCACCTGAACCAGTGGAAGACAGGCCTTTCAAGAAGCAGTGCAAATGAAGCAGTGCCATGACTCGAGCTGGCTTTGGTGCCCAGTAACTCCATGAAATACAGCACATCTCCTGTCCCAAGTGACCACCATAACAGATGGAGCCAGAAGTCATGGACTAAATGAACTCAATGCACATTTTGTAGACATTTATGGACTTTCTTTCAGGAGACTGGTCCATCAGCTATGGGAATGGTAACTGTGAATTATACCAAAGGGTAGGAAGGGGGATGCACTGGATAGTATGGGACCTGAGCATGACAAACAGTATCTTTAAAGGATGGAGAATGTGATGGGTTTGGCTGGGATAGAGTTAATTTTCTTCGTAATAGCTACCATGATCTGCTTTTTGCTGGAAACAGCACTGATAACACTGGGATGTTTTCTCCATTGCTGATCAGTGCACAGCATCCAGGTCCTTCCTGCTCCTCACCGCCCCCCACCAGCAAGGGGGCTGGGGGTGTGCAAGAAGTTGGAAGGGGACACAGCCAGGACAGCTGACCCTAACTGACCAAAGGGACATTCCACACCACACAGCATCGTGCACAGTACAAAAAGCTGGGGGAAGAAGGAGGAAGTGGGGATTTGGAGTTGCTGTGTTTTACCTTCCCAAGGCCCCATTATGCACGATGGAGCCCTGCTTTCCTGGGGATGGCTGAGCACCTGCCTGCCCACGGGAAGCAGTGAATGAATTCCTTGTTTTGCTTTGCTTGCATGCAGTTTTTACTGTCCCTATTAAACTGCCTTTAACTCAAGCCATGAGTTTCCTCCCCTTTATTTTTCCAATTCTCTCTGCCTCCCTGCATGGGGGGAGTGAGTGAGTGGCTTTGTGGTGCTTAGTTGCTGGCTGTGAGGGAAACCATGTTAAATCATGGCACAGGGTCAGGAGCAAGGGCCTTTGGAGGGAGCTGATCCCTCTGGTGTCATGGCATCAGACCTAGACAAGGAGGAGAATCAGCCCCACACGCATACGTTTTGCAGCACGAGACTCAGAACTAGAAGAGACTTTGAGTCGAGCAGTGCCCTCCCCCCGAGTCACACCAAGCCCCCAGCAACGTGGGCAGGCAAGCACATAAACAGGCAGATGTGAGTGGAGCCTGCAAGGAAGACTTCCTCTCATATTGCTGGGGAAATAACCCTGCCAGTGGCGTTACCTCCTAAAAAAGAAATACACACACAAGACATTAAAACACACAAATACACATTTGCAGGGATGGTGGAGGAAGCAGGTGCTGTTTGCTGTAGTCCTGAACCAGACAGAGCCTGATACACTTTCTAGGAGAAACATGGTGAATCCGTCTTGCACAACAGCAGGGACACCGAGAGGGTGTTACTCTGGGGACCTGTCACAGGCTGTGCTGTGCATCCCAGGGACACACTTGGCTTCTATATACACCCCATATTACTTCCCCAGTAGTCATTTCCAAGCCATACTCCACAATATAGGTTTTGTAGCCAAAACCTTAAGTATTAATCGGAGAAAAGAGTTTGCCTAAGTCCTTATGATAACTTGTGAGCACTATCCCTCCCTATCCCCCCTTCCCTCAGCAAGGGTCACTCCCAGCATTTTCTCCCTACAACCAAGGCAAGGCAGCCCCCAACCACCTTCCTGCCTGGTGCTATCCCAGCAGTCTTCTCCTGTCAGGTCGCTGCTTGGTGCTGTGCACCATGTCCTCCTTGGGAGCAAGCAGATGACCTGATACCAGCTGAGCTCCATCTCCTCAGCACGCTACCCAAGCACAGCTTGCTTGCCTTGCTACGGGAAACAAAACTGCAAAATTAACTGTTAACAGAGACAGTTCAGCTCCCCCCTCCTACAGCTTGTGCCACAGGCCCAGGAGGAATGAGACAGTGGAATGAAAGGGCAACACATTCAAAGCAAGACCAAGGACCTGCAGTTTGACAGCTCTGTTTCGTGAGTCATTCCCCTTTCTGCTAAAGCCCGGGGCACTGGTCACGCTTAGGGCAGGTGCTGGACCAATTAGCTGGCATGAAAGGCTTAAAATCCAGCACCTAATGGGAGCCAATCGCTGGTGCATGTCAGGCAAGTGGTACCTTGGTTTTTAATTGTCTCCCTCTAGCCTGCGTTCTCAGAAAGCCTGGCACAGCGGTTGCCCTGCCTGTTGTCCAGAAAGCCATGATACAAGCTGGAGGAATGGGGCTCTCCTTCCCTCAGGAATGTGGCCAGCAGCCCTTCTGCAGCAGCCAGCACCCTTGCCAGCTGGGCAGAGGAGCCTGTTCTCTGCCAACCCTCCCCTCCAGCACCTTAACAAGCCTTCTGCTGACTCTAAAAGCAGCATCAGCTCGTTCCACAGCCCCAATACTGTTAAATACTCTCCTAAATATTACATAATGCTGCTGTCATTGTCCCCATGCACATTCCCCTCATGCCATCAACTGCAGGGACCTCTGTCTGACTGCTTTAAAATCTCATAAACTTTCCCACTCTTTCTCAAAGCTGGAGTTACTGCTCTCCCTGGTACTCAGGCTGTTTCCCTGAAAGTTATGGCCAAGTCAAAAATAAACTTGTGGTTTAAATTTTGCGCTGATTTAAGATTTAAACTCATTATTTATTTCTGCCTTCCTGCCTCCTTCCTCCCACTAAGTGTTTCTGTGACCGACACTAAATTAAAGAAGTATAAACAAGGCTGAGGAGAATTCCAGCTAATTTTAAAAGCTGAAAGCAGCATCTCTCCCACCCTACTACTCCCTCCTACTCTTATCCTTGTATTTTATACAAAGGATGGTTTCCCCCTCTTCCCACCTTTACTAAACAGATTTTCCAACCTCATGCTCCCACATTTGCACAATTAATGGAAAACAGGCAGCATGGTGTGACTCATTAATGTGGAAGCCCAATACAGACTTAAGGACCAGGAGCTTGGTCAGGGAGCTAAGTTTAGAAGTGAAAAACACTTATTACATATTTCAAGACACATCCCTGATGCTTCTGGCCTTCTCAGAGGCAGAGTGGATGGTTCTGTGCACATAAAAGGTCTTTCCAAAATGTTTGCACATCTCTCTAACCACATCTTTACAACTGCCTCGTTGCCACAAAAGATAGGCTAAACTCCAAGCCTCGAGATTTCCAAGCTGGCATGGGGCTGGCAGGAAGCAGCTGGCATCAGACATGCTGCAGACCAAAAAGGCATTGGAAGCCATGAGCCTTGCTAACCTTGTCAGGTTGTTCACTACCGAGATTTCTGGAAGCTCTTGATAGCTGCAGCATCTGGATTTAAGGGATACTGAGACTGTGCTTCCTTGTCTGGATTCTGAAGCAATCATGGAACAGGCAGTCAACACCGAGGAGTGAGGAGGGGAGCTCCATGACTTTATGGCACCAGCTTTGGGTGAAAGCTGGGATCTGAAGCTTCTTGTTATCAGGCAGCTTCTGTCAGACTCCAAGAAAGCATCAGGATCCAGCAATTCTCGTAGCAGGCTCTTAACTTGAGGGGCACCACCCATACTGGCCCTCTCCAGCAGGACCAAACTGGGGTCAAACCAGTTATGGAGCTCAGTTGGACCAGGCTGAAACCCACCCATGGAGGGAGCCATCTCACAGGAAACCTGTTCCTGGCCGCACATGGAGGGAAGGGATGGGCATGAGGCAGAAACCACTTTTGCCCCCTCTCCCCATCTCTTTAAAAGGCTGCAGGAAGGGCAGCTTTCTCCTTCCTGGGGCAGCTTTGACATGCCAGGCCTGTGTCCCCCGTGCTGAGGGCATGCAGCAAGCTGTCCCACTGCCCTCGCAGACGAGCCTGCTGCAGCACCCAGGCAGCCCAGGGAGGCACATGGAGGGTGCCCAGCTCAGAGTTTAATCAGGCTTTTTTTTCAGACAGGTACCTGGCTCAAGCCTGACTCCCACTTGAGAAGCACCACCTTGCAAACCCCCATGATGGGGCCCCCCTCTGTAGGCTGTGCAAATTGGAATACAAATCAGAGGAAAAAGCTTTCCTCTGTTTGAACAAATTGCTATAGATTCACCCCCGTCTCAGGTCAGAGCCCCCGATGGGAAATATTTTCACTGGCTGACTGCTAATAGACTCTGGAGCAGCCACTGGATCGATACCTGAATAAGAAAATTAGCCAAAGCACACAATCTGATTTTACCTTGTTTTGAATTACAGCAGGTTTGTGTTTATTTCACTCCCCTTTCCCTCCTTCCCTCTCTGGCACGCTCCCCCCATCCTTGCTCCCTGGTTACCCATCTATCAAATCTAGTCAGATTTGTGGGAATATAATAAAGTCCGTGCAGGAAGAAGTAATGCCTTTTGAAAAATGTTTACATGCATTAATATTTTCTAGTGACACCGCAGTGCTGCCACTCCCTCAGAGGAGATAGTTCAGGAGCAACAGTAAGATTTTCATACATCCTCCTCAAAAAAGCCATATGCAAACAGTTTTTAAAAATCTGCAAATCTGACAGAGGCTCAGCTGCATGCTCCCTCTCAGAAAACCCAAGAGGTCAGCAGCAAGGTTTCAATATCAGGAATTTAACACTATAATAGTAATAACAACAACAACAACCATAATAACAACAACAGCTCAGTCCTTTCAGTTGATATTGATAGCAATTGGGATGTGTGACCACATCTGGGCTAGATTTGAGAAGCAGAGAGGGCTACAGACACCAGCAGTCATCCCATTCTTTGCAAGACTTCACCAGCAAAGGACAAGCAAAGTGCTGCCTTTCACAGAGATTCAGTGCTGTGTTTCTGACAGACGAACACATGAACCATCCCAACTTCCTAATCCTTTCTTGCTGATTTAGAGCCTATTTCATTTTAATCTGGGAAAGGCCCTACAAGAAAGGGAGAGACAGAGAAACAGATCACAGATACTAAGCACATTAAAGAAAAGAAGCTGCCAAACCAACTGTTCAGATAGGGCATGTTGCCCAGATAAAATTCAGTGGAAGTAAAATAATTCCTTCTACTTCCTACCCCAGCATCCCACTCTTCATGCCATCTACAACTGTGTCAAACGAAGAGAGAAAGCACGACTCAATCTTCTGCTTCCTGCTCCTGCACATCACGCTGTGAGGCAAAGCCACCAGCCGGGCACCCATGGAGAACTCGAAGCGTAAAGAAACCCCGGCGCATTCAACGTGAGATGAGGTCCCCCTGTCACATTAACACACCACAAGTGGCTTCGAACTAAACAGTCTGAGCGGAACCTCACACCATCCTCCTTACAAAGCTTCCCTGAGAAACTGCACGTCCTTCTGCCTACCCAGTCACTTACTGCTACACACTGGGGACAGGACCCTCTTCTTTTGACCTGGCGCACAGCACAGGGCATCTGCTGGACATTGCCCGCTTTCTATTCAAGGAAACTGACTGGGTATCCCAAGGGCAACCCCGCAAAATCACTTGTGTGTCTAATAAATAAATAGATATGTATTACATATACATGCAAATGCGCATGTGAGTACATAGATATATACACACACAGAGCTATTTTACTCCCTGTGATATGTGGTCAAGGGGTTTAACACCCTTTCCCACCGTCTCGAGCCCCATGTTTGTTTAATCTTTATGTTACACTCATGGAAGACTGCTAAGTATAACTGTCACCACACATTATGCTGCACATAATGGAAAATGTACAAATGTCTACCAGCACATCATCTGAACTGAAAATCTTCAGTTTCCCTCTTTATCTGCAGCAGACTACACCAGGAGTTTGCTAATTGCAGCATGTTAATCAAAGAACTTTGAAGAGGAGGATAGGACATAAATACCATGTAGCAAAGACAATCTCAATGAAAGAAAATAGAAAAGACATTTTTTCGGAAAGCAGCACTTCCAATATGTGATACTGGATCAAGTCCAGTGAGGGATCACTGAAATGGCCAGGCAGGTGGAGCATATGGTATATGAAGAAAAGCTGAGAAAAAATGTGGGTGGGTTTCTTTGGTTGGTTGGTTTGGTTTTTCTCCTAAGCCTTAAAAAAAGACAAGGCAGAACTTACTGCTATTGCTTAATTGGGATGGGGTGGATGAAGGGAAGATGGACACACAGTCAGACTCTCCTCAGTGGTGCATGGTAAAAGAAGGGCAAAACCCATGAGATACAACACAGGAAATTCCCATTTCTAAAGACAGACTCTATTTCACTATAAAGTTGGTCAAACACCAGCAGAGGGGCCCAGAGACCATATGGACCCTCCACCCTCAGGGAAGCTCAAAGTTCATCTGGATGAGCTATTTAACATCCTGCCTTAACTTCTAACGTCAAAGTAGCTCAGCTTTGAGCAGACTTCCAGAGGTCCCTTCCAACCTCAATCATTCCATGGAGTAACCACACACAAAACAGGTTTAAACCTGGAGAAGTATAAAAAAGGTAAACACCAAAACCACAAAGGAGGACTATCACAGACATCAGACTTGTTAGCATATGTTTTTCTTCTGACTTACTTGGTTTGGTTTGGTTGATTTTTAAGATTTGTTCCATTATTGCAGATGCTATCAGAGATTACCAAGGGTTTTTATGGTTTAGGGCCTCTTAACCAGGCTGCAATCCAGGCAGCAGGAATTACAGTCAGTCCTTTCACTGAGATTCAGACTGAGACCTCAATTACAATTACTTTGGTGCAGATTTAAATCTCCGGACCTTGCTATCTCCCAGAAAAATATAAGAGGAATGGAAAATTACCACAGATTAGATGCAAGCTCAGTCCCAATGAAAGAGAACTTTTCCTCCTTTAAAAACAAGCATGTATTTCCCTCTCTGCTCTGTTTACAGTGTTGATTTTCCCCAGTAGGAAGTTACTGTACCATATCCCTCCTTGAGGACCATAAAACCCAGAAAGAGCTTCTGGGAAGGTGGCCACAGAACTCCCAACACAACACAAAATGTCACAGCTTTCCCCAGGCACGGATTCTAGAGAAATCTAGCAGATTATCAGAGACAAAAGCAGTTTTTCCCAAATGGATGAGTGATGCCTTTGCTGCAGTGCCTACAACTGTACTGCTCACCTAAGGCACCTGGCTGCTGCCATCTGAGGGGCTGCACACTCCTGGGGGAGAGCCTCCAAATACTGGCGAGGATGAACAGACCGGCTATGAAAGGGGAAGAGTCACATTCCTGAGAGACTAAAAGATAAAAAAGGAAGGTCATTCTATGATTTAAGTAGGTGAGAGCCTCATGCAATTCTTTTCTTCAGTGAAAAGGAATGCACTTATCTCTACTCAACCTAACCATCCCCAGCTGCTGCAGAAGAGCTTCAGATTTGGATGTATTACTCATTGGTTACCCAAGAAACAACAATACACTGATCCAGCAGCAACCAACATTACCAGCACAAAAGTATCATGAGGAGACAGCTTCTTTCCCCACCTAGGGAAGTTTAGTGTCTGGAGGTTTTTCTGTCCTGGAACATCTGGAAGTTAAGTCTTGGCTTCATTCCAGCATCAGCACTGGGCTGAGAAGAACCCTGGCCCAGCTGACCCCCACCAGGCAGGGCAGTGCTATGGGGGACACACCAGCTCCAGAAGCACCCACAGACCTAGAGCCCACACTTCTTCTTGGAGGGTGACGAGATGATGGACGAGTGATCTGGAAATGTGTCTGCCCAAGAAAGAGGCAATAAAAACATTTTAAAAATAAAATAAAGGCAACAACAGCAATAATGCCAGTGTTAGGAATACCATGAGCTGAATTTGTGTGTGTAAATCTACACATCTAGTTGGACAAGGAAGAAGGTGAGGCTGGAAAGAAATCTCTAGGAAGGAAGGCAGGATAAGGGAGCACAGGCAATCTGAAAAGCTATTTGACAGAAGAAAACCCCAAAGCAGCTGACAGTAAGTTTGCTCTCTCACTCTTGCTCTAAAATTGAAGCAGTGATGAGAGCTCACACCAGCAGAGCAAACACTACAGTAGAGATTGCTCATGTGGCTACAGAAGCAGCCCTGGAAGACTTCAGCCCTGCCTCAGATCACATTCAATCTCACACACAGGTCCCAAGAGACCCAGGAGCTGGCCCTTAAGCCCAGACTTCCAGTTCCCTGATGACTACCAGGCTAGGTTCTCACCCCAGTGAGAGGGGTTGAGACGTATATTTAATGTCAAACGTGTACAAATAATTACAAAAACATTAACAGAAAGGAAAGGAGAGACATGGATACAGAGGAGAAGTCCACCCACTCTGGTCAGCAGGGCAATCTAAACACATTATGCCTAGCTCTTTCTCAGCTGTTTCTCTGCTGTGCTGAGCTCTCCGGTCACCATTCCTTCAGCCCGTGCTGAAGACACTCTGTGCTTCTCCACGAGTGTTCAAAAGCTTTGTGGAAGAGGGTCAGGAAAATACCCCTCATGAGCACCAGTGCCTTCTACTTAATCTTATTCACACAAAAAGATCAAACCAAGCTTCCAGCTGCTGTTTGCCTTCAGTGTTGTAACTCAGTATAAAGGCATCACCTGGGTTTTCTTTGCTGCTGCTTCAGCTGTAGGAATTTCCATTGTATCTGGAATTAGCACGCAGGAAGCTGGGGAAAAGGGCTTTCTTCAGTTGCAGACCTCTTACAGGATTTTGTTGACATACCCACTTTATGTGCAGGAGCATACAGTCCTTTCCTTTGCAAACCCCTCTCTCGCAGAGCCAATATGCCTATTTAAAATAAGCGATAAGGTACCCCTTTAATACAGCTTTTATTGTTCAAACAAGTATTATTTTAAGCACAGTGAATTCAGGAAGAATCCCGAAGGTGAAGCAATGGGAACTGAGGAAAGAGAGAAGGCAGATGGGAAGACGGTGGTGACAATGGGACAAAGACTCCCCCCCAGCCAGCCCTTATCTCCAAAACAAACTGAGATCCTGAACACTAGCTCTATTTATGTCCCTTCCTGATAGCTGCACTTTTTAAGGACACCAGAAAAGTTAGGGAACAAACATAGGTGACAAAGGCAAGGAGCAAAAACTTCAACAATTGTAGTGCAATTAAGCAACAGAAAGGAAAAATTCCTCTTATTCTGGCATAACAATCCTGCAGGAAAGCAAAGGATGGAGAAAATAAAAAAGAAATCCAAATAACTCTTCCAAGCTACCTCCAATTCACTTCAAGACAGCAAGGAGAGACAGGCCTGTAGTCACTAGAAAAGGATACTCGAGCGGTATCACATATCAGATAAAAGAGCCAAAAAACTTTTGGGGTAGGAAAGACTGTTTTTCCCATTATTCCAGACAGGCCAGTGGTAGTGGGGGCATGACTTGCAGAGAATTAAGGTGTAGTTCAAGTATAAGAATTATTCCATTCTGCAATAATCACAAGCACAATCTGAGTCCTCCAGAGCAGTGGCGTTTGAAATCCAAGTACCCAGACACTTTTCAAGCCAAGAGAAACAAGAAATCACCCTACAGAAATGGAAGTAGGTCCAAAACCCAGTGACTACAGAGTTTGGCCTCTCTGGCAGCACGTTACCTGGTGAGCTAGGTCTCGAGGTACTGCACTCTGGTGAGACAAAGCCAGCACACTTTCTGAAGAGGGTTCGCACTCCAGGATGTTCTGTGCTCTGATGACAGATCTGCCAGCAGCAGCTCACCAAAGGCAGCTCAGGGAGTGCCTGAGAGAGTGACAGCAGCACAGTGACCACAGCAACCAGCCAGCGACGAAAAGGTGCTCACCAATGCAGCCAAGTGGAAACTAAACTGAAGTTTAAAACTAAAAATGTCTTCAGTGAAAATTTAAAGGTGATGGGGTGGGGGAAAAAATAATCAGATGTCCATGAAAATCTGTAAACTGCTAAGGCAGGACACCGCACAAAGACTGAGGCTGCCCTGTCTATGCCCTCTCCATTCACATTCAGATGAAATCACCTCACTGAAATCACCAGCTTCATCTACAAAATCTCTGTCTGAGGCAGACAAATGGCACCACCTTCCATTCACACAAGCAGAAGGGCAGAAGAAACAAACAGATTTGAACTTTTTTTGCAATTTACAGTGAGTTTATTTGTTGCTGGTTGTTATATTTTGGGTTTTTTTTTCTACTTGGCTTACACTGAAGTCTTTAAAATAAAGAAGTCATAAAGAAAGACTGACAGCAACAGGATCCAAGCCATTATGTGCAGCATTTCAGGCCAGCATTTTTATGAGAGCAACAGCTCAGTTGGATTTAACTCCCTTGCCTTAGAATTAAAATGCTATCTACAGGAGTAGCACAGCAGAGCCAAAAATTGTATCCAGGGAAGTGAATCCTCTAAGATTTCCTCCACCCTGCTTTTAACTTCTTTTTTTCCTGAGGGTCTGAGGAAACACAAGCATTTTGCCTGGTCAGGCAGCAGCAGAGGCTTGAGTCAGAGTTTGGCCAGCAGTTTTTGCTGGCAGATCACAGGCACAAGAACTGCCTGCTCACACCCCCGTAGCAGCATCACTTCTTCTGGGCTAACAAATAAAAAGTCATCTGTGTCATCAAGGTGAGCAGGTGTGACAAAGCACATATAAGAGGTAAGATACCAACAAAAATCCAATCAGCTGGACACGCCTTGAAAACTAACTACAATGACTCCCTGGATCAGACATAAAGGGAGAAATACAATACAGGAAAAATCAGTTAGTTCAGCAGCTGAAACTCTTAACTGCAAACTATTACCCATTTGATACCACCCTGGGATTTGGGCCCCAGCCTTGGTGTCACCTAAAGCTGTTCACCCACAGACAACAGCAATGCTCACAGAGCATCTGGGACCCTAGAAAAAGGCGTATAGAAATACATGTGCAAATGCTATAATCCTCCTCTTTCTTGCAATGGAGGTGCTAAGACAAGCCCCCTTTTCGATGACCCTGAACTTACAGCTATTGCCTTCTGGCAGATGTGCAATCCTGTTCAGGGAAGGCTTCTGCCCGACAGGGATGGCAGTTCTCACTTGCTCTTCCAATCCTTCATTTTCAACAGCAACAATGTCATGGGTATTATCGTGAGAGCAATGAAAGAGAGAAATATTCTCATTGCTCAAACTTACACACCATCAACAGCATCCATTTCTTTTTGCTCTCTTTTTCACATCCAGCAATAGTTAGGCACATTTCTTTCTCATTTTCCTGTCTACCTCACCAAGCACATCACAGATCCTAGTACTTTTTGGCATTTCCCCCTGTTTTCTCCTTCTGCAAATTTTTGATTTAGGGCTAACAAGCAAAAAGCTCATAAGCATGGTTTCCTTCCCCCAACATCCTCACTTACTGCTTCCTCTAGACTTGCTTTGAGACAATCAAATGTAATTCTTAAATTAAAATCTGTCTATTAAGTATCAGTTCTGCTGGAGCTTTCCTGCGCACTGTTCTATGCAAGGAAAGAAAGTTTGTGGCGCTGTGATGCAGGGCTGGTTCCTCTTTTTTCTCTACTGCTCTTTTAAGTGTCTGCACAAAATGCCCTGCTGACCCAACTGAAGCTGAGTGATAAGCAGCTGATCTAGTGTGTTTTACCCAACATCTCCTATCTAAAACCATCTCCTTACGCAAGCCATATGCTGCAAACATACTTTGAAATGTCTCCATAATAATCCGAGAAGCAGAACTGTTTGTCAAATAGCACACGCACTACTGCTGGCCACTTGGAATAACCATCAGCCACAAGTAGGTACATATGCTCATCGTGATCTGCAAAAATCAGCATGGCATCTTTGCCAAGGCTTAGCAAATGCCAGAGTGGTTTCTGGTTTCAACAACTAACATTCACTTTGGCTAATTTCTCCTTCTACATGGAGTTTCAAGCCTGATTACCAACCACAAATATGTAACAAATTGCTTCTTTCAATTTGTTGCGGTGATATTCATGCCTCTCACCCAACATCCCAACATGAAAGATTTATGGTATTAATCATGCACATCATAGTAAACAGTCATTCTGTACTGTCAATTGCATTTTTCTGCTGAAATAAGGATGAAAGTGCTGAGCTGCTTATCGTTTGACCAGCCAGAACACGAACTATTATTGTGTTACTTTAACCAAAGCTGGAGCTTAGTTTCTATGGGTAACGTCTTCAGATGCAGCTACATGGTACAGGAGCTTGACTATCCCATTTTGAAAAACAATTTAGAAACTTAATCACAGCTAAATGCAGGGCTTGTCTATGCAAGGAGTTATTCAGAAATAGCTTTTCAAAATTAAAGATTAATTCCAGACCTGTTGTTCAGAGGTTCTCTTTCACCACAGCAAACTGCATTAAGCCAGTTTACACTCCTACATAAATGCTTGCTGGAAAGACACCACAGATCAAGAAGAATCCTGGCATTTGTCTTACTAGAGTTTGCAGCTATGGGATTGCAGCAGCCAAGCTGCTGCAGCCACCAAGCTTCAAACTGCACCCCACAATAAGCCAGCTAGTTGGATTTGTAGGATTCCCCACCCAGCAACACAGGCAGGACTTGAGTCGACTCTACTTGTTTGTACTGCAACCCAAAAGCAAGCATGAACCTGGTGTAGGTGCCCCACAACCCATTTATCCAGGGGTCAAGCGCAGTATGTCACCGCCAGGTGACCCCAGGCACAGGGGGCTCAGCACACACCACAAGGCTCACTCAGGATGTTGCACGAGTGTCTGGAGCACAGGCCAGGCTGAGCTCCAGGCTGTTACTGCTGCACTGCAATCAGTAACCAAAACTGCTAATTTAAAGCTTGCTCAAGAGTGCACCCACAAGTCACAGTCCTGCTTCTGCGTAGGCGCAGCGTGTGTGTGCACCGTAAGTCAAACTGTCAAACAAATACCACTGACACCAAGTCCTTTTGGTCTTCATTAGCATTTGGAAGATAAACACTAGAAATTTCTCTCTGTCTTCATACTTGTAAGAAAAATAAGAATACGGCTTAGCACATACTTAAAATGACAAAATGTGTTGGAATATTCATATTTCCCTTTTGCTTCTTCAAAACCCGTGCTCTGCTCTGGCACCCAGCCGCATTTTAGAGCCATAGCCCTTGATATCACAACTCCTCCTTTGTCCCATGCACTGTCCCTAACTGTGTACTTGCTTTTCTTCCCATCCCAAATCTTTGCTCCTTCGTGGCAAAAACTGCCTTCCCGTCTTTCCCCCGGGTACCATCAATAGCCATTTAACCTCCTCCATTCGTGACAGAAGTTTTCCATAGCAAGAAATACTGCTTCTTTGATCAAGTGCAAAATAATTTAAATTGTTGCAGAGTGAGTCAACAGTTTCCAAAACTGATCCTTCTGCAGATTCAAGCACAGCAAAGCCATGTACGTACCCACAACTAAAAGACTTCTGTCTCTCCCAGTGCTGTACAGTAAGGCTTAACTTCTAGAAGACCTCCAAAGGGTGTCCTAAAATAATCCTACCTTGTGTCAAAGATGAGCTAAAATAGTAGTGAAAGACAAAACATGGTTTTGTTTTCTTACTAAAAATGCTTGATTTGGAGATAACTGGATCAGAGCCAATTTTCAATGGCTTATGTCTTCTTATTGAGGATGTATTTACCTTGGATCTATCAGCCACAGGGATTGCACTTAATACCAGCTGCACTTTACCAGAGAGAAAAGGATGGTTAAAACTTTGCTGATGTTCGATTCTCCATTCTGCCACGGGCAAATCACTTAATCTCCATCTCATTTCCCCACATGCAGACTGGAATTTCTGTAGGCAACAGAGGCATTGTAAAGGTGGAAGTTCATAGATATTAAAGTGATGGGAGACACATAAACCCACAAGCAGACCTCCATGTACACTGCAAGAGGGATTTTCAGGGTCTATCAACTGCAGTACAAATGCCCCTTCCAGTTAAATATTCTTAATACCCCAGCTGGATTCACTTGACTGGCACGGGAGTTCAGTCTCCCATCCCCAGCTGGCTCTTGCTGCTCAGGTTACTTTTATAAGCCTCAACTTCTCACAATTCTGCTATTTTGAGAAATGCTCCAAGTCAGAATAATCCATTTATTAAACTTAGCAAAAGACACTCATTCTTCACTCTAAATTTACGAATGCCTTTTTCTGCTGTGCAAGGCATGCAACAAGCACCAGAAGGTGAAACAGTATTTGTAAGCAAAACCCATTTTGACACGTTTCTCAAACATCTGTCTGAATCACATCTTTGTTTTTCCTTTTTATTTCATCACAAAGGCACACAAGAGATGCACAAGATTCCCATCCACATTTATTTTAAAACAATTTACGCTAATTAGTGAAGGACCATTTCCTTCTGAAACAGGAGCAGCAATAGCAAGCAGTTACTCTTGTATTAAATGTCCACCTGCAGACATCCTAAAGCTTTTCTCACAGCTTGACTTTAGCTTTCAATGTTTTGTCAGTTCTTCTTTAGGCAACATCTGCTAATTTGTCTTCAGAAACTGCCGTTCTTACTGCACCTTTGTCAGTTGCTATCCTCACCCTGCCATTTCCATTTCCATGAACCCAGCAAAAGTATCTGCATGCCATTTGTCCCACACTACGGCTCACAGTGGGGAGAAACCACGAGCCAGCACATCACAGCCAGTCGGATTTTTAGTTACATCGGTGGTGTCTCCCCTATGCAAGCTAAAGCAAAGGGTAACAGCCATGAGTGATTTGCAGCACGAGTGAAAAAGGAGCCACAAGAAAGCAAGAAGCTAGCCAGATCAATAAAACTTCTTGAGATCCTTGCTTGCCACCTCGATGCACCATCTCCCTGGAGGTCTGCAGCCCAGCACAGAGCCCTGACCTGCTCGCAGAGCAGTGCTGGCGACTTCAAATCACCAGGCCCCTCCAGCACCATGGCTGGCCACAGCAGGCTGTCCTGCCCTATTCACAAGCACTGAAATACATAACTGTGTCTACATGGCTGTTCCTTGCTAGCACAATACTGAGAACACTGCATGCTTTACAGAAGCAGCATCCTTCTCAGAGGAGTCCAAGCATTACTAGAACCATAAAGCTCTCTGTCCATTTTGGGAATACAGCCACAAGCACACACTGGATTAACCACATTGCCTAGTCTAGAAGAAAAAGTGGAAAATTTAAAGAACTAATCATTTAGATTCATCTGCCTCTCTACTTCCTTCGTTAACTTTAGACGCCTCCTTTGCCAGCCACGGGCCACAGTATTTGGGCGTTAAAACTAAAACTTTAGTAGCCAGAAGCTGACCTTGGATACAGCATGGCAAATACAGTGGTGCAAAGAACTCCCTGTAGGCAGCAACAATGCTCAGAAGACATTGTTGATCTAGGCTAGGGTCATGTTTTCCAAGGGTCAAAGCACCACCATCAATCCCATACCTCTGCTGTGGCCCCCTCAGCTCTGCTGCATCACAGAACCAAGGCTAGGGTATATCACAGGACTAATGCCCTCAACTGGGAATTTTAAAGCCCGACAGTCAGACATCACCTTGCCATCTTTTCTTCCTCTCCCAGAGCAAGGCCATGCATTTGTATCCCTCTTCCCTCATATCCATTCAGACTGCTTTAATCCTACCTTTTTGACACCAAAACCAACCACCAAACAAAAGCCTAAACAAACAAACAAAAAAACCCACAAAAAATAAAAATCCCGAAATCACAACTACACAGTTATGTAAAAAAAAAAAAAAGGAGTGAAAACCTAATGAAGTATTTAAGAGGCCTGCACTCACTTTTTTTCTATAATCTTTATTTGGAAATGGACAAGAGGAATGGAAGAATAGCACGTTCATAATCCAGGAGAGAGTGGGAGAGGAAGGAGACAGAGGAAAACAAACAGAAAAGGGGAAATGTTAAAAAAAAAAAGGGCGGGGGAGGAGGGTATCGGTTATGTAGTGCTTGGGTACAATTTGACAGAGCTCCAGATCCTGAAACAAACCCGGGACAGATGCAAAGCCGCACACAGGCAGCCAGCGCCAAAACCTGGACGCGGCAGCTCCAATCCGGGCGCTCGCTCCCACGCAGTCTCCCGGAAAACGCCGGGAACATGGACAGCGAGGTCGCGCCCGAAGTCCGCCAAGGTGGCCACGGAAAGAAGGAGTCGCCTCCGGGCGTTCCCCGTCCAGCCCGGCAGCCGGGGCCGCGCCCCAGCCCGCCCCACGCGTGTCCGGCCGGGACGCGATCGCTGCCGCGGCGGGAGCGTGTCCCGAGGCAGTCCCGCCCGCGGAGGCAGTCCCGGCCCCCGAGGCAGTCCCGGCCCCCCGAGGCAGTCCCGGCCCCCGAGGCANCCTCTGCCGGGCAGCGGAGGAGGCGCGGCCCCGCTGCCCAGGTGTGCTCTGCAGCCACAGCTGGAGAGGAGCCCGCCGGCAGGAGGGGGAAGGACGGGCAGCCTCTTCCTCGGGTGGGAGGCGAAGCAGGAGCCCTGCGGCGGCGCGCTCTGTCTGGGCAGAAGTCACAAAGAAGCGGGAGTCTAAACCTTCGTTCCGAGAAACACCTGGCACCGGGCACAAAGGCTCTGCCTCCCATCGTGTGCTGCCCCAGCTAACCCGGTGGTAACAGCCCTTCCCCCGCTTGAACTTCGTTGAGACAAGATCAGTTGTAGCCCAGAATCTCCTTTTCCTGGCTCCACTTCTCGACCTCTTTCCTAGCTCTTTACTGCAGCACTTTTGAATCTCAGCTCCATGGATTATCACACACTTAATTTCTTCTTTTAAACAGTAAGCAAGTGCTTAGCTATAAGAAATGAACTTCTGTTGTTTCTTCAGTCACCTTCCCCAAATGAGGGGCAGATGAAAGCTTTTTTTTCTTTTCAAATCCAAGGACTTTGGATCCTATCAGAGCAGAGATCCCACCAGTTAAACGTGGGCACAGAAACACACAATGTCTCTTTTTCCACTTCTCAACACATCACTCTCTCTGGTGGATCCTGAAGGCCTTCCCAGATCAGCATTCTGCTGTGTGGTGTCAATGCCATAGCTCTCCCCTTTCCCCAAAAGCCCAGAGGACACTGGCACATTTTCCCCTTTTGAATTTAAGCCAGTGTCCCACCAGAGGATGATGATCAGCAAAAAGTGTCTGGGACACAGGCACTTGATGTGCTCACCTTGAGTGCTTGAGAGCAGAAATGGTCTCAAAGTTTTCTCAATGGTTTCAGTGTACCTAAGATCTGGGCTAGCAGGTATGGCCTAAAGAAACACATACTGTATCACCAGATGTGGGTACACGCAGCCTTTCCAAGAACAAACACACATTATCCACTGCCTCTCCTCTAGAAGGCTCATCTTCTCACAGCAAAACACAGCCCCTTCTGACGACACAACACAGCCACCCCACTGCACAAAAATACCAACACCTCAACTGTCCTGCTGAGAAATTCACCAGTGAACTGTCTCTCCAGAGCTACACAGGCAAACCAGTTGCCTGTGGACTTCCCTTGTGCCAACTAAAGAAGCCTTTTGCAGGTAGGGTTCGGGACATTTCTATGAACAGAGTAAGAAACACCTTCCACCCCAAGCTGTCTTTCACTAGTAGAAATGCATCTCTATTGCTTTTGTCAGCACAGCAGCACTGGGCAGAAGGCAATTTCCCCCCCCCCCACCTCTGCCCTCCTCATAACAAGCCATAGCCATGCAGGCATGGTTCTTAGCTTAATGCTAATAGACTATGCTTAATGAACCAAGAGAGCACAGTGTGTATGGAGGGAGGGACTGGGAGCCTGAAACGGCACTATTCAAGCAAGCAGAATAGCAGTAACTCGTCAAAATACAGGCAAAACAGTAGGGCTTCTGGTTGATGGGAAGTGTCCCAAGACCCCTGAGTTACCAGCATGGAAATCATTTTTATCTTTACTTCAAGATAAGAACAGCAGCCTCAGCAGCACAGCACCCCTTACTGCCATCACTGAATTACTGTCTTGAACCTCCAAGGCCATCTTCTGCTGCATCTTCCACTTACTGGGAGTCACTTACTACACCTACCTCCCCCTCTTTCAAACTCATCTGAAATCATATATATATTTCAAAAACTCCAGGGTGAACCTGACATGGTGATCATTTTAAAAGCTGTGCTGCTCATGTCAAATTATTCAACATCTGTCTTCATGTTCCCACAAAAATTAGCATAGGATGGTGGTTTCTGATGACACCTATAGCGAAATATTTTGACTTCATCCAGCAAGTTGCAAACAACCTGTCAAGAGGATAATGTCAGTTTTCTAGTACTGCATATTAAAGTCAATTGAGGGCTTATCTGGTGTGTGAAGCTACTGACCTGACCTAAAACCAGAGGCTCTAGTGTCACAGAAGAGTGAATCTGACACATTACAGCTGAAGAACAGCAAGGCATTCTGAAGCAGTGGGCCAGACAGATTTAATGCCTTGACCTTAAAGAGCTGATCAAGAACTATGCAAATCTTGGACCAACCCAGCCCTTTGGTGAGACTATTTCTGGGGCGCTCCAGTTAGAAAAGTCATTCCTCAAAAGGCTGTATACAGACTTGGCCACCACAGGTTTAAGAGCTGGACAACAAAGAGAAATGATTGAGCACAAAGGATGTGTGTACATCCATGTATATATGTATACACACATACACACATATTTAGTTTGGAGGGCCACTGTTTTCAAGCATCGCATTTTCCAAACAGAATCAGCCAAGAAGTGGCTCACAGGAGCCAGCTCCATCACTTCTTTAGCCAGCAATCTCTTCAACCATTTCTGAGGACACATGGTGCACTGAGATGACAGCAAGGTAGCTGAAGAGCTCCATGTCTTGGCCCTGAGTTACGGCTGGCAAAACAGCTCTAGGCAGAGGCATGTGAGAGGGATGGATCCAGATCACCAGGCTCCAGATGACATTAGAGCGCCTGTGTCCCAGAAACTGTCAGCAGAATACATGCACGCACAAAGGTTGCAAGAAGGTGTGAGGCAGCCTACATTAAAAAAAACTCTGGGAAAAGTGTTTTTACTTTAAAAAAACAACAGGTAAAAGGAGCAGGAAACAAATCATGTCATGTGTACATGAAATGAAGAAGTGTGGATGTTTATGACCTAAACACAGGATATGTTTATTATGACAGTCCGCCATCACAGACACAAGAAAACAGTCTTCCACTACTTTGGTTTTTTGCTGCCTATAGGGGCATCTCAGGGGTGGTTCAGTGTGATGGTATCTCTTAAAAGAAAGAGCCTTAACAGGTCATTTATTCCCCACCTCCGAGGCCAGGGCAGGACTACTCTACACTCCAAGTGCTTCACCCCGGAGTTTCAAGTGCAGTCCATCCAGTCCCTCTCATCATGGTGCCACGCAGCTTTCCTTGATGCCCTGCCGAAACATTTCCTTTTATTCCCTTTCCATCACCTTGCTGGATGTAGCCCCTCATCACACACTGTGATGCCCATTCCTGAAATGCCTTTTCTGCAGGTGAGTTATGAGAGGCAGGGGACGAAACATCCCACTTCCTTATTCTGCCTGAAAGGCTGCTGCTGATCAGTGGGACTGTGCTAATTCCAAGGCAATCCAGAAGTGTTAATTATACACTGCACATGGAGCAAGCATAGCAGAAGCACTGTGCATACCAAACCAGAGCTACCCATGTCCTGAAAGCTAGAAGGGGAATGGAAAGCAAGAGGCATACTTTTCCCTTCGAATGCCACCCCATCCCCCAATCCTCCTCTCTCAGTCTAACTTACAGTTTTTAGGGGTTGATAACTCCAAGCCTCGAAGGGCAAGTCCCCTGTTTCCTTACCCCCTCATTCCTCCTCCCCAATTCTGACATTTTCTAGAGATCTATTACAGTTGGCTCCTCATCTTGACCAGCAGCATTAACACACCAGGATTGAAAAGCACATGCAGTCTGGGAAATGGGCTACCACAAAAGGCTGATAAAAGTTGCCTCTTGGCAGTCTGCTGAATTGCCTTCCCCATCAGGCCAGCCTTGTCTCACTGCAACAAACAAGGCTGAAAGAATGGGATCAGCTATTGAGAAGAGGGTTTCAGACACACTTCAGTCATTACAACAAATGCCAATTTATATAACAAGCCTCTTCAGGTAGCAGGCAAAAAGTACATTGACTCCTAATTAAATTGCACCTCGATTGCAAATGCTCCTTTCCCAGAACCCCCTTATAGGCATTTTATTTATACCATTCATCTCAATAAACCTCTCCAACAACTCTGCTCTCCCAGACAGAGGTCTTTTGTGCATATCCATGTGGGTGTATTATTTAAAGGGTACATCACATGGATACTTTATCTTGTTTAATCTGATTTAATCTCAGGAGATTTGCTAAAGTAAAATATATTTATAGACCCATATAGATGCCTCCCCCCATCTCCACTGGCAATATTCAAAGGCAGGAAAACAGATCTGAACCGTGACACTTGAGATTGACATTCACAACACAGAATGCTGAACTATGGCTTAAATCTGTGGCAAGAGACCAATAAAGAGAAAAACCCAAGTGGAGGGGGGGCAGGAGCACTAATTTCTAATCCTGCTTTTTATTTATCCCTGTAAATATAACAATATTAATCCAGCTCTGCTTGAGCCATCAGTAACAGCAATCTCACATCCAAAGAAGCAGTTCTGGCTGTACAAGGCATGAAATCAGCCCAGGGTAGTGGACTGAAGGCAGAATTGGTAAGGACAATATGAAAACTATTAGTCACCGTCCAAGTTTGCAGCGTGCTGATTCCACGAGACACTGCTCTGGGCTGCACTCAGCGACAACTGCGTATTAAGGCTCCTGTTGTTCGATAGTTTGAAGAGGTAGGGGTGGGGAGAGGAAGGAAGACACTAGATTTCCCCTTTGTGTAGTTCAGTAACAGAACAGATAGAAGCAGTGTACCATTTTGACATAAAAGGATGCCTTCATCTTAGTGTATGTTGCATCTGTGCTTTCTTTTGTACACAGCTTCTTCAATCCCTCTCTGAGTGAAAAAGACAAAAAACATCAGTAAGTTATTCTGAAGATCTAATAGCAGCAACTCTGTCAAATGCAAGCTCACTGAAGTGTATGAAAAAATACAACAGGCAACCCTCTAAAGCACATTTAAGCAAACCTGGTTTTAAGCTCTGTCCCTCTTGCTACAGTCCTGAGCAGTAAGTCCATTCTACAGCAACTGACAGCTATTCGGCAGCAAACACACTGAAGTGAAATAATAAAAGTTCAGCTAGAAGCAGATTACCTGTTTTAAAGGATTAAATTGTATGCCCTCACCAGGTTATTTGTACCACAAACTCATTCTACTCCTCATCTTTCCAGCCTTTCAAGGGTCATACAATTTTTGTCTGGGTATGCAGACTGGGAGAAAACACATATACTGAGAGGAAGAAAGAAAAAAAATAAAGGAAGCTGAACACCCTCTTTTTAAAACAGTTATTTTACAAAACAGATCCAAACTCAAATTAACATCCCAGTCCTCAAGGAGAAAGGAGGAATTGTTTCCATTAAAGAAATACATCATTAAAAAGTGACCTACAAAGACTTACCCATAGTCAGTGAGACTGAACTGATCTTTGCCAGAGCTCACACAAGAGACTGGCTGCGTGCTGTTAAAAAAGAGGGAGCGGGGGGGCTGGATTCTCTCACTGGGGTCTCTCTTCAGAGCTCAGAGAGCTTGGCTTGTTAGAGGCAGTGGCATGCCTTCCAGAAGGACTTTACAGCAACGCACAACTGAGTTGTAAGCCAAGATAAAGCCGGCTTGTTATGAGAGACAAGTCTT
Organism: Struthidea cinerea; assembly: GCA_013397865.1. Classification (NCBI taxonomy): domain Eukaryota; kingdom Metazoa; phylum Chordata; class Aves; order Passeriformes; family Corcoracidae; genus Struthidea; species Struthidea cinerea. The sequence goes on from VZTI01002689.1 coordinate 207,040, forward strand.
GTGGGTTGCTTTTATTTATTTTTTCCCAGTGTATTGGAAATGCAGATCTTGTAAAGCAAGAATTCAGAGGGCTGGGAGAGGGAAAGCGGGGCTGCACGTCTGGCTAAAGTAAATCCCGGGTGTTCTCTCAGACCGGGGCTTGTGCTCGGCGGCACGGGGTGCCATCCCCCGCTTCTGCCCTCGCACTGAGGGGCTGCGGAAGCCAGACCTCTCATGAGGAGACCACCCGAGCTCGCCATTTGCCACCCTGCCTGCAAACAAGGAGAGGAAGTAAGCACCGTAAATGCAAAAATAATAATAGTAAAAGAGGGGAAAATAATCAACCAGCTCCACATCAGCTCTGCCACAGACCACCACCCACCCATCTCCATCACCTTAAGAAGAAAATCAGCAGCAAAGTTCCACAGGGTGCAAAACCAGCCTCGCCTGGCCCCCCCGGGGAGCCCGGCGGGGTTCGCCTTGGGGAGCAGCGGGGAGCCGGCCCCGCCGAGCCGGGTGGAGCCGTGCCGGTGGCGGGAGCGGGCAGCCCCCGGCACCCAGGGAACGAGACCCCCGGCGCGGCAGCCCGGCCGCCCTTCTCCCTGCTTCCCCGTGCCTGTGGTCCTGAGAGGAAGGAAACCCGCAAGCGCAGCGCGGAGAAGGGATCCTCCGTCCTCCCGCTGCCCCAAAGAAAATGCAACTCGGAGGTGCTCCCGGAGCCGCCCCCGCCGGCATCAGCGTGGCGTCCCCACGCGAGGCGGGTGGGGAGAGGGGAGGCAGGGCCGGGGCTCCAGTCGCTCCCCCGGCGGCAGCCCCGCCGGCGATCCCTGCGTGCCATCTCGGCGGACTCGTACATGGGAGGCGGCCAGAGGTTACGGCGAGGAATTATGAAGTAGCCACAGGCGCTGGAAGCCCTACTGCTGCATCAGTCTCTCCGCGCAGGCTGAGACGAGGTTCGGCGGCATAATTTACTTTCTCCTGCAGGTGCTTTTTAACTTTGATCCCACCGCCGCCGTCTGCGCCCTCGCCCCCCACCCGTCACCCCTCCTTCGCAAACAGCTACCGCGACAACGTCTCTTACCGTACACCCCTTGTCCCCTGCTGTACACGGGCACCAGAGACAGGAATAAAAAACAGATCATGTCCATCTTCAAGGCAGAGCCTTCATCGCCGGCGAAGAAAAACAGCCAAAACAGCTCAGGCAGCATCCGGCGGGGGAGCAAGGAGCAGCCGAAAGCCTCCTGAAACGCCGCCCCATGCGCCCCGCTCCGCGCCGGCCACCGGCGCCCCTCGGGCGGAGGAAGGGACCCCCCACACCGGGGCCGCCTGGGGGTAAAATTTAAAATTAAAAAACAAAAGAAAGAAAGAAAGAAAAAAAGAAGGGAGAGAGCGAGAGAAGCAGCCAGGGAAAGAGAAACGCGGAGTGCCGCTTCTCGCTTTCCCTCGCCAGGTTGCTCGAGGATCTCCAGGCGAACAGGCAGCCGCGCCCGCACTCGGGGTACGGGGAAAGGGCAGCCCGGGGGCACCGGGCCGGCGCCGGGCTAGGGCAGGAGCAGGGCCCGGGCCAGCCCAGCGCTATCCCCCGATCCCTGCGGGAAACGGGGCTCCTTTGTTCAGCGCTGCCCCAAGTCCTGCGCTGCCCGAAGTGCTGCCAACTGGGGCCAACTTGAGTGAGTCCTCGCCCTTCCTCCTCCTGACGAGGCTCTGGCCGCAGCCCCTGGAGCGGACGGGGAGAAGGAGGTGGAGAAAAAGGGGGGAAGCGAGGGTGGGGGGTAGGAGCCAGCTGCTGAAAGGCGGAGGGAGGGATAGGTGATTCTCGCTCTTCTTTTCCAGATCTTCTGAGGAGGGGATTGTTATAATTAATCAAATCCAGAAAGGAATTTTTTTTTTTCAAAGCGGCTCCCAAGAGCTCCCCCAGCTGCACTGCACCGCCCCAGCCAGCCTGAAGGGAGAAGCAACCGAGGAGCAGACAGACCACGCACCCTCGCTGCGCCTGCAGCTCAGCCCGGCTCTCCTCGCCTCCTCCCCAGCCTGCCAGGTCCTTCGCTCTTCAAAACTTTCCCTGATGTTGTGTGCCGGCCTCGTGTGGGTGCGTCGCCTCCGTTCTTGTCTGCTCCGCCCGCCTCGCAGAGGATTTGCAGCTGTAGAGAGGCCCCTGTCTCTCTCCCTCGACGGCTGCCGGAGCTCCTAGTGGGAACTAACAGGCTGCAACTGGGAGACGACAATGAGGGACAAGATGCTGAACGAAGTTGAGCTACTCCTGCCAGACGCCAGCTGGAAACCGCTTGGCAGGTCTCTACCCCACCGCTTTTTCCTGAGGCGCCAAAATCTCCTGCAAAAGTTACTGGGAACGTCACCGCTCCCCAGCCGGCCCCGGGGCACTCCGCTCCGCCGCCCCCCGACGGGGCGTCCGGGGGTTCCCGCGCTCGCCAGCGGGGCCGGCCCGAGGTCGCTTCACACCTCCCTGCCTGCCGGTTCTGCCAGCCGCGCCTTATTTTCTCCTCTGTTGGCTTTCCAGGTTTTCCCCCTACCCCCTTCACTATTTCATTCCCCTTCGGTTAAAAAAAAAAAAAAAAGGAGCCAATTAAAGAGGGCGGGCGTGCTGGGGAGAGCCCAGCCTCCTGCCCAATTCTGCGAACCTCCCCACGCCTCGCCCCGGCCCAATTATAGACGAGACCGCAGGGGTGGGGAGAAAAAGGGACTTGCTTCGGGCGAGAGACCAGTTGTCAGTCCGGGGTATCCCCATCCTCAGGACGCTCGCGGCAAGGTCGGCTTCTCCCGGCTGGGACCTGAGATGCCAAGGGATGGGGGGCAGCGCAGGTTGCCGGGGTGTCTCCCGCGCTGGCGCTCGCTGGTGCCAGCAAAGTTTTTTTTGGGGCCCCCCAGGTAGGTTGCAGGCTGGCGGGGCTGCCTTGTGCATGCTGCTGGGGAGCGGCGGGGCGGGGGTGCTGTGCGGGGCCCCAGCCCGGTGCGTGGCTGCGGGGCCGCGGTACTCCCCGGACTGCCGGCCCCGGGCCGTGGTGATGCTCCTACATGGAACCCGTAGCGGGGAAGCTGTGCATGCCGCGCTCCCCGTGCCCCCCCGCGCAGGGCCCGGGGCGAGAGGCCGGGAGGAGGAAGAGGATGCTGCGCCAGCCCCGAGCGTCGGCACCGGGGACTACACGGGGCCCTGCTTTGCCATCGCTATGTCCGCCTGCTTTGCTAGGGATATAAAACGCTGCTTCTGGGAAGCCCAGACCTGTTCGCCCCCGAGCCGGCGAGCCCACCCGTGCCTGGCCCGGGTCCATAGCAATGAGCCAGGCCGTAAAGCGGAGCCAGCGCCGTGGAAACCCCTCTTAGCGGCGCGTTCTGCTCCCGGGAGCCAGGCTCCGGCTCGTCTCTTCCCCAGCGCTGGCCCTGCCCGGGCTCCTGGAGACGGGGTGATGCGGGTGTCCCTTAGAGACAGCGGATGCTCTCCGGCCCTTCCTCGGGGCTGGCCCTGCGCGCCCCCCGCCTCGGCCAGGCGCGGGCTAGGCACACTGCCCCGCGGGCTCCCGGCCCTGCCCCGCGGCTCTGCATCCACACCCTCTCCCCGCCGCAGCTGGCGAGGGGTGCGGGACCCGGCAGGCACTGAGTTGTCATGTGAACAAGTCACTCCCTGGAAACAAATGTAATTTAAAAAAACCAAAAAAAAAAAAAAAAAAAAAAAAAAAAAAAAAAAAAAAAAAAAAAAAAAAAAAAAAAAAAAACCAAAACAAAACAAAACAACAAAAAAAAACCACAAAAAAAAAACCACCAAACAATCTAAAGATATGGCCCAAAGAGCGGCTGGCTGCTCAGTCATGCTCTAACAAGCAATTAATAGATATAACCCCTAATTAGTAAGTAGTTATTCCTACTGTAAACGGTGCTCAGCAAGAGAGAAAAGCAGTAGTTTGCACCAGGAAGAGAGCAGCATTACCCCAGAGCCCAACATCCCCCCAGTGCCCAGAATCCCTGCATGAGGGACGCATGGCAGGTGATTTCCCACTGGACTCTATTCTATCACTTGTCAGGATACCACCAGTATAAAACTGCCTTGTTCGTTTTTGTGGTAGTTTTTTCCTTTGCATTTCTTTTTGCTATAACTAAGGGAAGATTTGCCAAGAAAGTGTGGTTTTCACGCTCTAAGATGCCTTTTCCATAGCTGATGGCGTAGAGCAGGGCACCTGTGAAAGCACCTGATGTGAGCAAATTTATTCTTTAATACAATAAACCCTTAATCTGAGAAGGATTTAATCCTTCCCGCAGTGGGTGGTTGCAGCGTTAATAAAGGGTGCATAGGTAGAAGGGGACAGCCAGCACCAGGACGACAGGTGGATCAACTCCTCTGCCAGGGCAGGAGGAGAAGCAGGAGCTGATGATAATGAGACAAAGTAAAATTGTCTACATCTCCACAGAGCAGGCTGAAAACAATCCAAGAAAAACAAGATGAAGAGATGTTCGCAGATCCAGGAAGCTTCATGGTGATGAAATAAAGCCATGGAGACATGAGTCTTGTTATTTTCTATGCATAATTTTGAAATAAGGATATTTATGTGGCATTTTGTAGCCTTTCCATTTTTTTTTTCAGGGACTCTCATTAAATTATGGAATACTGCCTCAGTGTTTGAATGAGTATGAATTACATATCTGGCTAATGAGTCAAGAAAAAAAAATCCAAAAAATGTATGCTTCACACCCCTTTTTTGTGTTAGCATTCAATGCACATGCTCATGTTTCACTGGCACAAATGCTTCTGAAAGATGAATTTCAAAGTAAACTGCCAAAGTATATTCTGAGTGGGAAAAAATACTGCCAAAACCCAAGAACATAACTGCATTTGCTAAATAAGGTAATTAATAATTATTGCTTGAGGCCTAATAAATCATAGCATTCATAATTACGGAGTTTCCAATGGGTGACAGCAAGGCAGCACTCCCATGCACACTTGCTAAGCAAGCTACTTGTTGTAGAGAAACCATGCCCTGTAGTGATTCTACTTGTCAGAAAGCAAAAATGAAGGATGCCTTTCCTCCCCCCCAGCTGTTTCTGCAGAACATATTTGTCCCATCTTTCCATCTCGGAGTCAATGTCTCCGGTCGCTTCTCAAGACCCCACATGTCAAATGAGCCCTGTCTCTGAAATATTTATACATACTCCACCACCTATATTTCACAGCTCTATTAAGAGGTAGACTGTCTCTGGGACAGCTGCTGTGTTCAAAGAGAGCAAATCATATAAAGCACGACACCAGGCAAGCAGCGACTGAAGAACTGTGCGAGGCCAAGGTCCAGTTGCATGAACATTAATTATCTCTGTGTCAATGTTTTCTTGCTATAGTCTGGTGCAGTCTGTCATTTCTTCCTTTTCTGGGATGATGCAACTATCTCTGGGCCCCGGTGATCTCTTCAGCTTGCGGCCTGACATTTCTATCACCTCTTTCCTGTTCATTTTCTTCTCAGCAACCCATCCAAGAATGTCTCCAGGACCTATGATGTTTGATCTCTTCGTCCCCTCCCTCCTTCCACATATACATGGAAGCTTTACAGCAACATTTCTCTCATTATGCCTACTGAAAGGGAGTAGAAATAGAAAGTAGGAATAGAAAAGGAACACAATGGAGCACCTTAAAGGCAATGGGCAAAGCCAGGGTGACTCCAAATGCTGCAGGAGAGGTGACACTTTTGAAGGCGAAAGCTGGAGGACTCTGTAGCACTGCAGCAGAGATGTTAGCGGGGAGATGGGAAAACATGGGCATTCTAACTGCATCATAGGTCTGCATCAAGGAGCTGAGCATACAGGGTTGTTCCTGTGCTGCTGCTGAGCTGGAGCAGGTTCTGCAGCAGTGTGGGACAGGGTAAGTGTCTGACCTGAGGCAGTGAGATTGAGCAGCAAAGGAGCCAAAGAGGGGAAACTGGGAAAGACAAGGGAAAGCCAGTGTGTGCGAGGAAGGGGAGCCCCTTCAAACTGCTACAAGGAAACTAGAGACAACAGCACCAGGTATTCTGCAACGCACAGTCTGCTGGAAGATGGGAAGCTGGGCAAAGCTACAATGACAGGATGCAGCTACACTGCTGTCTGTTTTCTCTCTGTTTAACTGGTCTTCTCAGGAAAACTGTAAAAAAATATATTAAAAAATCCTAGTTTACCATTCTGAAGTGCTGGAATCAGAATCTCTTTGTGCAAAAAAAATTCCCCTGGCCTAGAGCAGTGTTTCCCATCATTCATTACACCAGGCTGGTGCTGCTGCAGTCCTAGATCCTCCTGGGTATCTGTGCTTCCAGTAGGAAGCTTGCCAAGATAGGGCTATAAATCCCAAGGGTTCTGCCTTGCTGTCCTCAGTTCTCCTCATCTCCATTCCAGGGAATACACCTATGCTGTGCTCACTTTCTTCCCAGATGCATTTTGCAACACTAGTGGTACCTCTGAGCCTCTTGTGTACTCTCTGCATTTTTGATTACCTCTCCTCATCACAGATAGTGTTTGGTACTGAAAGAAGTGATGGAGAGGGAGTCCATCTCTGTTCTTCACCCAAAGTATTCATCCTACCTGAGCTTTACCACCCTTCCTCCCTGCACTTCCCAGATGCTGCTAGTCATAGGGCTGCGCTGGGATTTCTGACAGCTGGTTGCTGTTGTACTGGGTTCCCCTATTCCTGCCTCCTGTCTTTACCCAGCTCTACTTTGACAAACTTCTGTTTCCTGGTTAAGGCTTATTTGAGAGCCATTGCAATCCCTTGCCCCTGTGATCTTAATGTGTGGCCACTCTTCTTTCCCCAGCTCAAGTGCTCACCCCGTGTCCTCCCTACTTCCCCCTCCCCGCTTGTGCACTAAACCCACAGGTTTTTAACTCAACATTTTCTACCAATCTCTATGCTTCTTAGCCTATATATCTAGTTTGCCAGAGATCCTGCTGGGTTGGTTTTTTTTGCTCTTATGCTTTAGGACAGATTTGGGCTGGTATAGGGGCTCAGACAAGTGTCTCGGCATCACTGGGAACATCTTTTTCTTGTTTCACCTTTTCTTTGATCTTTTTTCTCCTCTGCCTGCTTCTCCTTCTACATTCATGCTTTCTTCTTCTTTCCCACCCTCCCTTTCATGTGTAAAAAATGAGTTGAGAAAATGTCAAGCTGATGCTGGTCAAAGGAACTTGTTCTTCCTTTCTTCCACTTCCTTTTATTGCCTCAGCGCCCTCTCCTAGCCTGCATCTCCCAGACTGCCCCTGAGAGGGATACTTTTTCACAAAGAGCAGATACAAAGGATTTGGCCATGATTCTCCCCTGTTCATGCCCTCTGCCACTACAAGCGAAAGTGCATCGATTGCAGACTTTGTCTGTGCCAGGCAGCTGATCTAAAACGTGTGATCTCTACCCTGCAGTGGAGGTGGTGGTGCAGGTGACAGCAAAGGAGCTACTCCTGAAGCAGATGCCTCCAGCCAGAGGGCTGTGTTTGAAGCAGTCGTCGGCACTCCTGGGAGAATGTGCTACTTGAATTTCCTTGAGGGGTTTTAAACACAGCTCACAGCGTGGGGATGATCGATCGGCTCCTACAACTCTTAGATGGGACCTTCCTGTTTAGGCCTTGGTGGAGACAGCCTTTGGCCGCAGACAGTACATCGTATCTCCCTGATGAGAGGAGGAAGCCATCCTGCAGAGTCACTTCTGCGGAAGCAGCCAGGAGAGGCTGTGGCTCACATGCCCTGACACCTCTCGTTGGTGAGAAAACACTCCAGCTGGTGTTCTCACTTCAGTTGCCCAGTGGCCCCACACTCGTTTTTGGGAAGCTGATCCTATTAGCGATACAGTGACTTAAAGTAACACACAAGAAGTTCCTCAGTCCCATTTTGTCCTTTGAGCCACCCTCACTTCAGGAAGTTGAGCGTTTTTGTTTTGGATATGAAAAGGTATTTGCAGAGAAAACTGCTTTTCTGCCAGAAACTCCCCTCACTATCAATCCCAAGAGCTAGCAGAGCTGGTTGCAGAAAGATCCAACAGTGTGCCAGGCAGGCTGCAGAGAAGAACATCCCATTCAATGCCTGAAGGAGCCCCACTGCCTTCTGGGGGAACATACACTGCTGTTCAGAGGTGCAGCTCTCCACCATTGTAACGCAATAATGAAAAAATTTGGAATCCATAGCTGTCAAAGCCACAGTCCAGACAGCTTGGGCAGTCAGACCATTACCGGCATGGGCTTTGTTCCACCCAGGAGAATGGTTGTGCAGTCCCTAGCTCCCTGGCCATCACTGGCTGCTTTGACTGGAGATACCTGAGTCAGCCCAGTGCCTGGTGGAGGCTTCCTCCTACTCTCTTTTTGGCAGCTCTCCAGCTGATTGCTATTTTCCTTCGTGACCACAAATCCACTCTGCAAGCCTGACCCACCTTCCCTCTGCCCAGACTCCTTCCAGGAGGGTTATAAATAAACATAGCTTTGACCTGAGTTTTGGAAATCCTGTGGCCAGAGTTCTTGTTTGAAATATAGTGGCCCCAGTGTACTTATCTCTTCCAGAGGCACTCAAAGATGGATGTGGACACTTTTGTTTTAATTCAAAATAACCTATAAGGCCTCTTTCACTGTCATTCCTTGCTCTGCTTGTACCTATAGCTCAGAGCGGCAGGTGAATACATCATTGGATTTCCAGAGGCTTAAGGAAAGAATGCAAAGAGCTACCTTACTGGGCAATGCATGTCTCAGTGCCACTGAACTTCCCTGCTTTGGGTCTGTAAGCTGATGAGGTCTGGAGGGATAGAGTGCTGCAAATCTTACTTCCATAAAGGAGGATGCTCTGACCTCATCTGCAAGGACAGGGTCTCTCAGCCCTCATTGGTGTTCCTCAGCAGTCTCTGCACCTATGCCACTCATATAAAAACATTATTTAATCTCAGTGTTTTGATCCTGTATGACATTAAGGAACCTTGGATGCCTGCAGTCCAAGTGTTTTGAGAAATATGAAACACAAAAAAAGTCAAGGGCAGTTGGCTCCTCTGACTTAACCTAAAAGCCACTCCCTTCTCATGACCCAAATCTAGCCCATGGTGCAACAGTAGCACACAAGGCTCAGCTGCTAAAAGTGAGTTTGGGAATAAAGCCCCTACATTTAATTTGTGCAGAAGTGGTTTCCTTGTCGGATATTATATACAGTTTATGAGCTACCCTTACAAGTTGCTATTGCCTCTTCATTTTCAGGTGTTGTTTTCCACTGCTGCAGCACTTGACTCAAGGATCCAGTGATTTTTATTTTTGTGTTTACCTGTATATACACACACACACACAGACACAGATACACATACAAATCCCTTTCTCTTCCATCCTGTGATACATTACAGCTACATTTTTAACAAACTGCCTGTTGGAGTGAAAATATCTTAGAAATTCATTGCACAAATCCAGAAGTTGCAAAAGAAATATGCGAAGAAGGGAAAATGCTCAGAACTGTTCCTGCTGAAAGGATGTTAAAACACAACACACACACACACACACACACACACGCACGCACCAAGGATTGCTGCTCCTTCCTTTACCTTTTGGGGTGAGTCCAAAACACAATTCCATGTTGCCTCTATGCTTCAATACTCTCACATCCTTAAGGCACAGCAGTATCCTTGTTTTTCCTCTGTATCTTGATCCATTTTAGAAAATCCATGGTGAAATACTCTGTTTCAACTTAGCATGACTATTTATAACACAATTGTACAGCAATTCAGAGTTAGAACAACCATTACTGTAAAACTAAGTAACACTAGATGCTACATACAAGAAATTAACAGAAAAACCCTGTTGGGAGGACATTATACATAAACCAAACCACTTTTACCAACATATTTTTCATTGGAGCTGCTCTTATCATTTTAGAGAAGCTGGGGCTGGCGCTACCTGGGGACACAATAGAGGTGTGTGAGTTCTCTGTAGCACTGAAACACTGCTCCTGGGGAGGCAGGTTACTGGCAGAACTGCTCTTGCCAGGATCACCCATTTCCTCACTGCTCCCAAGTAACGCAGCAAGTGAACCTGCACTCACACAGAGGGGTTTTGCTGGCATGGCTGTCTCAGTCAGGAGTTGCACCCCTGATCAAAAGTGAGCATGAAGGAGCACTCCCCTGTGTGAGGAGGGGGCTGAAACACAGAGTCGAGGTGTGACTCACCCACACTCAGGCAGCGAGGCAGAGAGATGAGCAGAGCTGGAACAGAGTACTTTCTTGCCTCATTTCTCAGCATGGCTGCAGACAGACAGCATTGCCACTGAACTGTGTATTCCAATGTATAATTACTTGCTTATTAGCTGGCTAGCTCATTATGCCAAGAAAGTTAGCAGGAATGTGGAACAAAGACATTTCTCCTATTCCTGTCTTTCAGACCAGAGAAATGGCAGATCATACAACCTGCTGGGAACCTCCACCTTCTCCACCCTTCACAGGCTGGCAGAGGTTGAAGTTTGATTGATTTCTCAGTTACATCTAGTCCTCAGAAGAAAGGGAAAAAGAGCTAATCATGCTAGCCTGATACTAAAGCCAGGGACTTTGATGGTTGTTGCTACTGCTGCTTCCAGAGTGATGTGCTGGGCACACAGGCAATCTTGTACCAGGCCTTGAAGATGTTGGGAGCAGCCAGCTTTACAAACACACCATTGCTGGGAACCTCACAGATGGGGAGGACTATGATATGGAGTGTCAGCCTGAGGTAAAGCCAAATACAGGGCCACTGGAGCCAAGATAGGGCTTGACTTACCTATTGTTTAGGTGGCACTTTCCTAAAGCTTGAAAATGTAATCCCCTCTGTTGCAACCTCCCTCTAGGGGCTTACCAGTCACTTCAGTGTTTTAAGGCATATCACTTCACGTCTGAAATGTTGCACACTCACCCTGTGGGTTTCCAAAGAAGTTTGTCCATGCAGCTCCCCAGGTGGATGAATGGTGAGGGCTGAGGGGCTTCTCCTTTCTAAACCAACCCCTGCATCCAAACTTCCCCAGGCAAATCAGACAAGGGTTTTGAGCAGCAGCAACAGACTTCCCTATTAGCTATGTCAATCAGTAAAATTAGTGGAAAGTAGCATAATTTTTAGATGGACCAAATCATTCAGATTACAGAGACAGAAAGAAACACTGCTGGTCTGATCTCCTGTTCTAATCAAAGTGCATTGTGAGGAACAACCTCCAGTACTGATTTCTGATAAGGCAATAATAAACCATTCATTTCTATTTCACACAGAGCAGTGCCATATTCCATCAGGATGCACAAACCAGTATTCTGGAGGAACAATGCACATCTGGAATCAGGTTTACAGCTCTTCAGCAGCCCTCAGATTTGCAGGTAGACCACAATATCTGACTTGCTGGAAGGTTTCATGGCATGTGTTGCTGGCACTGAGGAATAAATGTCTCTGATTTTCCCACTCTGATTTTTCCTGGTCTTTGGCATCAAGAATGACGGAGATGCCACCTCTCCATTCAACTTTGGGGAGGACTGGGGGAACCAGCAAGAACTAGGTGAGAGTGAGAAGCTGGTGGGGAGTCAGGCAACACTGACTCAGGAATTAATGGGGTGGACAGAGACAGGAGGGGCTGGAAAATGGCCAGGGGGAGGGATGAAAGAGGGACACTGGGGCAGCTTGAAGCATGGGAGGAGAAAAAAGGATGGCTAGAAAGATGCTGGGAGCAAGCAGACAACTGAAACTTGGGGAAAGCTGGAATGAAGAAGGCACTGCTGGGGCAGGCATTGGAGGTTCCTGGTTGGGCTGATATATGGTCCTGGGCCATGGGTAGGGTGAGGGGAGGCTTGCCAGGTGGAAGCTGGGCAGGGTCCCCAGGACCTGGCAGCTCTGACCCTTCTTTCTGCCCAATTAGCCCTTATTTTTCTCCCTCCCACCTCTGTGCACCCCCTCATTTGCCTCACACCCTGCCTTAATTGTCTTACAGTCCTGCCCTTGCAATGAAGGCAGTGGAGTTGGAAGGGCAGAAATAAAGGGACAGTCAGGGAAGAATAGGGTCAAAAGTGCTTCCCTGTGCCTGAAGATCCAGTCCAGGTGCCCTGGGCACACCTGGTCCCTGGGGCACCATGGAGTTGGGTCACTGCAGCTGACAGGGGATGAGCTCTTCCCTACTCCAAGTATCCTGTGTGAGCTGTTTCATGTTAAATACTCTTCTGTATTCCCCATGTACCTCTGAGTCGCTGAAAACAGCAGACATACTGATAAAAGATGTCTGAGAAAAAATATTTTACAGGAACCAATAGATGCCTTTCTCTCTGGAAAATGAGCATTGGTTAATCAAGAAATTACCAATAAAAATTTCTCATATGAGCACTTTTTTTTCCCCCTTGTTTGTGCTGCTAGAGGACCACATTTCATTTTCAAACCGCAGTTCTACATTTATCATCCCTGATTTAGCAAACTGCCTCTTGCGGAAGCAATGTCTAACCTACCTTTATTTAAGATTTTGTAGGATAATGTGTTTATGTTGGACTCAGAGAGGCTCACGAAAAAGTGGCAAACATATTGCAGTGGAGGTAATATAAATGATTTTAGATTCAAAATATTTCTCCTCAAGTAACACTTTCAGAAAATATTGTATTGTCAGTAAGACTCAACTCTAAAATCTTGACGCAAGAGGAATTTTGTTGTCTCTTTTATTTTTTTTTTCTTAACAGGGATCAGAATCAACCTTTCAATAAGCCTCTCTTTGTAGTCAAAATAGAAGAAGGTGAAGATACCTCTTTAATCAGAGTTGGCTCAAGGCTTATCAGCAAGGTAGGAAAAATTTAATTTTGCAGCCCAAAGATTTTCACTTCACCCTTGGGCAAGCAAGAGTCAACTGTGTGGCAGCAGCAGAGTGGGTCCCTCCCCAGATGTGCTTCTTCTTTTCTATCCTCTTTATAGCACACAGCTTGGAGGGGAAAGGCTGGACAGTGGGGTCATGCCTGCTGCAGCCACAGCCATCCCCACCTGTTCCAGCCAAGCAAACCAGGCTGCTGGTAGCCCCTGGCAGGCTCCTGCCTTTGGCAGCCAACAGCTTTGCCCATGCTTGAAACCAGCCCTGTCTGCAATAAGGTAGAGGAATTCGTATCTGCAAAGCTGAGTCCAGAATCCTTGTTTTATAGCTGCAACTGGAGCTCCCACTTCAATGGAAGGATGCGGATAATTGGGCTATCCTGTAGAACACAAATTCTTCTGCCCTATAAACTGCAGTCAGTACACATGATGCGATCTCACTGTGCCAGGGTGGAAAGGGGAGTCTTGGGAATGGGGGTGACTTGCTCACCCCAAGCAGGAGAGAACTTCTGTGCCCTTGGCGCACACACAGCTAAACTCCAGGGGATCACACATATGACCCCTTTCCATTTGAGCTCCGTGGGAATGCTATCAAGCTGATGATTTTCTGTGAAATCAATAAGAAAGGAAGAGGGCATCAACAAAATCATTAATAATTTCTCTCAATTATAATCTAGTTTCTTCAAATACAGCTGTTGCTGGAGCCTCCAGCCAGAATTAATGATACGGAAAATCTGAAGGACAATAAACAGTATATCCGTGAGCTAGCAGGATGTGAACAAACAGTAAACAAAAATGAAGGTGTCAAAGGGGTTAAATCTTTAATAAACTACTGTTCCAATATTGTTTGATAAGCTCCCCTTCAGATGTTGCACAAATATTCTCCCCTGCTTTCAGAGCCAGCCTGGTCTTTTTCAAGCCAAACACATTTCACGAGACAAAATTGTAGAGGTACTGAAATGGGCCTTTAAAAAAGAAACAGATTGTAACCTCATTCTTACATTTTAAAAGCAATAACATGAATGCATGATTACACATTCCTCATAGCTGGGATTCCTCATTCCTCGCAGGTACAGAGCCTGTCCTGTGTTCAGCACAGAGCTCACTGATGTTCAGTACATTCTGCACTTTATAAAGCGAACTGAGCAGGTACATTTTGCAGTTGTTAGTACCAAGGGTAATAATACACACACACATTCATCTGCCCACACAAGCACAAAGAGGTTAATACCAATCTAAAAATATTTTGTATGGCAGAAAGAATACAAAGTCATTGTCAGCGGAGTTGTTGGAAGACAGTATCAGTTAATGGAAGGTTTGTAGTCTTGGGCACACTGTCCATCCTGGGCAACCGCTATCTTACCTCTTTTAAAGCACTTTATCAAGTGCTTTGTGATGAAAAACACCACAATCCCTGTGTGTCTGAAATAAGAAAACATCAATGCAAATGAAACAGGCACATTTATGAAGCCAAGGAAGGAAAGGATAAGTTTTCTTGGGCTTGATTTTATGTCACAGGTGCATTTTTGTTACTTTTAGACCTCTCACGAGTGACTCAAAATGCCAAATTCTAATCTCCCAAGACTCAGAGAGAATCAATCCAAGGGGAAATGCTGAATTCCCAGTATCCAGCCTTCTCTGAGAAAGCCGGTTGGCTGTGTAATGCAAACTAATCTGTTTCAAGCATCATCTTTTGTTTCTTTCCCAGCTTCACATATATGCGCACACGCAGTGGGAGAGAGAGAAAGAAAAAAAAATAGAAAGGGAGGGGAAGAGAGAGGCCACATCTACACATATCTATAACTGTTGGAAGAAAATAGCTAATACATGGAGCTAGAGCTGGAGAAGGTGGGACTGCTCTGCAATTCCCTTGGTGAACTGCAACTAAGATTGGTCCAGAACAATCATAAATAAAATACTGCATGGAAGACAAAAATCAAGGCATGTTTTCAACCGTCTGGTGGGGGGAAAATAGCCATGGATTCTGACCGGGAGAAGCAGATGGCAATGAATTACGAGAATAGGGCACTGCTGCTGCTGCAGCCGCTGCTGCAACTGCCACAGCTCAGCTCTTTTCCATCTGACAGAAGAGCCCCTGGGCAGCCACAGATGAGTCAGACTTGTGTGTGTACAGGCATCTCTGGAGAACCCCAGTTGTCCCTGTCATTTGTGTGACACTGCTTCAAGGTTTGAAAAGAGTCGTGCAGCCCCTGCACCCTGAGAGCACCCTTTCCCTTTGCACTTATTTTTCCCAGGGTCCAAGATGTGGCCAAACCTGATGAGCACAGCGTGGCTGGCTGGCATCATGCAGGAGGGATCTCTACAATCTCCAAGGAAGGGTGATACTGGCATCCTCCGAGAGGTGCACCAAAAGTCCTCAGCTGACACTGAGACACCAAGAAGGAGCCATTGAGGACACCCCTGTTGAAGCCATCTTTCTTGCACTCCTTGGGGACACCTGCACGCAAGGATGTGCAGCAGGCACACTGCAGAGCACCAGGATTTGGCTAACACAATTAAACCTGTAGGTTACCCGTTAGCACTGGTGAATAGTCCCCTTTGCCTCTGGGAGACACCTCAGCCCCTGAGCAAAGCTGGCCCAAACGCCAACAAGACAGTCAGAAGGAGAGTGTTTTGAGCTGGAGACTGGCCAAAGCACATATCCAGTGTATCCATGGCGTGAGAAGCTCTTGCCTGCTTGCAAAAGAGAAGCTATGCCAGCACTGGCACCCTGGATTGCTTTTTTTACAGAAGACTTAGCTGTTGGATTGAAGCTGAGATGTTTCCTATCCTCAAAAGACTATTTTAAGCTCCACAGAGAGCAGTTGTTGAACAAGCTCTGTAAATACAGAAGAGCAGTAGCAAATTCATTTCACCTTATTAGCTAATGGCTTCCCCTTCAGGAAAAGAGATTCCTGAGGAAAGAAACAAACAGTGCTGTCTCTGCCACCAAGCCTGACCTGAACTTCCCTGCAGCAGGCTGCTCCCTTCAGCACCTGAGAAGGAAAGGGGCACCTCTCTGATAAATGTGTCTGCCTTCAAATACAGGACTGCAGGCTGAGGGCTGTGGTAAAGGAGGGGAGATGAGCTGGGTGAGGAATTATTGCTTTCTGTTCTTTGATGCCTTCTGGGAAAAAATTAGGGATACTTAGCTGCTGTCACACAAACATTTTATGCAAATCTTGTCTTCTGCATACTGGTACATAATTTGCATCTGATTATCAACTTTGGGTCTATTGTTTTATTCTAAACAGAATTCCTGTTGCTGAAAGGTGTTGGATTGACAACCCTGGTGAATAAAAACACCTCATCATCTCTCTGTCAAGAGGGTAGGAGAAGAACAGCTTCTCACACGGGGCTCTGCCATTATTCCCCAGCCAGGACCAGCAGTGAGGATGCCAGCCCTTGGCATCTTCTGAGCATGCCAGCTGATGTAGAGCAGGGCTTTGAATATGGAATCCCCATGAACGCTCTACAAAGACAACCCAAAATAACTTATAAAGGAACAAAAAGTCTGTTGGGTCAGATTCACATGTGTGCTACACACACAAAGGGTTCCAGCACGTAGCTGGCTCTGGATCACACCCGAGGATGATGAAACAGTTTACATGGTGGGATCTTCACACCCCAAATGAAGGCCTTTAGTCTCCTGACCTAGAGGAGTGGAGGTATTTGCTCCCTTTGGCACATGCATGAGCATTGCCAGCTGGATACAGCCCTGTTTCCAGCAGCAGCAACATGCTTGGTCCTTTTCTGACTGGATGTCTTGCCTTGTGTCTTAAGGTAAAAATATCTGCCTGGAACTAAAGTGTCTCAAGTCTACTGGAATCAGTGACCTGACTGTTCTACTTCAGTTTACCCTGGCTGAGAATTTGGATCAGTTACACCACGTTAGCAGGAACGTTTTGGGAAGCCCCATGTAGGAATCAATGACAAGCAGAGATCACGGTCTTCAAGTTTTGCAACACGTGGATCTTATAACTTACCTCTTCTGTCTGGAAAGATACTTTTCTTTCACCTTGAGTGAGGGCACAGGGTGCCTTCCCCTCCCTAGCGCTGGGGAAGAACAGGAGCTATTCACCATAGCTACAGGATGGAATGGGGACTGAATCAATCCTGCAACACAAGGCTGCTTCAGTCAAGCCAAAGGATGAGGACAAACTAATGTTAACCTGATTCGTAGGCTTCAGCAATTACAGCACTGAGCAATAGGAGTCTGTCCACTTGACTTTGGGATGGATGCCTGTTCTAGCTGTGTTTGTCCTGTTGATAAAATACTCAGGCCCAGCAACAGCTGCTTCTGTAAGAACGCCAGATTAAGACAAGTAATGCAGACTTAGTGCTCTTTACATGGATTGCGTGGGCTGACCCTGCTGCAATATGCACACCCACAAATCTTCTCAGCTCATTACCTCATTGAACACAGCTGCTGCTCTGTGAGGACAGGAGCTGGGTGATGCCTCGACAGAATTCGAACATGACATGTCGAGTCAGAGCTGGAAAGAGCTGACTGAGACCTCAGGGTCTGCCTTGGTGGGGAGGTGGACCCTCTAAAAAGATGCAGCCTCAAGAAGAGCCCAGGACAGCCCTGATGGACAGGACCCTTAGAGTTGTGGAGGAGCTCATTAAGACACCCCTCATTATTTCTGTTCTTGTTCTTCGCTAACAATCCCTGAGTATTTTACTTCTCTTCTTGCACAGCCAGTTTTGGGTTAAGAAGGGAGGAGTATGCATTGTGTAAACAAAGCTTGTTGTTTTTCTTTGAAGTATGTGGGAAGGCTTTGAAAACCCAACTGTAGCCGTTCCCAATAATCTCAGCTTTCTGCTCTATTTCTCTGGTTAACCTTGCTGACTCAATACAACAAAAAGCATAGCCTGAAGGAAATAGTGCTCAGTGCTTTCTTAACTTTCCAATGGCATTTTCCCAGAGATATTTTTTTTCTGTTAAGATCTTTGAAGTCCATTCTTCTCTTTCTGTGTGGATTCCCACTGAGACCAAATGACTTCCCAGCCTGCTTCCCCAGGCCTTCATGGGGAGGAAGCATGGCTGCCTTCCCCAGGTGATAACAAGAAGGAAGAGTCAGTGAGGGGGCTGCTGAGATGACAGCAGTAAACAAGTGAACACAGAGAAGTGTTTTGTTTTCTTCCCAGAAGATGGTGGGAGTGAGCTCTTCCCTCACACATGTCCCAGTTAGAAAATGACGACATCATCTATTAGGATATTGCTCTGCCCATCTAGTAAGTCTGAGCAAGTCTAGTTTTCATATTGCTTTGCAATCAACTCAAAAGGTCACTCTTACCTGAGGAAAATTTTCTTTCCCCACCCACACTTTTTTTCCCCCCACCCCTAGCTGCAGTTACAAACTGATTGCCTGGAGAAGGAAGTGATGGGAACTTCACATTAAGGCAGGCACCTGTCAAGCTTTGCTAAGATACCTGCCTGGAAGAAGAAGGTGAAATGTGGCAACAAGATCACTTGAGGTAAGGCAGACACCCTTCCTTGCTCCATTCCTGCTACAGAACTTCTGGGCAAGGGTCTATCTCCTGCCTCATCTGAGCCCAAAGGACTGTGGTTTCCTTGCCAGCATCAGACACTTTTCCACATGCTGGTCAGCAGCTTGACAGACAACCACATCCCATGACTGCGTGGCATAGATAATACTTCTGCCAAGGTACCAATCCCGAGTGTGAGGAATGTGATGGAGAAGGGCATTTGCCAGCAGTGAAGTGAGGCACTACAGCAGCACACCATACAGCAAGCTGAGAACAGGAAAGGCACACAGCTGGGAGATGTGTCTGCCCATATATCTGGCCCACAGGTAGAGCTTTCATCCTGACCAAGTCAGCAGAAATGCCACATACCCACCCACAAGAATTCTATATCACCCTCTGCTTCTGTCTCATCACTGAGGGAATTTCTTCAGGGGAAGTTGAAGAAAGAGACATGTTCTGCTTCCGTAAACACCAGCCCTTCCATCATAGATGTGACGCGTAAAGGGAGGGAGAAAGGACCGTATAAAGAGGCCCCTTGAACATAATTGGAGAACTGGACTATTTTGGCTCATCCTTATAACAGTCCAGAGCTGGGCACTAGACTCACCCACAACAGATAAAGATGAGTAACTACATAATGAGGTTAAAATGTTCATTAAGCTAATTGCATGTTAATGAAGTAAATGACGCTATTAGGGATCCATTGAGATCCATCTGTGTGTGCAAACAGGAGTGAGAATAATCACACTGGAAAGCAGGGGAAAGGACAGTGTCAGCACACAGGCACCAGGGGTGGAAGGAACAATCAGTGGGGGAAACTCCAGGTCCTGGGGGGACTGAGAGCTGTGAAAAGGAGGGTGGTCCCATGAAAAGAGGGAGCCTGGTTACAAGAAATCCTAGGTGGCTGCTGCCAGCAGTGTGAGTGGGCATATCATTTTCCCATGCTCCATTTCAGACATGTAAAACGTGGACCACAGCCTTGTCTCAAGTGAGAAAATGAATGAGGGAACTCAGGAAAGGGTCTGGACAAACTCACCTTCACTATTGTGTCTGTTAATTTTATCAGAATTGCTTGCAAGGGCAGAGATCCATCACCCCAGAAAGAGCACTAGGACTCAAGCCAACAAGCCATAAGGCACCGGAAAGGTCTGTTATTGAAAATGGCCAACAAGAAGGCTAAAAATAAGGAGGCAGAATAACTCATGCATTTAAACTTCCTCTGTCAGCACCATGCAGGACAGTTCCTGATAGGTACTTCTTCAAAAAAACGAGAAAAAATTCTGTCTGACATAATTATGGCCAGTGTTCTATATGGCAGAATAGGGAAAAAGCCTACATATTTCATGTTAAAATTCATTAATAATGAAAGGCAAGGGTTAAATTATATAACTGTCAACTTAAAGTTAAATAATATTTTCGGCAGAAGGAAAGGGAGATGGGACGACTCCATAACCAACACGTTTATTTCAGCACATGAATAATTTAGGCAAATAATACAACAGCTTTTTAAAGGGGAGAAGATTTGATGAGGAGACTGGGTTAGAAAGGACTCACACTGCATTTGGAGATTTGAAGGGCTGGGGGAATAATTCATAATCAATCATTCATTCAATTAATTTGTCATTTCTTTAAGGCCATTAATGGGCAGATTGTTCTTTTTGCAAATGCACTTACAGTTTGAAGTTACTGGAATAAATCTGGTCCATGGTTCCCCTTGCATGGCCAGTTTTTTGAAAGGAGACACTGCACAAAACAGAAACAGGTTTGGATGGGGAGGCTGTCTCCCAGAGGGCTTCTGATCTCAGACTAGTTCCTCAAGTACTTTTTCTATGAATCTAAATTTAGCATCTCATCATTCTGCTGCAATAATTGTTTAAAATTTCTTGTTCTCCAGGTAGACCTGGCAGCTCACCCCACTCATCCTGCGTGGGTACAAAGTAGCAGGCAAAACTAGAGTGAACATGAATGAAGCAGATTCATTAAAAATTTCAGACCACTGTTAATGAAAAATTAGTTTATTGTGTTAGCTTGTCCCCAGTGAAGCTGGCATTGTTCCAAACTACCGTTCTGATGAGTGGGAAGCAGAAGAACTGTTTAAGTCATTCATATTTCTGCAGTGAAACCTGACAGATGACGCTTTATCCAGAGGCTGATTATTGTCTTGGGAAAAACAAAAATATCCCTGTAGATTCTGCTAAGTGCCCAAACATATGTGCTCTGCTGTGCAGACCCAGAGCCTCCCAGATAGACTCTGGCTCATGAAAGATGCCCAGTAGAATTGGCACAGCCCTTCCCACAGGCTCCCAGATAAAACCACTGCAAAAGTTAACCAGATTTCTCCGAGTGGCTGGGGCCGTTGGCAGGAGCTCTGCGTGGGTCCAGGGATGATGTACCCTGTGTAACAACAGAGCTCTGGTGCCCAGAAACCGTTCCTGTGACTGACTCAGCAGGAAGCCTTAATCCTGATTATTTTATGGCTCTTAGAGGCCTGTGCCTAATGATTTTTGTCTGGGTTGTCTGCCCATTTCCAGGTAGATAAATGTCTGCGTAGCAAAAACAGAAGCGCTGTTTGGCACTGAGATGCCTGCCAAGCCAGGGATTGCAACAGGCAGCCTCAGGGCTCCTGCTCAGTTCAGTCTCCACCCCACACCCAGGGAAAGCTGTTTTGCAGCGGAAAGGACAGACAGCAAAGGAGGCACAAATGCATGTTGCTTCTGCTCTGTTAGCAGGAATAAGCAAAGAACACCCATCTCCGAGGATGCTAATTAATTCTGCACAACATTCTCTTAATTTAAAGAAAAATTATAAATAATAAAAACTTCTGAAAATATTTCCCATAGGTTTGAAATGCAAGTGAAATCCAGGGTGTTCATACACGTAGGCAAAATGGAGAATGAGCAATAATGAATTAGAGTGGGGATATGTGTGAGCAGGAAACACTATTATTTTATCTGAATTGTTTTATGGGCTGGAGGACCTAGTAAGTCTTTTCCATCCCTAATTTCTCTGCTTTACCTATCCCTAGTTTATCATTAAGGAATCACTCTCACAAATTCAATTAAGTATTTAACATTTTCCTTCCTGTAGCTCCCTGCCTCACTTCATCCCATTTCAAATCTCAGCTGACAACATCTCTTACCTCTCTGGCTCCCACTTCTTTGCCCTTGGACTATCAACTCAGTAGCTGTGTGACTTAATCCACTGAAATATTTTGGATTCTCTCCTTCTTGCAAAGGAGACACAAAATGAACCTGTAGTGTAGGGCATCAACAAAGCCCAGCTGCTGGCTGCACAGTTGTGTGCTGCAGGAGATTAGCCCGCTGGTCTGGCAGCTCTGATGACCCCAGTTCAACGCTGCATTAAGTCAGGAATGAAAATGAGGTTTTATTTTCCATTGTTTGGGTTCACTGGCTATGTACAGCATATGAGGCTAAGTTTAGCAGAGAGCATTCGTGAGCTTGGGATGGGAAGAAGCTGGCTGTGACATGGGCCAGAGGAGGGGAAGACCTGTACATGAGGAGTTAAGGGCTGGAATAGCAAAAGGTGAATGGGTTGCAGTATGTACAGCAGTGGTGCACAGTGGTGCTCAGTCTCAGCCAAAAATTATCACTCTGCTGGGGGCTTTGAGAAGGAAATTTTAGCTGCTTACCACCTTGGGTTCTATCCTCCTGGGTTTTCTGCCATTAGTCTTCTGGGTTTTTGCTTTCTCTGGCATATGTTACCCTCTCTTCCCACATACATGTTAATGCAATCGTATGTAAACTTGCTCAAGCTGAGAACCAATGTTCTTCAAAGACTCAGGAGCAAGTCCCAGCTAAGTGCATAATTACATAGTACTTGGAGTAATTTCCCTTTTCCTCTGAAAATGCTCATTGGCTCTGATTTTTCTATCTGCAGATTGTAAGCTCATAATTAGCCGTAAATTACTCACACAAGTGACAAATTTTGTGCTTTCAAGTAAACAGACAAAATACAGTTCACAAATTGCCTCGTGGTGGCACAGGCACCTGGCTTTTCCTGCTTCCATCTATCCCACTTGCGAGAGGGATGGATGGATGAGAAAACATTTCTTCAAGGAGCTTGGATGAGGATATCATTTACTGAGTTACCACAAAAAGCTATAAAAGACAACTGCTGAGCTAATGCTGGCCAGTCCCTGAGGATTGTGTGGCTTGGCTGGGTGTGAGAAGGACAGCATGTGGCAGAGGCGCCTCGGGAGCAGAGGGTCTCCCTGAAGCCAACCCAGAGCGTCTGAGCACATCAATAAACCCTCGATGCAAGAACTGGAACTTCCCCTCTCAAGCAACATGAAATAACATGTGCTCTGGAAAGTTGCTGCAGAGCACTGGAGGAAAACCAAAGTGCTGAGCTACTGTGGAGCAAGGGCCAGGCTAAGCCTTGAGGGTGGAACAAACTTCTTAAACTGCAGTCTGATCTTGGGCAGTGCTGTGTGATGAAGCAGTGCCAATACAATTTGTTAATCGCAGTTAATCGTGGTTGCTGGGGCCGATAGCCCAGACAGGGTGGGTGGCCTTCAGGGCAAACAAGCCAGTCATTTTCCAGCTTTCAGAGCCATCAGCTGAGAAATGGCTCCTGGAAGAAGCCCCAGAGATGGGTATAAGCTGGATGGAAGATCATCTTTACTGACTAGACATCTGTCTGAGACTCAGAGAACGGCAACAGGCCTTTTCATCTGATTAATGATGTTTTCAGGGATCTGACCTGATGGTCACCAGAGTCTCTACTACACAGCAAGAAGGCGTCTCAGGAAGAATTGCCACAGCAATTATCGGAGACGTAGAGATGACAACAGAAAAGAAATTTCTTCTGGGGTCAAAAGGTGGTTGTTTGGCAATGTGTAAATACAAAGGAGGGACTATTGGAACATGCCACTAGCAACAGAAGAATAATGTGAGGAGGCTCTGCGTGAGGGATGTTGATTAGGCCTACAGTAACTTTCAGGAACCAGTGTGTACAGTGGCAGAGTAAACCCTGTTTCCTGAACACTGTCATGGATGCTGCTGTGAGCATGTAGGCATAAACAAATGCAAAAATCATATCCTTGTTTCATCTTCACTGGAAATTCAGGGGGGAAAACACATAATCTACCCAGCAAGCAGAAAATAACAGAAAAGGAAAGGAAAGGTGTTAAAAATGGAATGTAAAAAAAAAAAAAAATCAACCAAAAAAACCCCAAACAACAGGAAAAGATTATATGAAAAAAAAATGAAACCACAGGTTGCTGTTGGCCTGGGATCATAATCCTTTTGTTATTACATATTAATATGTAAGGGATGTTTGCAGGGAAAGGATGGGATAAAACAATTAATCTAGAGCATCCATCCAAATAGAGGCAATTCTTTCCCAAGCATAGTATCATGCAAATGCATTGGAAACAGAGCTGATTACAGAGTCATTTCATATAGAACTCACTTGCATTTTTAAAGGTGGACTGAAATTTTCCAATATATATACATAAATATATATATATTTAGGAATACTGTTTGAGTTCTTGAATAATAGTACTTTGCACTATTGTAGCAACTTCCTTCTGAAGAACTTGAAGAACTTTACAAAAATGAATGAAGCAACTTTCTCCAACCCACTGTGAGGGAGATAACTGCTTGTGCCTTGTTATACAAAGGGGAAGGAGGGGAAACAGCAAGACAGAAGAGTTAAGCAATTTGACAAAAGTCACACAGTACATCTGATGGTCTGAAGGAATTTAAGAAAGAAGTGGCTAAGTTGCTGGAGCAAGTATGCAGCCTGGCTGATACCAGCTCTAAGGAGAATCAGGGGGTGGCAGATGTTGCAGCAGCACTCTGCAATAGGTGTTTGGGAAAGCAGAGCAGGAAGTGTTAGTTACCTGTGATGAAAACAAGACTGGAATGACAAAATATCTGAAAGTTGAAGATATAACAGGGACTCTGGAAGGGCATTTGCAAAACCACTTCAATCTATTAGCACTCCTTGAGCGTGTCAGCAAACATGGGACAAATGAAAATTGTCTGCCTGTTTTCACTTGGATTTTCAAAGCATTCTCGACAGGATCCAAACAAGAGAGAAGGCAATCAGGTACTCTATTAATGAGAACATCATGCCGTGGCAAACAGACAAGCTGGCTAAGCATCCAAAACAACAACTACGTAATTTAGTACGAAATTTTCTGCCAATGCAGAAAAATACTGGTAGCAGCATGCATCTATCTCCTAGAAATATCTCTGTTGGTTTGTAGATTAATGGACAACGTGGTAATGGCAAATAGTCAGTAAGGTGGAGATACTTGCAAATGGTAAATATTCTTCGTCAAACCTAGAGAAAGATGTGAGTAATCAACCACATAAGGGTGCAAAGCTTCCTGGTAACAAATGCATGTTGGAAGGATTCATTTGAAGTAGCCGTATGTTCCTAGGTTCAAAATCAGAAAGATCAGAAGTCTTCTGAGGCTGCAGTCCACATCCTTGTAGCATCGTGCTCCTCTGCAGTCAAACAGTTGTTGGGGCATGCATAGGGAATAGGGTGGAGTTTCTTGCTAAAAATGGTGTGAGATCAGTATGAGAGAGCATTATGCCTGGAATGCTGTGTTCAGTTCTGTATTCAAAGAAAATTATAGCCGAAATCAACAGGGCCAAGAAATAGTCAACACAATTGTTTCAAGGAATAGCATGACTTCTGTGTAGGAAGCAAATTAAATGGCAGGTGTATTTATTTTAGAAATCGTGTGAATAAAATAGGCATTCAAAATAGTTAGAATAAATTACGTAGAAAAGAAAATTCAGTGTTCCTATTTACCTTGTCTTTCACACTCTAGCACCAAAGGCACATCTCATTAAACTGAGAGATAGGGAAAGTAATCCATCAGAGCGAATACTTTCCCTCAGGCATCTTCATTCACCTGTGGAAGTCTCTTCTACAAGATATCTCTGAGGTGCAGGGTGTGGAAGGATTCAAATAAGAAAGAGATATTCATGGATATTGAAATTTTCCAGCTTAACAATAGAAACAGTTAAGACACAAATTATGAACATAAAAGCTGCACAGCTTCACACTACAGCATGTCAGCCAACCACTAATGAGGGTGCTAGGGAGGCTATTTCCCTAAGCAATGGTTATCCTTAACTGTTCAGCACGAGATCCTGTGAGCCTTCCTTTTTAACTTCTGGTACCCATCAATATCAAAGACAAAATACCAAAAAAATGGATAATTGCCCATATCAGACGTGGCATTTCCTGTGTTCTTGAACCTTCTTTTCCTCTATTTCTTTCTGTCATCAAGGCCAACCTTCCTGTCATCTAAAGTGCATGGAGGTACAGCTGAATCATTTAACATTTCTATCGGTGGTTTTTTGGCTCTTTTAAGTGGTTGAACTCATGGCGCCCAGCATCAACCTCACTGCCAATTTTGACTTGACCTGGTCACAATTTTGCAAACACTGTCAATGCCAGAGCAACAGCTGAAATGGAAATTTTAATGATGTTAATGAGTAGAAGCTTAAGCTGTGCTTCCTGCACCTGGGCAGCAAAAGTGCATTTATAATTACTTGCTGAACAAGCCTCCTGGCTGCATTCTATCTGCCCCAGGCAAGCAGTTAAGTGAGGTTCTCTCCTTTCACCAGGATTATTTTTGAGTGAATACTTCTGCCAGTGAAAGCTGTTGGATTGACAGTTCTGGAAACTGAAGTCCTCTATTATGTGACAGAAGTGAAAAAATCAGTAACAACAGTTTTTATTAGGTCACCTAGTTCATCCCTCTGTCAACACAGGATTTTTCATTATAATATATTCTTCAGTGATTTCCACCGCCCCTATACTCCTCCTGCTCTTAAATATAAATCCCTAGGTCTTTTACATTTTGCTGCACAGTCTCTTTTTTACTGACATTGTAGAAAAAAACCCCTGTGTGTGTGAATGTGAAGATATGCATGTGCATCTTCCAGGCTCCCAGACTTCATTAGAAAAAGGGCGACAAGAAAGTTTGAAATCTGCAGGGAAGATGCTGAGAAAATACCAGATAGCAATTTCTGTGGGACAATAATTTTCCTCCTAGAAGCATCCTGAAAAACAATGTTCTTTTCCCTGCTCTGATGCTAATGCACTACAGGTATTGTCTGAATGACCATCACCTTTTTACCAGCAGAGCACCCTTAGAATTTATCATGGCAACTTTGTATTTTTTTAAACAGAGAGAATTGAGGCACAGCGGGATTAAGCGACTTGCCCAAGCCCACAGTGGATGAAATGAGCCTAAACTCCTCCCTACCTTCTAGCCCAAACCCTTAAATCCTCCTTGGGGACTGGTTGAGTAAAATTCAGCTACTGATGAATCTTTGTCTGTGACAGGATACTGGTCCTATACCAGTGCAGTAGGAGGAGTCCTTCGAGTCCCACATACTGTAGACTTCTGGGAATTCCAATCTCCTCCTGGCCCCTTCTCCCCTCGCGTATTGACAGGATTTATTGCCTCCGTATTGTAACGTGAGGATATTTCTTCCACAATAGGTCCTTGTCTCTGTCAAAGTCAAACCAACAAACAGATGAAAATGGGAGCCTGCTTAGCCTCATGAGAAGAACTCTGACAGCTGTTTCTGTTTATAGAATCATAGACTCACAGAATGGCTTGGGTTGGAAGGGACCTTACAGACCATCTCGTTCCAACCTCCCTGTCATGGGCAACCTTCCACTAGAACAGATTGCTCAGAACCCCATCCAACCTGGCCTTGAACACTTCCAAGAATGTTGGGGTGTCCACAGCTTCCCTGGGCAACCGGTTCTGCTGCCTCACCACCCTCACACTATTTAGTACATGAATGAGACTGGGAGTAGAAATTACACTGGAGATGACCGGTTTACAGAGGTGCATTTTCTTTCTGTTTTGAAATCATGTATTTGCAAATCATTTCAATAGTCAGCAGCAAGTACCATACACCCTTTCTTATCAGACTCCTTTCATGCTACCAGTTCTTGTACTGGAACAGGCCTGTGCTCGACAGCTTCCTCCAGAGAGGCACCCTGAACACCCTCAGCTTCAAAAGGGCATTACCAGTATATAAAACGGCCAAGACTACTGTCCCAGACATGACCCAGTTTGATAGCATTCGTGTTCCTGCCATTTAATTCTACACATTTGGTTTATAAAAGGATCTTAGCTGGCCAGTGTCAAGCAGTAGCTAAGTGTGTTCAGTCAGGGAATTACAACTGATTCATTTATTGCTGTGATAGTGCACGTGGATGGATCCTAGACTGCGTGCCCAAAAACTGAGGGCATCTTCTGCTCTCACACTGCAGAGCATATGTCCATCATGCCGTGCATCTCATGCAGAAATTTCCAGGCTCGCATGTCATGATTTCGCTTTGGTTTCAAAGGCACTGGAGCTTCACTGTGTGGTGCTGGCTCCAGGGAGCTGGTCCTGCTGGGAGCGGTCTGCTGGCATCGCTATGCTTCTCCCATGACCGGATCTAATGTTTCCATGCAACTCCCTGCTGTTGGGCTCGCTCGGCGCTTCAGCACAGCAGTGCACTCTGCGGTGTGGACGTGCCCTCAGGTCACTTGCCAAAGTCATTTAAGTCCTCCCAGCTCATGCCATGACAACAATGCAGCATCCAGATGTGGTTATTGAAAAAGAGGGTGATTACAAGAGGATGAAACAGTCTTGAGGAGTCCCTACAGGAGAAGGGCTGGCTCAAGAGAGTCAGAGCATAAGCAGAGCTTAAAAAAGAGACTAAGACTGGGAATAGCCTCTGTTGGGATTTCACTTGGCAGGAGAAAGGTACATGCATGGGCCAGATTCAGCAAAGAAATAAAGGATATTGGATGTGAACCTATGCTGAAAAAGAATCATCAAGGCACTTTAAAGAAGCTGAGAACCTGGGTAGCAAATAGGGGTTGTGTCAGATATCTGAATCAAGCCTGGCCACCTGGCCTCCTTCTGTCTTGTATCGTTACTTTGCGCTCAGCAGAACAAGGTCTGGCTCGCTGTGCAAAGACACCTGGAGCCTGCCCGATCCTGCAAGAGATACTGGGCCTGGCTCCCAGCCACCCTCACGCACCACGGAGCAGCCAAGGACTGGAGCTACAAGGACCACCCTGGGGTCTCGTCCACACCACACCCACAGTTCTCATCCAGAATCACACTGCCTTGTGGCCTGGCAAAATTAATGCCCTCTCTAAGTGAACCATTTCCAACAGAGTAACACAAGTGATTCATTCTGTCTTACAGTCTTTCACATGTAAATATTTTATATTCCTATTGAATATTTTTGGATGATTATGAATTCTTGATGTGATGAGGACCTTGCTATGAAATGCAGGCAATACCAAGGACTCTGCAAGGAGGAAAAGCATCCAACAATATAAAAAGATATCATTACAAATGACAAATTAGAAAGAGCTGGGGTAAAAACACAGGCACATACCACTCCTCCTTTCTCCTCTGTCTGGACATTTCAGAAACTGTCTGGAGCTCACATAATGAGCTTTGCACATGAATTGATATGGAATTGGCTGCCTCTCACCCCTTCCCTCCCTTTCTCTCTCCCTCTCTTCTTCCAAATCAGTTTTAGTTTCACTGTTCCTGTTGAAAGATGCAATACCAATAGCCCAAGGCACCCAAGACTGAAGTCACTGCAGAGCTTCTGCTCTGTCTGTAGTCTGACTCTATTTCTGCAGTGCACCCAGAAACCCAGACTGAGCCTCTGAATCCATGTAGTGAACTGAGACTGGAGTCAGAGAATTTCTACAAAAGAGATCGATCCTGAAAGGATCTAGACAAGACAGTGATTACTTTTATGGCTCTAGTATTGATAGTGGCAGTATGAGCTTCATGTACAAGTACCAAAATATCCCAATATCAACAGGAGGGACCTCTGCTAGGTTGCAGTGATCTCTCTTCTAGGTCTCAATCACCCAGTTGGTCAGAAGGATGTGCACACATATAGAAGTGAAGGGGTGAAAAATGTTAAGTCTCAGTCAAGTTAGGACAAGGTTTGTCAGCAGAAACGTATCCTCTTCATTTGAACTGAAATAACCAAAGGCGAGTTATAATTAATGTTTTACTGTATGTATCCATACACAAACTTGGCTTCTCTTCTAAAAGTCCTTGCCATGAGCTAAGAAAGGGATTTGTAATTCCAGCTGTTTTCATGATGTCCTGACAAGATGTCAGTGTCTGTGGGTCACCACAAGCCAGCTGAGGCCTCACCTGCTGGTCCAGATCTAAAAGTACATGAGCTTAAGCCCATCCAAAGGGCACATAGTTTGTGTTGTTGGTATGTCTAACTAAATTAGGAATAATAGTCTTTCCAAGGTTTCTCTAGGATCCTTGTTGTCCCTTGTCCAAGGTCCCAGCAATTGCATCTCCTTAGAAATCCTATGACAAGGAGTCACACTGCTATCTGTGCAAGAATAGTTTCTCGAAGCCTGTAGGCAATACAGAGATGCCTTCTTTATGTGGTGAGAGAAGAGAACATTATCTTTGTCAGAGTCAAAGCTAATTTGGACAGGCCTAAACTAAAAAGTTGACACAGCAAATGCTTATCTGACCCATCTTTCAGGCCTGTCCACCTCTGCTCATGCTTCCCTAAGTAGTTATCTCCAAGCATAGCCCCCCCATGACTGTCTGCTTAGCATCTTGCCCGCAAAAACAAAACGTCCCACTGTCTACCAGGGAAACGTGGCCAAGTGGCACAGCAAGGGAAGTTCTCAGCTGAAAAAGCCCAGATAAGGATTGCACAAAGGACCCTGGTTATCAGGTCCCTGTTGTGCTGGTATCAAAGTCCTGCACTGAGCATAAGGGTTTCCATGTGTCCCCAGGGTGTAGTACACTGACTTTGCTTGAAGAGCAATTTAAGATTGATGAATTCACACATTTTAAATCAACTGCAAGCATCCGGGCTGGCCCCTTGATGGAGGCTATTAACTTAATGAAACTGAAAGGCTGTGAAGTCAGATAACAGACATTAGAGTCTTTATTTACCTAGAGATTTAAGGAGACCTTTCTGAGATAGCACATGGCTTCTCTTTTGAGAAGTGTAAGCTACTGCCTAGAAGCTCTTCCCGGGCACGTGTACACATGCACTCAAGCTGTCAGGAAGACACTGCGTGCTGACAAGTGCTCATTCCCTCTCAAGTTGGCTGACAAGTGGTATGTTGTGGCACAAGCAGAAAGGCTTGTTTTAAAAGCCCAATTTCTGCTGCAGTGGGTGTCCAGTATGAAAGGAAGGACACCCAGCAAACATCGGGGTCCCATGTAGCCAGCTCCCCAAAAATGATTCAGCCAGATGACTAATGGGTGGTGCTGACCAGGTGTGTGCGAAGTCACTCAGCAAGTCAGCAGCAGGGCTAAGGGTAGAGCCTGACTCTCTCAGCTGCTGCCTGGCTCTGCTGGCCACCAAGCACCACAGCCTTCCATCATACACTTCAAATGGAAGAACCAAAGCAGTTCTCCAGCTGAGTGAGCCAATATCTAGCAGCCACCGGGATGCCCCTGCTCCCCACCTCATGGTTAATGCATACGGTGTAGCCCGTGCGTGCTCATTCTGTGTACAAATGTTGTCCGTTTCAACTGCGATCAGACCGAGTCTCTCCGATAAGCTCAAACATTATGTTTCCTGCCTTTCCCCCACTCCCACACACAGCTACAGCGCCAGGGTGCACAGTTCGAATGCTCGGGTGGCTGCTCACGAGGCGGGAGAGGCTCGGCCATCTGGCTTGCTGCTTTCAGGAGGGAGAGGGGAGCAGCAGAGCAGGCACCCAGCACGTACAGCAGTGCCCAGGCACCTGCTCACACAGAGGCAGTGCTGCAGCCCGCCCTGCGCGGCATCCCGGCATCAGCAGAACCACGAGGGAAAGAGCAAGGAGGACCAGAGCAGAGGATGGATAGCAAACAGATCTAATGATCCCCACAGCCACTTGCTTCCTTGGCAGTCAGTTCAAGAAGGAGAGAGGGTGTCTGGAAAAATAAAAATGCACCAGCTCTGAGTCCCTGCCTTCATTGCAGCCAGTTTACACAGCACTGAAATCCCACCAGATTTCCTGAACCATGGAGATTTGTGATGAGAGCTGTTAGGGTAAGGGAGTAGCCTCCTGCAAGGCAATAAGGATGCCCTGCTCCTGAGGTAATATGGAAGAACAATCTTAAATGAAGCACTGGTGTTTGGATGTGTTTGTAGCTATGCCTCCTTTATTCAAAAATAGACCCTTAATCAGTCACTGAAGTGCAACAGGGCAAAATCTTTGTAAGTCACTTTTGTCCTGGAAAACCCACTGCAGACCCTAGCATATCTTGCTCAAATGTACTTGGGCTCCTCCCAGCACCAGACAGAAGGACTCTCAGAGCATGTGATAGAGGATTTAAGTGTCAGAATAACTAAGGAGTATTAGGGAATTTATTTTGGCTAAATGACATATGTTTCAATTTGCACAAGACTGAGGACTATACCATTTAAGCTCTTACAAAGACAATTTTTTGCTCCTGCTCACCTAGGTCTAACCACATCTTTTCAGAGAAAGTGCAGGGGTCACTCCAAAACATACCTTCTGTTCAATTCTCTTTAAAAAAAAAGGAGCAGTTAAAGTTTACCTTTTAAATTCCTTCCAGTTTCCAGTTTTCTTCTTCTAGTGGTGTAATACCGCTTTGGATTTTCCTGTGGGCTGAATGCATTAGTTAGACTGTAGCAAAAAGACTAAATTTAAATTCCAGAATAACCTTCCATCTGCAGGAAGTTTAAATCAAATATTATACCCAAGTTCTTGTTTATAGGCACAACGGAAATGCACGCACATGTACATATATTTTTATATATGTATTTAAACCCAAGAATCTGTTGCTAGTATAATCGAAGTCTTGACAGTGTAATCCAAGAATAACGCTCCAGATCTGACTGCAACACGAAAAGGAAGCATACTTCTGTACAGAAAAAAGCCCTCAATAGTAGTAATAATGCTCTTTAAGTCTTCTTAGTTGGTGCCCCTTTTCCTGCTCCTGTGCTCCCCTTTCCACTGCTCCTCTGGGTCTTGGTGGTGGTGGTTTCTCTCTGGTGGGAGGGGATGGGGTTTGTCATGATGTGTCTTCAACATGTGGAGTCCTGCACCGGAAAAATATGATGTTAATGTTGATGGTTCCTTCTTCCTCACTCTAGGGTCCTGTTGGGGTCTATTTCATATATCTGTTTCTATACCTTGCTCTTTTTTCATTGGTCTGCCACCCCATATATGGCCATCCAAATCTATTCTGTATGGATAGACACTTGTTCTCTTATTTACCTAAGATTACTGGTTTGGGGCAGCTCCAGAACACCCGTCCAGCTGCATTTCTTAACTGGCTGTTGCTGAACGGTCTATAGCCATGCAGCTTCCAGGGCCAGCCTGTGCCCCGTCTCTTGCCATCCCATACCTGTACTCTTCTAAACCTCTTCATGCCTACAAAACTGACAGAGATCCATGTGCAGCACAGCCCTGCTGGTGCTGTCCAGACATTTTTGCCTCAGTGTTGCTCTTTACTGTCACAAAAATCTTGGAGACCAAACATAAAGACAGGGAGCTTTTTCTTTTAAATCCCTGTGGCTTTCATTCCTCTTACCTACTGTCTGCCATCTCTAATTAAAGTGCAAGGACCATGTCATGAGGATGGTGAAGTTGTATCTGGACTGCAAAATTTGTTTCCCAGCCCTGTCACCAACTTACCAGCTGACATCAGACAAAAACACAGTGTGTGCCCTTTGTTTTTCCCTTTGTAAGAAAAGGATGACATTGCTTGTATTATCTGTGCAGAGACTTTGAAGGAAGGACAGATAATATATTGACCTAGGTTTGGAGATGAGCTCTGACAACTCAGACAGTGAAGGAAGGGGCTAAACCATAGTTATTCTCTAACCAGATTTTCACTGGTAGTAGGTCCTGGAGCGAAGAAGAGAAATCCTGGGGATCACCAACAATGGCAAATTTAGGTAATCCCTCAGGGATTATCCACCTGCAGGACACAGTGAAAGCACAATGATTCCCCACTTTTCCCACACCCCTCATACGCTCAGTGCCAGGGATGATCTGAGGATGATGACTTAATACACGAGACCTGTTCCAGCGGAGTGTGGGGAACACCTCAACAGTCAGGTACCCATCCCCTCTGTCAGGACAACAGGATGGAGAAGGTCTGATAACCTTTCAGGGGCCGTAATAACAGCAATAAGAGGAGCTGTCTCTCTTGCAGCCTGCCTCCCAGAGAGAGAATTTCTTGCTGAGATTCTCATCCTAATTCACTGCTTCATGCCTCCTGGGCTGCAAATACAGAAGCATGCCATTTTGCTCAGAAACATTTCCAGTGTATGGTTTCTGGCTCCATTATTAGAAAATTGTGCATTATCTACTGGTGAGTGACTTGCGTGTTAAAAGTTACCCACAGGGCCCTGTCCCCTGTGCACACAGGGGATGCAGCCTCTGGTCACTGAGATCCAGCACTTTGTTTCAAGCCACTGGAGACCACGTTTCCTCTCCACCTCTGTGTTGTTCCACCCACCGCACTCCAGCCATAACGCTGTGTACCAAAGAGCTGCTCCTGCTCGCCGTGGTGCAAATGGGAAGCAGTCTTGCTGGCAATAGATGGATATATTCCAGAGTGGGGGAAAGCAGAATTCAGCCTTCCAGTTGTCTGACACATCTGCAGCAAACACAAAAAACACCATAATACAAAATAATTTTATCTCCTACATCTTACCTTTCAGCATTAGGAATAGTTATGGGCTTGGATGCAGCCCATATCCTGAGTCAGGATTGTAAATTTTGCCTTTTCAACACAGCTGATAATAGGTATCAGAGAAAAGAGAAAAAACAAAAGAGCAATGAAATGATAACCATTCCTTCCCCTATTCCCTGCTGGAGAATTTCTTCCCTTTGGTTGTTGCACAGTCAGAGAAATAGCAGACTGACTGACTGTTAGATTTCTTTTTTGGCAACTGGCAGTGCCTTTTCCCTTCTCCTTTCCGTCTTGGGAGATTGCTCCTTCCTGTGCCCTCACCTTTGGTTTTTGTCCTGCTTGGCAGAAGCAGCCAGGTCCTCATGTGAATCTGAAGTCAATCTGAAGTGGTGTCGGGGTGATGGATATGGCACCCCTTTAGCTTCACAGGATCACAGAATCAGAGAATCAGAATCATTTAGGTTGGAAAATACTTCAGAGATCGAGTCCAAGCTATGGCCAAATACCACCTTGCCAACTAGACCAAACCACTGAGTTCCATGTCCAGACTCTCCTTAAACACTCCCAGAGACGGTGATTCCACCACGTTCCTGGGCAGTCCATTCCAATGCTTGACAACTTTTTCTGTGAAGAATTTCCTCATGACGTCCAGCCTGAACCTCCCCCAGTGCAGCTTGAGGCTATGTCCTTGAACTTTTCTCTGGGGGAATGAAGGGGAACTCTGTAGAAGAGAATAACCAAACCAAACCCATTATCATTTGTGAGAACAATAATTATTATATCCACTGTGAACTACTCTAACCCATCCCTCCTTTCCCCCATCTGCCAGGTAACATTTGTGCCCCTAACCTACAGGTTAGGGGCACAAATATAGCTTGAAATGAGAAGCCACCCCAAACTATGTCCTGGAGTTACCTGAGCACATGCCATGCCTGTAGGAGCAGCTGGGGCAACAGCCCAGCCCATGGGCAGCTACCTCCAGCTACCACAGAGAACCAAGGACTCTGCCAGCTGTCCTGCCCAGACACCCTTGGCAAATACATCATTTACCCTATAGCACACGAGGTGGATTTTACAAGGTGTAACTTCTCTTTTGCCCAGGAACAAACCCAAAAAGGCAGCTACAAAAGAGCCCTGAAGAGGAACGTTTTCTCCCAGCTGTCAAGCAAAGTTCTGCACTGCCTGCTGCTCAGGCAGGGAGGGCCATAGCCACATAGTGACTGTGCAGCCACATGCTCCTCAGAGGGCAGGAGAAGACCCCCAGCTTCTTTGAGCTGTTCATGGCCTGCCCTGGCTCTGCCTTCCCCACTGTCTTCTCCCTTGGAGGGGAATTAGACAGTGCTTCTCCAGCCAGGCTGGCCCTGCCCCATGTATTTAGCCTTTTCACTCTGTCATAGCTGGATTAACCCTCCTGCTCATCTGGATCTGCTCATCATCTAAGCTGATTAGTTAAAGAACTTGTTTCATCCCTCTCCAGGGCTTTGTTTTTCATCTGTCATTTTCCTCTTTATTACCACAGTAAGCTTCTGCCTCTCCAGGTCTCTCTACTCACTGTTCCCTTCAGTTCCTGGCCACTGGCCTTTGCCAGCCTTCCCAGCTGGTGTGAGGGTGCAGAGCCTTCCCATTCACCTCAGTGTGATATTTCCCCATATCCTTTCACCTCCTTCCTTCAGATGTTCCCTTTCACCTGAGTAAATATCCAGTTTATTCCTTCCTTACTCCCTTCTATCTCCTCTCCCTGGGTCCATGTCGGTCCCATGCACAGCACTGTGCTTGAAGACTCTGGTGCTCTTGCACGTTCCAACACCAATGGAGGCAGTCTCAGGGGCTTTTCTCATTGTGATCGGTAATCCTGGGTCAGGACTCAAGGAGGAAACTGTATGCAGGTAGTTGTCCTATAGAACACTCACACATTTGTGCTTGTTTCTGGCCAAAAGGAGCTTTGGACCATGAAAGGGAGGCTCCAGGACTTTGAAGTCCATTGGGATGAGCAGTACTGAACCTGGCAGCTTTCCTCAGCCTTCTGCAGGCCCAGCAACACCACTCCCTCAGCAGCCTTACTCATCTCAGCATCTGAAACATGGCCTTATTTCTCCTTGGCTCTGTCTAGTTTGCTGGTTACCTGATCCTGACAATTGCTCCTCGCTCCTGCCATCTCCTCTGTCTGCTGTTGTCCTTCCAAGTGTCCCTGCACAGCCCTCTCTGTCTCTGACTAACACAGGCAAACACTCCAAATGGCGGGCAATTGAAATGTATCTTTAGGGGAAAAAAAAAAGGCAAAAAGAGCCTATAATTATGCTGCCCCTGTGGCTGTCAGCAACAGCCCTGATCACTTTGATTGTACACTGTGACCCCTTTTGCCATGCTCCATCTGTTTGTTTTTATAGTCTGAATTTGTAGCAGCAGCAAAAGAACCGTGTCTTCTTGTTTGTATCTACAGGGTCTCCTGTGCAATCTGCCCCAGTTCTGACCTGGGCCTTGCTCTACAGGGGGGATCAGGAAGAATAGCAATAAAGAGTGGGAGCCACGGCCAGCAGCATAGCCCTACTTTTGGGAGCAGAGTAAAACAATTAAGGAAAGGATTTTCAAATAATCCGAATGAAGAATACAAGGGAATAAATATTTAATACTCCCTCACGCAGCTTCATTCTCTCTAATAATCCCTAATGTTTCTACAGCGCCTTTCAAAAGGGAGCAGCGCATAAAGGGCAGATGCAAAATGACAGGCCAAGATCGTCCCTCTTATCCTGTGGGATTACAAGTGTCTGCTAGACCCAGTTCTGTCCTCCATGAGAGAGTCCTGTCAGTGGCAGCCACAGCTGTAACCCCGTGGAGCTCTACTGGAAGGATATAGTCTGCTTAAGCTATAGCTATGGCTATATTTCCTACTCTTACTCCCCTTGACTACACAGGCAGGATCATGCAGAGATTATGGACTTAAAATACAGTAATGCTCTGTTCAATATTGAATAAAACCAGTTCGCACTTTTTGCAACACAGTCTGCGTTCCCGTCTCTCTGGGGGCTCAGCAAGTGCTCTTCTTGTGGGGAGAGGGTGCACTGATCATAGCTTTCCTCCAAAAAACCTCTACACTACACAGATAATTTCTCTGTCCTCCTCTTGCCCAGGCGTTTTCAGGTGTCAGGCTCCACTCAGGAATTCCCAGCACAGACCAGTGCAGGTATGACAAATATCAGTGGCCAGGCTAGGTCAAGGGGAATTGAGGAAAATGGGAAGGGACAGACACATTGTTGGTGGATTGGACTGGCCAAAAAGAGGGAAGGACAGGCAGAGGGGCTGCGTGTTCCTGTTGGAAGATGCTGGAGCTGGCACTTGGGATATGTACTGAATATTTTGGAGTGGGAACATTTTATCTTTGTGTGTGGGGAAAGGGGAGGATTTCAACAGTCTGGTTTTCAAACCTTTTTCCCTTTGTCTGATGAATAGTTGTGATTATAAGACAGAATTAACAAGCCATGCTGGGCAGGTAATATCTGTGAACAAAAGGTGACATATATAGATATAGATATAGATGATATAGATATAGATATAGATATAGATATAGATATAGATATAGATATAAATATAGATATAGATATATCAGGGACAGAGCATCTGCAGCCTTCTCCCCTCTCTAAAAGCAAACTTGGTCTAATAGGCTAAGGCTAGCTGCAAGCAACTGAAGGGAGAGTGAAGAAGTTGCCAACATGCTGCATCCCTGCTTCTGAGAGTGCTTGAGTGTATCTGGGTAAAAAGAAATCCCAGTTGCAAAGGATGGATCCAGATAAATCTCACTCTGGGACCTGATAGGCTTACTGGGGATTGTGTTACCTTCCAAGACTTGGACAAAGGAACCACATTCCCTTCACAAGTTCTCTGGATTATATAACCTTTTTCAATTTTCTGCAAAATCAACCATGCGTATGGAGAAAGCACCTGCTTTGTACAGTGTTCCTAAGGTGGTTTTATACAACTCAGTTTCAGGTCCTGCCTCCCAAGAGGAAGACAGGATGGCATTTCAGAAAGGCATTTTTTCAGTAGTTTCCATGTAACCTTGAGTGCAGCACTGTGTAGTGGCAGCCTTGGGAGGAGAAAGGAGCAAAATAAAGAGTTGCAGAATAATCCAGGTTGGAAGTGACCTTCTAACTCCTGCTAAATTCAAAGCTGAGTTGGGTTAGACAAAGGCTTGTGCAGATGAGTTTTGAACATCTTCAAGGATGGGGTTCCCACAGCCTCGCTGGGCACCTCTCTCATGACCACCTTTCTGGTGAAAAATTTCATCCTTATGTTCAGCTGGCATTCTGCCTGCTGCATTTCATGTGTGATGACTGTCTTGTGTCTTTTGACCTCTGGGAAGAGCATTTTCACTATTAACCCTTTTATGCAGTAGAAAACAGCAGCTAGATCTCCACTTTGTCTTCCCTGCTTAAGAAACTGCATTTCCCTCAGCCTCTATCTCTGCACTGTGTGCTGCAGCTTCCAACCACCCTGGTAGCCCTGGACTGGACTCCCTCCAGTTTGCCAAGCTCATTCTTTTATAGAGCAATCTCATACTGGGCACTGGACACTGGGCACTGCACACTAGGTATATCCTCGTGAGTGCCAAATAGAGGGACTAATCCCTTCCCCCAATTTGATAGTCAGCTCAGCTTCCCAGACCTGCCCCTAATAAATGCACACCATGGGTATGTCCTCTGCAGTTCTGCACTATGCACTGGATGCATGTTAGAAAAGGAAAAACTTACTGGTGAGTGTCAGACAAAATTTCCTTTAATACAAAAAAATTAAAACACTTGAAATAATTAATGTTTGAAAACTACAAAGAGGGAAGAGCTTTTAAATGTCCGGTAACATTTTAGGGCAAATTGTGTGTGTATGCTTGGGGGATTTAAGTGAGTAGGTGGCTGAGTGGGTGTCAGTAACAGCAGAAAGGAATTCTTGATGCTTTTTAAAATAAAAAACATTAAGGATCTAGCAGTATGAAATAGCAATTATTACTAAGCATGATCTCATTTCTGAATCTGGTATGAATTTCAGGCTCTGCAGCTATTACATTTTGAATGAATAGCAATTAACATCTAAGGCTTTTCTATTTCTTTTAATTTCTTTTTTTTTTTCCCCCAACTTCTGGATAACAGACAAACTTCAGCCATGCTGAAATTCAAATACCTCTGAAGAGAATGTCAAGATCTCTACATCAC
This sequence comes from Struthidea cinerea, assembly GCA_013397865.1. Lineage (NCBI taxonomy): Eukaryota > Metazoa > Chordata > Aves > Passeriformes > Corcoracidae > Struthidea > Struthidea cinerea. The sequence continues at coordinate 246,157 of VZTI01002689.1, forward strand.
CACTAATGAAAAAAAATCCAAAGCACATTATCCAACTTTGAGATTTTGCTTTATCTTCCTGGACTGACAAGCGTTGACCACTTGTGGGTTGTCATTTATTGCAGTGTCAAATGCCTGCAAATCTCGTACTGCCTTCGCAGCTAGTTTGTATTTCAGCTTTTCATTCTAGTGCATCACTGTCAAGTCTAGACTTTTTTTCCCCCTCATTTGTATGATAAGACACATAGCAAAGTTTTGCAGACCATGTTCTGCTCTCAGTGGTAGCTGAACAATTCCACTTTCTGTGGTTCACTGACAGTGATACAAGTGCACATGCTAACTCTCCAAATTGTGGCTGAAGCAGCAGATGGGGGATGCCCCCACCAGCATTGGAATGGATGAAAATGCAGTATGGAGGTGAAGTATGGAGAGCTAGTGTGTCTTTGTCTGTCTGCTGTGGCTGGCTAGCTCGGGGGTGAGGTCCCAAACTAGCTCAGCAAAATAGCAGATTTTAGACCACACTTTAAAAGCCGGCCAAGCTGTCTGTGATTTTTCCCTTATCTGGCTGCGGAACTCTCTAGGTGATGCAGCTACATCCACGGGAGATCCAGTTTGGACCCCCCTGGACCCCAGGAGCAAAGAAAGCTGAGAACGGAGACGCTGGAGAAAGCTGGAGGTGTTTATTCTCTCGTCCCTGGCAGCAGTCTGGCCAGGGAGATCTTGGCTTTCCCCAGGGTCCCGGGGACGGGGCTTACAGTAACAGCCAATGGGGAGGGAAAGAACCTGGGGTAAAACCAAAACCCTTGGCACCGGGTGGGGAAGGGAAAAACCAATACATAACATTAAACTGAGGGGGAAGGAGAACCAGGGTGAACCAATACATATTTGTATAGAGATAACACCAAACCAAGGGGGTTTTCCCAGGCGCAGGTCTGTCCCCCCAAGCCCTAGGCTGGCAGGTTTGCCAGGACACCCCAACAAGCTAGAGCTTCAGGTCACCCTTCCAGGTCTGTGATAGTGACGTAGGAGATATAACATGGAAAACCAATGAAAATGTATTTATCAAAGAATAAAACCCTCTAATTCTCAGGTGGTACGTTTTCCTTTCACTAGAAAATAATTTCTGAGCCATCTTCTTCCCTTAATGTCTCCAGTCAGTATTTCTAACATCTACAGTTAGAAAAAAAGCCTTGAAAATGAGATGAAACATCCACATCAATGAATTAAACCATTCTTTTCAGTTTATGAGCTCCTTAAAAAAAATTCCAGTGTAAGTGTTATCTATTTCCTGTAGCACATATGTAAGACTGCATTCATGTTTCTTTGTTATCACCTGAAAGTCCTGTGGGAGCAGTCTGTGGACTTCCAGGAATCTGCAGAGCTCAGACTGAAAACTATTGCAGTGATGTATATGGAATGGATACACAGCCTGCAGAGCAGCTGTTGGACCAGCATTCAGCAAGATATGAAAGCTTTAGAATAGACAAAACACTTCACCATTAACCTCTGTTTAATGGAAAGTGCTGTTGCTGGAGGCCTGATGGAAGTTTCGCTGCTGAAGAGGACGCAGTACTACAGCCACTTGATCCTGAAATGCTTTAAGCGATGCAAACGATGCAAACAGACCGAGGCCAGGTACTCCTGCGCTAAAAAAACCACAGTCTGCCCCTCTTTCACATAGTGCCTCCAAGTGCACTATTCAAACCTCCTCTGGAGCAAGCTGGGATGCGGACAATGCCTCCAGAGTGTGAGACTGACTTCAGTCAGTTGTCCTTTACCCTCTATTCCTGCTTTATTCCACATTACCCTCCACCGGGCACAGTGGGAAATCTGGACAAAAAGAAGTTTCCTGGAAAGTTTCCTCCCTGCAAGTGCAGGGGTTTCCTGCAGGGATGCACCCTCTGCTGTGGCTTCCAGGGGGCAGAAGCAGCGAGCTGAGCGGTGTTGCTGAATCTTAATTCATGGCCATTAGCAGAGGTCACTTTCAAATGCTTCTCCCGTAATGAAACGCTGGCTGTTCCTTCCTGGTGTTTCATTAAATCACAAGCTGGAGCAGGCAAAGATGCACTGGAATGAAAACAGGGAAAGAGGGGCCCCAACTGGGGCTCTCTGGGGTCTTCTGGGACCCCCCTGTCTCCTGCAGCTGGAACTCTCCCCCAGCCCACAAAATAATAAAGAAACTATTTTTTGCGTTGAGGGGTTTTGTTATTGTTGTCGCCTTTTCCCAGTGCCGTGCCCAATGTTCCAAAGAGAGAAGTGAATATTTGATTGCAGTAATTAGTTAATCAGTAACTGGCATAATTTTTTTCCCTGATTAATGCTCTGAATAATCATTGCAGCCCTATCTGTAGGCAGTCCTGTTATCAGAGTCACTTTGAAAACAGCTTTGAAAAGATAGAACTGCATCCCTACAGATAAAATTAGACAGGTCAGATGCTCCACCCTCCAAAACCTGCTCTTTCATTGAAATTGGCCAGGGGAAAAGAGAGATCATAAATGCATTCTCTTCTCTCAGCTCACTCATTTGCACTTCCCTGTAAGCACCATTCTGTAAGAACCTGGGGAATGAATCCACATTGAAAATCTCAGGCTCACAGGGCAGATGGAGGCACAGGATGGGCCTTGCAGGAAATGAAGACCAGGAAAACATTTATACCAACTAATCTATCTCTGTCCCTAGAGCTTATTCCAGTGCTGCAGGGGAATGCTGAAACAGAGGACCATATGCTGATCTCAGGAAAGGGCAACCTCAGTGTGGGCTCCGTGTGTTTATACATACATACAGTACATGTATATAAATATGTTTTAGATCTATACTATACTTTTGTATAATGTGTGTTTCATATGTCTTAGTCATATAAAACATGCATGCATAAGATAAACATTAAAACTAACTTTGGAGAAAGAAAAAGATGAGATCTTTCTTCCACCCTTCAGGAGTTAGACCAATTCCTAAAGCAATGTTGAAGTTCAAATCAGCCTTACTTCGGAGGGATGAATAGTGCAACTCCAAAAATTTTTTGTAACAATTTACTAATTCTGAAAAACTGAATCTCTCCAGAAGAAGACCCCAGGCTCAAAAGCAGTCTCTTGGCTGCTGGGTGAGATTTCTAAAAGGAACATTTCCAAGAGGAAGACTTCTGTGAGAGGAAGAGTACGAGTGAATATATGCAATGCTCAGAATGCTCAGCACAAGATAGTGCTCAATGGGAAGGGCCCAGTTGTCAAAACGATGGCTTCTCCAGTTGACTTTGAAAAGTTGGACCTGAGTTCTACTCATCCCTGCTCAGAGCTGTAGTCTCCTGCACATGAGCTATTTTGAGTGTCCACTCCCAGTCTGTCACTTCCCACCAAACAAATTTGATAGAGGGGAAGTTTTCCTTTTTGTTCTTTTTCTCCTGTGAAGCAGGGATATTTCCAAAATCCTGAAGATGTTGGGAGGATGAGATACTATTTCCTGACACCTGGACCACCTGCCCCCAGAAGTTGTAACATCTGCAATGGGCGCATCAGTAGCTGTGTGAAGAGCCCACCAGCAACAGTGACTTGATTATCACAGATACAAGCCGAATCCCCTCCTTGAGCCAGTTCTCAAAAAACCACAAGGTATGAGGTGGAAATCAAAGGAATTTTTAGATTAGAGAGAAGCAGCAGATTGTGAGGACAGACACTGCATCATTCAGAAGAGCTGGACCCAGCTACACTGTGTGACCCCACAGATATCAGCAGCAAAGTGCTGAAAGAAACTCCTCCATGAAACCAGGATTTCCTGTAATATGTATAAAGAAATATATTTATCAATCTTGCAATGTGATACCATGAGCAGATCAGGAACAATGCAACAGAATTACAATCAGACCATCTTATCTTTATCTAAACTATGTCCTCATTTATGTTATAACTTAAGTGAAAAATTGTATCTGCTGGCTTCTTGGCAATGAGGCCATTCCTTCCGACCTTTTGCTTGTGGAAAGCCTCAAATCATTTGTCTTGCACCTTCAATATTTCCTGGACATTTAACTTCCACTTAGCCTGCCTAATGCTGAGCTGACAAAAGCTGTCTTGGTAATGGGTACTCATATGTGCAAATCTGCTACCTATACTCCTATCATATTCCGTTTCTAATGATTATTGTATAATATTTCCTACCTTCTCTTATGCTTAATACTATACTTAGACTTACTAAAAGAGTCAGGATTAAATGACATGTGAACAGCTATCAGAATGGATAATACTATTCCCCTTGCGACAGGAAGACTCCCAGAGTGATATGGTCTGGCTGGCTGGTGCATTTGTAGTCATGAGAAACCGAGCAGACAGATCCCTCGTCATTTCTGTCTCTGGAGGAAGGAGAGCTGCTTAGAGCTGCTTTCTGTCTGCTTAACAAGTAGTGGCAACTTATAGGTGTGAATAAAGCAGAACCCAGAGAGTGACCGGAGAGGACCCTTGGAGTTCTCTGTCTCATTCCTGTACTTGGAAGAGCCAGGTCATTTACTAGTAAAGCCAGTAAAAACTATGAGATTCAGTCTTGTTTTTATGATTTCAGAAATAGCTATCATCTTCCAAAGACTGTTGCTGCCCTAATAATTGACCTGGTCCTGCCAGTATACAGATATCTGCAGAGGGGAAAAGATGATAATGCACTGATATTTACTCACTCTCATCCCAGTGGCGATGCAAATACAGAAGGTCATGACCTCCCTTGTCCATTTATTTAACTAAGGGAATTTCTGCCTGGAGCTGCCGGGCAAACCCGGACTGGGGAGAGCTAGGGCTGCTGTCCTGTCCCTGCTGGTGGCAACTCCACAGCCCCAGGAGACTCAGACTTCACTGGAAATGCAGGGAGCAGAAGCAGTGTTAAATTTAGACGACGTTCATTTCTGCTGTCTGAAGGAAGAGTGAGCAGCTGCCTATGCCCCGGATTCCACATCTGAGCTGTTTCTCTCACGCTTGGATGCTTGGGCATGCAGAAAGTCTGGGAAAGAACTGGGGGCAAAGGCAGGAAAGCTGGAGGACCTCTGTGCAATCTCATCCCCAGGGAGAATCTCCACAGGCTTGGATGTATTTTTAATCTGTTCCATCAGCAATAACAAACAGTCAGAAGAAGTAATAACAGGGATTTCACTGTGTATGAAGTTGTTATCATGAAATGTAATCTCTCGATCAAATTAGAGCTGTATTCATGCATTCTCTTCACTGACCTTGGGCTCATCAAGAGAAAAACATTTTCTTTCAAAGGTGGCCTGTCACCGGTGTGTCCTTTAATCAGCCACCTAAACACTTTGCCCTTGTAACTACCTCTTTAATCTGTTGATGCCTTACTCTCTCTGAGTCAACAAGTAAGGTCAAAGCAACATGAGATGTTTTCTTTAACATGAGACATCCCCTAAAAAACCACAGTTGAGTCTGATTACTATCTTGTTTCTTCTGTGCCTGAACCAAATATCAAGTCAGAAGAGTTGCAGCCCATCCTGGATTTATCCTATTGTCTTAGATGGCCAGGAGTACCTCTTTCCTTCATACCCTTAACTGATGTGTAGCTAAGAACTGAAAAGCAACTGCTATAGCTCAGAGCATGGCTGTGACTGGACCGCAGCGTGGGGCAGAGCGCTACCAGAATGTACATAATAAATTGGTGAAGTTTGCTGGATATCTTGGGTGGAAGACACTTACTCATCATTCACCGAGGCATAACTCCTTAGACAATCAATTCAGGATTCCAGACATCCTCCATCCCACAGTGCCAGTGCTTAAGAGCTCACAAAGAGCTTACAGCTACTGCATCTGCTTGCTGGGGCAATATGATAAATGCCTGGGGGGACTCCTGAAGCTGATCAGACAATTCCATGATGCAAGCTGGCCGAGTCTTTGTCCAGTGCTCCAGAAGACTTGTCCAAACCCACACAACAGAAGTTAAAGGGTAGACGTACCAAATGACCCTGCTGTGTCCTTAATGTGCCAGCATGCATAATTCATCATCCTCAGATAACCTGCAGTCCTTCCACCCTTCTGGTGACTGTATCAGCATTTGCAATGCAAAGCACTCTTTTAATTTTATTTATTGAGGGACTGATTTGCACAGCAGGGCATCACTTTGTTTATTCTCTGCTATCCTTGTTACCTTTAATGAAGACAATGAAGAATTTTAAATAATAATTATAAAATATATTCCCCTCAGTTACCGTGGCAACAAGCAGGAGCTTTTTAACACTGCCACATATTCCATCTGTTTCTTTCTTTTAAATGACAAAACAGCTTCCTCCCATACCGGCATTGCATGGAAGAGAGGAGACTCTCAGGAGGAGGAAAACAGAAGTTACAGCTAAAAAACAGCTCACTTTACTACCCTGAAGGAAAGCCTGTTCCTAGTCAAGAGTGGTTTCCTCCTACCAGTACTGTCCAACAAAGTTTTCTCTACAAAAAAAAGGGCACAGGTGTTTTAGCAGCCAAGCGACCAGGACTTCATCCACTTCTTCAAGGACTAATAGGTACAGTGGTGAATGTCTTCCTCTCTTAACTCCATCTTGAGCTAAATCAGACACTGTCAGCTGAATATCCTTCAGCTTGGTGCAAGTCTAGACCTACATATGACTCAGCCCAGTTTGGAAAGAAAAGTGCATTCTCGTGATACTGCAAGAGAGATGTCACAACAAGGTGCTTTCCAATAGATTTCTGGGATGTGGATTAAGGGTAAATAAAATATCATAAAAATGTTGTTTTTCTAGAGTCAGTTTCACTCAGTACTCTCCCACCCAGGTTTCCTGGACCGAGTTTTTGCTCTTCCTCCTCTTTCTCAGACCCTGTTTTGGGGCTTACCGCAGCTCGTCCCCATTCCCAGAAATTTCTTAGCTCTCTAAAATGAACTCTGGTCATCTCTCTTCCCCTGTTGGCAGATAAACCCTCTCCCCCTAAAGACTGGCTGTCTGCCACTGCTCAGATGTATGTCACACCTGCCTCCTTCCCAGCATCTGACTCACAGATGGAACCATTTGTTGTACAGAGTCTCCATCTGCAAGATTTTGCTCTTACTTGTAAGGATGTAAAGCCAGAGCAATTCTCCCAAATTTCCTAGAGGTACTCCTTCTCTTATGCTTGCACTACCAACACCACGACTATGATCAAATGTTCCTCTTGGTCTCACAATTGATGTTCCACAGAGAAACATCAATGAACAAAACTGAATGCTTACAAAGAAAGCTGGGAAGTGACCTTACATGCACAGCAAATATAAGCCTTATCTTCAGAAGCATCTTCAGAATCAAAGAGTTTGCACTCTTCCTTTCTTTCCAGCTTCCAGGGTTTGTTTTGGCTTGTGTGGGGCTTTTTTCCCCCTATTATCTAAATGTTTCCTGCAGTTTTCTGCCTTCCTTTTCAGTTGGGTTTGCTTTTTTCATCTTGTGTCCCAGTGTTTCTCCCAGAGTCCAATTTAATTACCCACAATTTTACTTTCAGGCAGGCTGTATAGCGTTTTGGGGTTTTGCCTCTTCTCATATCAGTCAGTTTACTGGTTCCTTCTATCCTTCCAAATCAACAGCAAATTGCAGCTGGGGATCAAGAGGAAGCCGGGAAGCAATCTGAGAGTTCACCTACTGACATTGTAGCAACTCTAACCAAGCCTGAAATGAGAGTCAACACGTGGCCAGGAGAGGTTAATGCCTTTCGCCTCTGCATTTGTGGATCCTGGCCAGAGCCGTGCCTCATCTTGACCACTACTCATGTGTTGGGGTGCACTATGTGCTGGAAGAGAGATAGGCCCTGAGGATCAGAGAGAGGGCCTCTTTCCTGGGCCCAGAGGTGACCTGGGAGGGCATCCAGGTCACCGGAGACGGACTGAGAGAGGATTGTGTGTTTATGGACAGACTGGGCCTATGAGAAATGTTAATTGTAGTTTGTGGCCTTATAGGGTATTGTTTACCTATTACCATAATAAGTAAAATCTGTGTAATACCCCAGGTGATTGGGAGACACTGTGGTGAAAATCTTGCCTGTTTATATGATGTTATATCCTGTTGGGTGCTGGTATTTAAGGAATTCTAACTTTGCAATAAACGGCTTTGCAATTTTCCACCTGATAAGCAAGGTCCTTGCCCATGCGTCATTACTGCACTCATGGACACCAGATAAACCGTCATGGTGGCAATCTCTACTTTGGAAAGATCCAGGGCTGAACAGCAGTGAATTGGGACAGTCAATAGTAAGGGTGCACCTGCAGGAAAGCCTGCAGGTCACAGACTGTAGTAGAAAGTGCTGTACCACCGACTGAGGTTGCCCCAGGGCATGAATAACAGGACATGCCCCCGGTGCTGCTGGGGGGACAACTGTGTAGTGGTTGCAGTGTAGAGAACTGGTCTGACTGGAGGATGAGTAGGAAAGTCTAGGTATGGACACACAAGAAAGGACAACAGAAGGACTTTAAGAACAACAGAAACTAATGGCACCAAAATCCAGAGGTCACCAAGATCATGGCATATCTACAGGCAGTTTCCCAAGAAACCTGGAAAAAACTCTGGAAAAAATAAAGAACAAACTAAATATGGGTATAACTTCTTTGTTTTGTTTTTGGTATTCTAGCCCTGAAAAGTACCACTAGCTTTTCTCTGTCACACACAGACTGAGATTCTCCTTCTTACTTTCTTTTCTCCTTACCTTCGCCCGTAAAAAGGAGACTCCCAGAAATGCTGTTAGTTTCCTGGAGAAAACAGATAGTTGTGAGAGCAGCAGAGATGTTTGCCTGTAACCTGACGAGCCATGGAGCTAAGACTTGGGAGCTGTGAAGCTTATTTGCTGATCAGAGCAGTGTGGGATGAATGAAAGGGAGCTCCTCAGGGCAGCATTGGACAATGTTGGAGAAGAAGCAGAAGGGTCATGTGACCTTTTAAAAGTGGGATAGAAGAACTCCTAGATGAGCAGTAGAAGATGGAAAAAACAGGCTTGTTTTGAGACACCTTGCCTTGAGATTTCTAAGGGCAATGTGCAGTGTCTGAATGATAAACTACCAGAAATGTGGTTGATATCAACCTTTAGAGATGCTGTGTTGAAGTCTTTAAAGGGCAGAAGGGGAGAACAGATCAGTAACATCTTCCATAATATCACACTCCTGAGCCTAGAGGGCTTGGGGCGGAGATGCCACCATCCTGCCTTGGGTCTGCTGTTTCACAGTTGTCCATTACTGGGATTTTAACCTTCATCCTGAGGTGTCCCTTTGTGTCTAGTGTAATAAACAGGGCCCTGGAGCCAGATGGTCCCGTTAGCAGTCCTGATGCTGGCAAGACAAGAGTATAGCACTTGGCACTTTACTACCTGCTCCTTTACATTGCTTATAACTGATGGTTGTGCTGCTAAAAAAGGACAAATACGATAAATAACCATGGGAAAAAATCTCTGTAGATGGAAATTATACTGTAAACTGTAAGTCTCTGTCCAGGGCCACTGCACAGCCATTACTGAAAACAGCAGGCTAATAAAAAGCAAGATTTCCTACATTTTTGATTATGTTTTCTGACCATGTGTAATATCAAGTGTTGAGAGACTGGCCAGAATTTCAGCCCTGGAGGCCAGACAAAACCTCCTCATGTCACGCCTTCTGGGATCTTCCGCTAGAAGGAGGAAACCATTGCTGCCAGCCAGCGCTTGCCTGGCACCAGGCCCTCCTCCTCCTTCTGGTGGTGAATCTGCACCTCCAAAAGAAGCCAGTTTTCACTGCAGTCCTGGTGATCATAAAGCTAAAGGTGTTGGCCCTTGACATTAGCTCTTCAAGGGCAACAATCTTACTCAGAGAAAGAACACATGCAGAGTCTGAGGAAAATCCAGAGTACTAGTGCCAGCAGAGACTTAAACCCCCAGCTTTCCACGATCCCTAATGACAGAGTCAACCCATCAAATTACTTTCTCGTGCATTGATGAGGATGTCCTAAGGGCTTCTGGACACCCATCTCCCAAACTCCACCCATGACTAGGCATATCAGATCAGGTTCCCACAGATCCACCTGCCTTTGCTGTCTGAAAGCTAATCCAGCTAATTATTCACCTCAATTAGCATTCATACAGAGAGGATTTACCAGAGTAATTTCTGCTCTGACAGTGCCCTGACCATCAACTTTCACCTTACAGTCTGTAACAGCTCTCATTGTCAAGTTTTCCATCTCTGATGGCTCTCTGAATTCCTTGATTTATATCTTCTGCAGCAAAAACTTACAGGATGAAAGCTAAAAGTGCTTAGCCAAGCAAGGACTGAGATCAATGAAATCAAGCATTTGGTACTCCCAGGTGAGGAGCAAGACACGAGAAAACACGATACGCTCCAAGTTAGAAGCAGTTCTATCCTGTTACCTGCATCCAGGGAGACATGGTGAGTGGGCAGTTAATTGTTGCCCCCAAACACAAACGTTTTCTGCAACTGAAAATCAATAATTTTTTATCTTACAAATCTGAAATGCCAGGTAATCGTGGTTTATTGCCCTGTCACAAAGAGCACTATGAGTAGGGAATCCATAAAAATGGAAATAGTCAGAGTCATTTCCTCCTCTGCCTGGGTAGACGGAATAAAGAGTCCTTCATCCCTTGGAGCTCTGGCTCTTGGGAATTGGCACACTGGAAAGATTACGTTTTTACTAATAGCTATGGATGTTATAGGGGTTTTCAGCTGGATTTCTGCCCCACTGGGTTCGTAGAAGTGAAGCATTACAGGAGAGAAGAGCATTTGCAATCCCTCCTTCCAAGCCTTATCATCTTTTCCTAGCTGTTATGATGAGCCAAAGGATTTGTTCCCCTACCTGTCTTCCCTGAGCTATTTTTCATAGTGGATTGAGAAAGGCTTAAATGTTACAGATGGCTGAAAATCTTGTGGGATCAGCACAAAATGGCTGTTTCTGTTCATGCTAATAGCCTGAAATGAACAGCAGCAGCAGCAACACGCCATTGTGAGCCTTGCCCTGGTCCCTTCAGCGCCTATCAGCTGAAAAAAATGAACCAACATACCTGGTAGCAAATTCTGTCCAAAGCCTTTTTGGCCCAAATTTGCCACTGTTTCTAAGACTGGCTAGGCTACCTCAGTGATTGCAATGGACAGGTGACCCATTCAGACAGTTGCCAGCATTTTTAATGTGGTTTTTTAGCAAAGATGAACCTAAGAGAGTGTTTAGGATGCTTGTGTGTTATAGTGGACTTTCAAAACCTCTAGTTGCGTTTGAGACCATTTGGCTGCCAGGTCCCAGTAACTCAGCTCTCTACAATAGCTGGGAGCCCACAGGTCAGTGTCACGTAGCCTTTTCTTTGCTGCATGGTTTGGGAGCAGCATTAAAGGTGACCAGCATCTGACTAACTGCTCTCTGCATGTTAACCAAAGCAGCAGGTGAATGTGCAGCATGCTGTACACCTGTACTTTTGCTTGGAAGGCTTCCCAGTCTGTCCTTGTACAAGTCCTTCCTCATACTTGGTCCCTTCATGACCTGCCTTCTTTTTCCCTACTTCTTCCTTTTACTAGAATGTAGCTGATTCTGGAGGGATGACAAAGCAGCACAGCAAGCTGATTTTCATCCTCACATCAAGGAAAAGCAGTAAACCCAGGTTCTTGGTGCAAAAGCACCTGTAATTGAAAGGCATCACTGGAGCACTGGAGCCCTCTGCTCCCCATCCTCCTCCATGCAAGAAAGGTATTTGCCAGCAGACATTTGCACACGTGTCATCCCTACAGCCTTCCCTAAAGGCTGTAGCAAAGTGTGTAGGGAGGAGGTCAGCCACACCTGTGTTTGAATGGTTCATCTGACAACAAAAGGAGTGATCCTTTAAAAATAAAAATATTCAAATTAAAAAGAGATGCATTTGTCGGAGACAGATTTCAGGGTGTTTCTGAGCAGTTGAGCTTGGCTAAAATTATTAAGTGACAGGACCTAAAACTCAGTTTCCATGTTTTTCTGCAGATATGTTTTTAACATCAACCATGATTGTGCCTTGGACTGGCATCCTAGGAGGACAGATGGGTTTTCCTGGCATCAGGTTTCCTAGGCTTTTGACTGTTGGAGTCTACTGCATCCTGTTGTAAGGGGAATGGATTTTGCAGGGCCATAACAGGATTTTGTCTATTTCCAAATATAGTGGTTCCCTCCTAATTCTCAGGCATGAGGTACTGCCAGGAATGGCTCAGCCTGACACCATTTTACTACAATGGACCTGTGAAAATAGCCTGATTTCTGCACTGAGATTCCATGCCAGGAATTAATTGAGCCAAGAACAAATAAATAATTCCTTGTTTATTCCTCAGCTAAGGTTTGCTGCTGTTGCAGGCCATAACAGGCCAGGGAGGAAAATTGCTCTCTGTGCCTCAAAGAAAATACTACTCACTGGTACAGAGAATTAATAAATGACAGGACTCCTTTTTTTCCAGGAAAAGGAAGTGCCCCTCTCTTTGTAATTTACACCAGTGTTTTGTAATTTGTGTCTCTTAACTACAAGTGGTTGGACTATCACTACTACTTTATAAAACATGGAAATCTTCCTAACTTCCCTGGAATTTTCTCTCACTTCAGACCCCACAGTAGTTACCCCGTGGGGAAGCTGTAAAAGGTCACAGTTGGCTTTCGGGGCAAATGCAGGGACAATCTGCCTGGAAGCCATAAGTTTCCGCGTGGAAGCATGGAAGGGTTAGTGAGTTAGGGGGTGTTCTACAGAACATCACTGCCTCACCAAAGCCATGAGGTCTGAACCACAATCTCCTTCTGAAGCTCTTCTTTCCTCTGTCATACTGGCAACCGGACCTGCTGGCACCCACAACCCTCTTCCTTCATAGGTACTTTGGAAAAGCCCCTTATCTTGTGGTTCGGGCTCTGATCACCAGGAAGTTTATTCTTGGCTTTACATCTCAGGTGAGTGCAAGGACATTTCCTAGCAATGCGAGCATTGCTTCTGCATAGTGAACCCTGAAAGGAGAGGTTTCCACAGGGCTCGACCTCCTCTGTTGCAGGCTTCTCTCTGGCACCTGAAGGCACTCTCCGTGGTCTCTGTACAGCAGGACAGAAGATGTGCAGCTCAGCAGCCTGGCCTGTGTCCCACCAGGGGAGACACACACACTGCTAACACCCACCTCTGGCAGGGCAGTAGCCCGTGGTCATATGCTTGAAGTTCCTAGGCTACAGGGGCAGTGCCACCATGCCTTCTTGGCTAAGATTGCCTTTAGGAACAGGTTAGTTAGAGGGGCACCTGTGAGGACACACAGCAGTCCTGCTGCAGCAAGGGAGGTGCCCAGGCCATCTCTCCCTGCTCAGGGCTGCTGCCCAAGATGCTCCTCTGCTTGGTGAGAGACAAGGGGCTGCATCACAATTCTGCTCCACGCCTCTGCTAGCCCCCTGTCCATGACATGTGGCTACTGTTATTGCAGAGAGCATTTTGCATTTTTATACAGCTTTCAGTTTTAACGTTGTTTGATGAGCAACTGGCCCCTTCCATCACAGTGTTAGGCACCACCGAAATAATTCATAATTGGTTGCACCATCCAGCAGAGCCTAGTTTTCTTCTAGCCTTGAGATGAAAAACTTGTGGAGAAGAAAAAAGTATCTGTTTAGTGGTGTTCACTAAAATTATGCAAGCAAAGTGAAAATCTGCACTAATCTGAAGTGTTGGAGAGATTTAAAAACCGTATAATTAGACAGACATCGATGTGGCCAGGAAAACCCTGTTTAGTGCCTCTCTCTTTAGAAAAGGCCCTGAATTTTGTTCATGCAGCACATAAAGGATTTACCAGAACATTAACAACAACCCCATTCCTATATTAGGTACAAATACAAGGTTCAAATAGGCACCCTTGGTACAAGTAGAAAGGTATTGCTGTCCACCCACGGTCTGTTGCCTTTGCTACTTAAAGACCCCAAGCACTTTGCATTTTGCCAGCCACTTGACATATATATACTAGCTATAAAATGATACTTAAAGTGTCCCTGCACTTTGTACAAATGGCTATTTATGACCTGCCATCAATGTTGTTCTACGGAGAGGCATGGTGAGGGGGGATTGATGGAGCACTGAGCCCAATCCATCAGTCACTTCACTACAAACTCTAAACAGATTTTAATTGTGAGGCCAGATTTACTCCAGCCATCTGTATACAAAACGTGTCTCCCCACTGAAATAGAGAAATACTTTATCCTGAATGTTCTTTTGCAATGTATATGTTGTATCAATGTCAATAAAATATTTGTCACAGCAAAAATGTAAGCCTGTCTGCTGTGTAACGGAGAGCCCCAGTGGAAGGCAACATTCCCAGATTTAATGCTGACTAAACTTCTCAGTTTCACAGGAAATTAATGGGGCTGGGGAAGAGACTTGCAATTAGAGGAGCAGGGCTACAAATTTTTGCCTTGCTGTTGGCTTGCTTTATTGGAAAGATCTCAGTTCTCAGAGCAGGATCAGGCTGATGGCTGGAATTGCTGGGAGCTTTTATTTCTCCTCAGAGCAATAAAAATAAAGCCACTGGCATGACAAGTTTACCTATGCCTCCATCCCCTTCTCTGCCAGAGTACCCCAGGTTGTTCCCTGCCCAGAGCAGTGGATTTACTCCCCACAACCCCTTTAAACTACGGCATCACTGCTGAGACTGCCAACATGGGAGCCAATTAGGTGGTGCTGCAAAGATGTGGATGCCTGTGGTGTGATATCTATCGGCTCATCTCAAATATCCCCTGAACTGCTGTAAGTGGTAGCGGCTTTTAATCATTGCTGAGCTTGACTCAGTTCAGACCATTTTCTTGAGCTACCCAGTCCTTCTGTCCACCTTACTTCCACGACTATTAAAACTCTGTTTACTGTAAGAAGGCAGTATCTTCTTTAAATGCTATTCCTTTCCTCATTGCTAGCCAAATACAATTGCTTCTGAAGATCCCTGGGTTATGTGACTTCCCTCTCCCCTGTGGTAGACCCAGTCTGTCACCTCAGATCTCTGGGCAGCCCAGCAGAGTCCTCAAGACCTGTTATGCAGTCCTGCCACTGCTCAGCTCTCTCTGGCACTCAGAGAGGCGCTGCATTACACACTCCTTTCTGCATTGCCATAGACAGGCCCTCCCTGCCACTCACAGATATGTCTTAACCAGGCAGAACAGTTCTTCTTTGCAATTCCCAAGGCATCTGTTAATAGTACAGACAAAAAGTGACCCGTACAACCTGAAAGGTTGGTCTCTGGGTCTCCTAGAAACGCTGTGCATGTGAGAAACTTTTCCCCCACAATCAAATGACCATTGCATGCAGGTGTCGTCCTTATTTTCTGTGAAGGTGCAAACCCTACCAGCCCCATTGCATCCACATTTGTATTTTTCTTCTGTGACATCATGGGTACCGCTCACTCATTTGTTGTGATTTTAGGTTATTCACACAGCTCATGGCACAGGATTCCAGTCTAATTAACCTGAATGGATGCTGGCATGCTAAACATTGCGTAGTCAGATTTATAGAGGATCCCTCAAAAGCTTATCCTTGCAAGGCTTTTCAAAATCCAATTTGCTTTCTACATTCTGCTGTTTCCCTATTCCTTGGCATTTCTCTCTGATGGACAGTGGAAACAGACATCTGGCTTTCACTTCAGTTTCTAGTCAGGTTTACTCTGAATTTTGTGCACTAACAGAGTAACATTTGTGTTGCAAGTTCCAAAAGGGGATTTTTCCTTGTTTTTAAGAACATTTCTTTCATGGGAAATTTTTAATGAATTGCTCTGCGATCTTTTTATTGGTCTGTGGTATTTATGGGGCAAGCTTATTTCCAGCAAAACTGGACTGAGGCTTAAGCCCTATCTTTGGAGCTTCCCTCAAAATGGTGGCCCCTGGGCCACAGTTACTGAATCTAAAACATTCATCACAGGGTTTCTGTGTGCATGAAGGGAAGAATAGGTATCGACAGCCTCTTATATCCATTTCTGGTCAGCCATGCTTGATATCATGGCAGCTAATTCTCAAATCACCAGATGAACCTCTGTGCTGTGTGATGCAGAGAGATCTGCCAAGGAAGAAAATAATAGGTCAGTGTCAGTCGTTCTGAGTTAACCTGGAGATGTTTGTTGCACAGGCGTGAGCCTCGTCTCCTGGGTGATATTGAACAATCCAGGAACGAATCCAAACACCTCAGGCTTTGCTCTTGCTAGGCTGGCAGCACATGTCACCCTTCTCCCATTAGTGGTGAAGTGAGACATGGAGTATATGGATTTGAAGATGGGAAGGAATCCCAGTGAGGCAGGCAATAGTTTGGCAGTTAAATTTACCATCAAAACCACTCTAATGTATTCTAGAGGCATTTTAAGTGCACTGCATTAAACACAACTGGTAATACAAAAACAGAACAGAAATACGTCTTTGATTTCCTTGCCTGTTTTTTATTGCTCTAGTGTGTGCTCTGTAAACCATGTGAGCATTTGCATCCAGGATAAGGCATTAAATGACAGTGAAATTCAGTGGGCAATGTTCCTGCCTTTAGGCAGCCACGTTGAAGTCCGTATTTTCCTTCAAGCTCATACCTGCTGGTAGGAAAGCAGGAAAAGGCTGGAGGGGTAAGTTGCTTTTTGGACCAAGCATTAAACAGAGAAACATTGTGAGATGCAACAGGGTGCAAATGAGGATGCACATCACTCATTCCAGAAACGTTATAGCGAGTATGTACATCTGACACATAACAAAACTTATTAAAATGACAGTACAAAGTCAAACACTGAAAAATTAGGAAAAGGCAGGGATCTTCAGGCAACCATTAGTTTGCTCCCTTATGCATTAACTACGTGGCTACACAGTGTTTTCCCTGCAGGGCCCTGTTTCATTCACTGCACAAGGTAGGCAGCACAAACTTATTAAATAGCATTTCAGCATTTCCTTTCTCCTTGGTGTTCAGGCTGCTGCCTTCACGGTTGGGTTCTTCATCTCCTGTGCCCCTTTCTGCTTTCTCAGTCCCTGTGCTCCCAGCCAAATTCCTTTCCCTTGCTGATGTTCCAGTCCAGATCCCCTCCACAGGCGCAACACCAAGTCTTGCTGCCCCTTCCCATCAGTGCCTCCAAGACATCCTGTCACATTTGTCTCTGCTCCCCTCCATCCTCTTCAACACATATCCAAGGGTTGCCGCTGTCTCTGCAGGGTCCCACCGCTATCTCCCCATCCACACAACCTCAGTCACTGAGGACTGGCCTCCCACTTGACCCTTACCCATCCAGCCCCCGTCAATCCCAGGGCAAGGACCAAGGAATCAGCACTGCATCCAGGGGCTGCAGGGGTCGGACTGTGACATGGAGAGACGCCCTGCAGAGGGATTGCATGCCAGCCGGGGACCAGGGCTCTGCAATACAGGCAGATCCCCAGTTCTCATCAGCCTCGGAAGGCTTAAATCACCCGGAGGATTCAGCAGCTGATGTCCCTGCCACAGGCTGTGAGCACTGGCCCCATCTGATCCGACGCAGAGGTGTCCGTCTGAGCTCATCTTCTGGTGAGCCTTTTGTCGTCAAGGCAGAGAAAACACAGCGGTCCTGGGGCATGATTCATCCTAAGCAGGCACTTAATATAGGTCAGTCGAAAAGTTCCCTAGGAGTGCCACTGGCTGTAAACAGAAATAGAGCCTGCAAAGCTGTGCAAGTCAAATGCCACGCTGGTGGCCAGGAGGGGGATATCACACAGTCACCTAGACATAGTCTCAGCCTCCATAAGCTCAGTCCCAGCCTGACTCCCTGATCCCACTTCCCTCACCCAGACCATTTTCCAAAGGCCCAGTCCCTTTGCTTGTCGTGTCTCAGTCTTTCACCCTTCTCCAGATCCCAGCCTGGTTTCCCTCTCACTGTCTTGCTTTTGCCAGCTCCCAGGTGAAGTTCCAAACCTCACCAGGCTCCTGTGAAAATCTGCAGCCACTAAAAGCTGGTTCCACATGGCTACAGACCTCGTACAGCAAATTCTGCATAGCCTGAGGCATCAAATATGCCCAGCACAGACGGAATCTTGTGCTGCTTCTACAGTCCAAGTAACTCCCAGTAGGCATGTGCAAATCGCAGTTTTTGGAGACCACTCTTGGGGCAGGTCCATAGAGAGACAAAGGGTGCATTCCTGACTCAGAGGCTACCCAAGTGCTCCATTTCAAGTCTTATTTCCACAGCATGATGGATACAGAACATTTAAAGAAAAAGGTCACCTTTATTTTTTCACGTACACAAAGGCATAATTTTTTTCTGGCTTCATTCTTGAAAACTGTTACATCACTTTGGATAAAATATATGTATCCCAAAAAGGAAGACTGAGTAACCATGAAAAATCTCTGCCCAGAAATGGTCTTACATATTGAGAAGCAAGCTCTTATGATGGGAAGTGCTGGACAAGCTTAATTATATGTGAGTCTAACAACCTGCACGTAAAGATGAGGCACTGTCAGGAACTGATGTGTCAAAAGAAAAGATGTTAGAATAAATGCACTACATTAAAGAGTTGTAAATCACCACTCTCTGATGCCCCAGGTTAAAAGATTCTGAAGGCACCTAAGAAAGAAATTTTGAAGGAAAACACACAATCTCTCAATAAAATTAGTTAGCTGAAAGACAACAAACACCAAGTCTACCATTTTCAGAAACACTGGGGCTACTCATCCCATGCAAATCAATACATCTTAGTCTGATAAACAAGTTTCGTAATGAAAATTTAAAACATAATTACGGTGCCACTGATTGAGAAATGTTAAGGTCTAAAAATCAAATTTTCGACACAGGAAAATCATGTTTCAGTGGTCAATTGGGCTTTGGATAAAAAGGCAATGGAGAATTGGTTGCTACAGGCTACTGGATTCTCACAGAACTTTTGACAAAGTCTTTCTTAAGACAGAATTGCATAAATTAAGTAGCCAGAGGCAAAGAAACATCATAAACTAGAGCAAGATTGCAAAGCAAAAGAAAATCAAGAGGAACAAATGACCAATTTTCATTATGGTAAAATACCATTAGTGGATACAGTAAGTTTCAGTACCAGGGGGTCATACTATTTAACATAGTCTTTGGTGATCTTGAAATGTGAAAAAACCAGCAAAAGGAGCAGATGAGGTC
This sequence comes from Struthidea cinerea, assembly GCA_013397865.1. Taxonomy (NCBI): domain Eukaryota; kingdom Metazoa; phylum Chordata; class Aves; order Passeriformes; family Corcoracidae; genus Struthidea; species Struthidea cinerea. The sequence goes on from VZTI01002689.1 coordinate 265,166, forward strand.
CTTTTATCAAGCCAAGGCTTTGTAGGACTGCGGGGGTTGCTAGGTGCATGAGCTTCTCAAACCTCCAGTGGGCCACCAGTGGACCATCAAGCCAGAATTTGGGTCTATAAACCTCACTTAACACTGTATTTGCCTGCACTGCTTTCACAAGTCTGCAGCTGCTGTGTTGCATCTTTCCAACTTTAATTCACAGTACAGCTGGTCTTCAAACAAATGCTCCTTTAAAAACCACAGATATTACTTACGAAGCATAACCTTCCCTCCTGGGAAGCTGTCAAGCACAGCCCATGCCATACTCTCTTTGGACCTTGAGGATCAACACTTGTGCAACAGGGGTCTGTTCCTGAAAACCTTTGCTTCAAACTCTGTGGAATTTCAACCACATTTTTAAATAGCATTGCATCATGTACATTTACAGCGTTATAAAAATTAAAATAGTCTTTTTACAACAACCAGTCCACTCCAGTCAAAGGTCAAGCCAACCCAGCTCCTTTGTCCTGGCATATTTGGATAGGAGACTCCTTAAAACCTCCCACAAGGTCAGCCAAACTGAAGCCAGTTGTTCTGGAGGGTGGCTGTTTTAGTGCCTCACATGTCTCTGCCTTTGAAGTCTTTGCTCAAAGTTGCTGAGGACAAGGCACCTTTAATCCCAGAAACTGGGCATGCATCCGTAGATCACAGCTCCCATTCTCTCGGGCCTCACCTTTTTGTTTTGGCATGAACAAATCTCCCAGATGGTGCATACAGTGGGCAATAAACATGTCTTGTGCTCCCAGATTCGCTTCATTGCTGCGGGTGGGGAGCCAATGAGGACATGCTGTTTGTTGTGGCCTCAGAAATAATTCTCTCTTGGGATTTTCCTCTCTCCTCTGGTAGGTAGCAATAGCAACTCCCAGGAGCTTTCAAAAGCTCTCCACCCACAGCAGCTCCCCACAACACTGCAAAGAAGGACATGGGGAAGGAATGGAGGAAGAAGAGGCAGCATAAACTCATCGGGAAGCAGAGCCAGCAATGGGAAGCATGACTAAGCCTTCACCTGAAATTCAATATTCAAAATGGTCAGGCTGGTTTGGAGGCTGTAGTTCTGTGATAAAGTTTGGAAAGTGTTCTGGAAAGAGCTGGGCAGTGCCCAGGTTGGTGTCTCTGCTGTACGAAGGCAATATGCTCTGTGGCTATTCGCCTCTGGGCAGTGCCAGCCATTGGGATGGACGCTGCCTATGCTCTTGAATAGGCTGTGCATTTCAGAGGTACTCCTTTCTCCTCTCTGTGTGCTTGTTTCCTTCTCTGCACACAGTGTCAGATGCTCAACTGGAGATAACAGGGATCTTAGTGATCCGGGTGAGACAGCCTTCACCTCCTTTCCCCCTCTACCTCTCTTCCATACCATGTAAGCCACCTCTCGTCTGTACAATCCAATGTTTGAGCTCAGTTTCCCATATGGAAATTCATGTTTTCCATGTTTGACTTCCACAGGGGCCCTTCGACAAGACCTTCTTAAGAAGTGAACAACAATCCCAATTTTTTTCCTATTATTAGTACAAAAAACCAACTAAAAATATTTACTGTTCCTTCAGCTATTTACAAAGGCAGGTGGACATTCCCACACCAAAGAGGGCAGGAAGTAGTGAAAACTGTAATTCAGAGCTCCTAAATAAAAGCAGCTCCACAAAGCAGCCAGCCGAGCTGAGCTCTAGCACCACTACCCTGCCCCACTTTCACTTCTCACACCTTTCTCCAAGTCCCCAGCTGCAAGGAAGAAAAGCAACAAATCTTCAAAGGTCAAACGCTGGTGCTGCTTTGCTGGGGTGGGAGAGTTGGTGTCTGATGTCAGTGTGGGGCTGTTTTCCCTAGTGCCCATGTCAGTATGACAGACTGTTTTAAGGATGACACCTCAGAAGTAAGATAAATATTTGGGGTCTGAGTCGGATGGCAGCTGTCTAAGAGATTGAAAGCACAGTCATGTGGGCCTGGCAGCAGGGGACCAGCCCTCTGCTTAATATCTTCACATGCAAGCTAGAAAGAAAACTCTACCCTCCTGTCCCTATATTTCACTGCTTCAGAGACAGAGGAAAGTGTTTTTTGAAGCTCCTCTTGCAGAAGAGCATCCCTCACAGCAAGCAACGCAGCTCTGGGGCATGGTGCACTCCAGTCTTCCTGAAGTGATGTGCTGAAGTTACTGGCCTGAATATGCACAGTTTAAAAAAACCCCTCAGCTCCCCTAAAGAGGGAAAGGAAGGAAAATGCCCAAGGAAAATAATAAAACCCTCACATTTTTCACAAAAAAATTATTTTTGTGCTAGAGATTCTGTATTGAGGGTCACATGTGCCCATGTCTCATACCTGCTGTTAGAAGAGGAGGTCCTGGGGAGAAGAAAGAGGCAGGCCATCTCCCCCCATGCAAAACTGGTTATTGCTAGCTAGATTCCACTGTCATTTGCAGGGAAAGGGAAGTGATAGGGACTGCTGCAGCCTCCCATGTCGACTCAGCATGGACACGTGTATCCTGCAGCTGACTGAGCACATCAGGATACCTCCAGTCCCTTGGTAGTCAAGGCTAGGTTGGGCATCTGCACTTAGACCCAGGGTGGAATTCTGCCTGGCCATCAACACACACATTGAGGTGTTTTGGTTCTGTGCCTAAACCATCTCTCTAGGGCAAGTGAGATACTACAAACATACCTTCTTACGCCAGACAAGATGTCATATTAATGCATCTATTGATGCAGTTTAGACTGTTGGAAACTGAGGGCAATTCCCACCAGTTTTCTTTTTGCTTCTTTGCACTGAAAAAAACCCCTGAGTTCTGAGAATAATTTTGGAAAATTTTCATCATCTGATTTTCTGAGAGAAGTTCGTAAGTTGGTGAGGCTCTGGAACAAGTTGTGGATGCCCCATCCCTGGCACCATTCAAGGCCAGGCTGGATGAGGCTTTGAGCAACCTGGTCTCGTGGAAGGTGTCCCTGTCCATGACAGGGGGCTGGAACCAGGCGATCTTTAAGGTCCCTTCCAACCAGAATTATACTATGATTGTACGAAGTTTGTGGGGAAACCCAACAGGTAATGTAAAAGTCCTCTGATGCCCTAAAGGGGCAAATGCTGGGGCCCAACACAGGGTCAGGTAAAGATCACGAGGAGCAGTGGTTCGACTTTCTGGGCAGTATCACGAGTCCCAGTTAGCAACCTCAGGCATCTTTGTAGTAGTGCGTATTTTCTATGAGGGGTCAGGCATTCAACTCATCCTTCTCTAACTAATACCCCAGGGGAAACAAAATAAAGTTCCAAGACAGGCTCTGTCAAGCTGTTCCCTTCAGCTAAGCTATCAGAGTTCAGCTCCACAACATAGCCACATACAGCAGTTTCAGTTGGGCAAAATGTACTGAGCGTGAAGCTGAGAGAAGGCTTATCCTTTTACACCTTTCTGTCAATGATTTTCTCTATTAGAATCTCTTCAATAGGAATTGTTTCAATTTAGACGCTTAGGTCTGTGCATAATTTTTCATACTGACTTAACTGTATTAGCTTCAAAGCCAAGGTAATTAAAATAGTATTCCCTCCTCTTCCATAGTCACACTTTAACTGGTATAAAGGGACTTATAATGGTACTGTTTACATGAAAATTAACTGCATTAATTTTTCCTTCTCTGCACACCTGTATCACATGCAAACAGCTGCAACATCACCGGGGATGAACTGGGGATGAAATACCGAAATCCTTCTGACAAATTTAATGCGTTCAAGCATAGGCAGGTGATACTAACAAGGCAGACCACCTCATACCCTGGTCTTGCACTTAGCGGGACAGACTGAGAGTCAGCATCTGTGGGTTTGAGGAAAAGGAATCTAGAAGAGTCTGATTTGGGATACTCTGTCAAGAAAGTCCCAAAAGAAAGGGGAATTTACAGCTTCTGGTCTCACACCAGCATGAATCAGGATCTCCACCCTTCATGGCAGAGAACAACGTGTTGGTTTCAATTACTGCCTCTCACTATCTCCTCCTACACATGGTTCTGTCAAGTCTCACAACTCCTTGTTTGGATACTGAAGTTCACAGCCATCCCTGCACCCTCCCCACTCTGCTTTTCCATGTCCCAAACCCCAGCTCTCCTTCCAAAGGAAACAGAGGCATCCCACATCAGGCGAGCACATCTAGAGTCACCGCAGTCGTCTTCCCTGCATATATGCCAAACAAAGTGCAACATAATTTCACATTTGTCACTTCCCAGACTCTTTCCCAGTCTCCCTGATTTGTGATTTCTATTTCAGGAGCTCTGCAAAGGAGCTCCACTGATTAATCCTCCATCTATGAACTAAAAGCAGCTGTAATCCCAGGGCATGGGGGAGGGACCCTTAAACATTCCTGGTGGAAAGCGGCAGTATTAATTCTGGCATGGGAACAGTACTTAGCTTGCCTGCAGAATGACTTAATTTGTTTCTTAATGGACACAATGCTTTGCTGATAAAAGCCCTAAAGTGCCTTAAAAAAAAAAATTAAGAAAGTGATTGTTCATTCTTTACCCATTGGAGATTGCATTTGTAATGTTTATGCTCCCTCCTGGAAAGCGGAAAGGGTTATGCTCCGGATGGGAAATTAACACATGGGTAGGCTCAAGTACTTTGTTAACTTTGAAAGGGAAGGGAGGAGCCCACCATCGAAGAAATGCTGAGAGCTGCACCTCATAAGAATTACTGTCCAGCCAGGGGTTCAGGGCAGGGCAGGAGGGATGCCTAGACATCCAGGGAAATGTTTTACCTATGATCTTGTGTGTTATAGGAAGAAGAGATCAGAGATTAAAGCCAATCTCTAAATTTCCCTAAACTGGATAGTAAGGAAAGTCAGTTCTGCCGTGTCTCAGGTAAAAGCTGGGACCAAACACCGCTCCCTAGGCAACAGGGTTATCAGCCACTTGGCTCTTTCTTGTGATGCAGCCTTCAGGTGTCATTATTTTCTTATAATGACTGATGTCTCAGCAAAATGGAGGACAAGGAGGAATGGTAGATCCTAGAGATGGGACTAAAGGAAGAGCTTTTTAGATGATATATATGACATCAGAATATCAATCAAATATTCAGAAACTGAAAATCAGATCCCTGCCCAGCTCTGGATCCTGGCCCAGTGCTTTGTTTTGGCCATTTCTGCAGGCTGAATTTGTGCTACTGACCACTGCCAGGCAGTCTAGCTCTGAGCTAGATGAACAATTTGTTTAAGCTAACATGACAGGTCCTGTGTTCTCCAATGCATGATGCATTTCCAGGGACCCCAGGCTTTCATCTTAAGCCCAACATCCAGGTTTTGGTACCCAGGCTAAAGTGCTGGGGCTCCCGCTTGTACTCCTTGCCACATTTGCCTGGAGTTGCTGGGAGGGTGCCAGACCCAGCACTGCCATTTCTGCATGTCTCCATGGCAGGCAGAGTCTTTCTGGCATCCCCTCACATGTGGTGTGTGCTGGCTGTGGTGCAGCAGCAGGGTTGCTCATGTTTCCTGTCAAGGTGAGTGGATCACCCGCTCTCACCCCCTCAGGGCTGGGATCCCTTGTTCAGTTATTCTCATGCTGGACTTCCTGGAGATGCATGACTGACAGGACACCAGCTCCTCTTATGCCTGGAAACCTCTTCCAGGAAGGAGGGGAAAGCAACCCATCCTCTGAGGTTTATCCCTCTCGTCAGCATGGGGGCAGCAGGCTGGGTTGGAAACAGAGCTTAGAGGTCAGTCTCTCCACAGCAATAAGCTTCCTCCGTGTCCAGGAGATGAGGATGGAGCAACAGAGCTGCTAGAGGCCAGACTAAAGTAGAGGAGAAACCAAAGTAAAACATTTGAGCTGACAGAGAAAACTTGATCATCCAGGAGTATCAGTGGAATGAGGGAAGGTCTTGCAGAGATCAGTGCTATAAGAGCAATAAAGGGAAAGAACGTGACTAGCTACTCAAAATAAAGCTCCTTGAGTCATACTGCATTAGCCCATGCAGGAGAAAAATACCCTATGTAATGTACAGAGCAACTATGTACAGAAATCCTGAGCCAAAGGTGAAAGAGGGGGAAAGAGCACAGGAGTCTCTGGTTTAGTGTCACTCTGTCATAAGCACTCACCAAGGTACAGATACCAGTGAAAGCTGTGTGTCATCCTGCCCTGGTGAGCACCAAGGGCACCCTTGTGTCTGCAGAGAGAGACGGGGATGTGGCACCAGATCCAACTGACACTGAAAATTCCTTGACGTTGGGAAAATCTAGGTTGAAATCAGCAGGAAGCCCTGTGGTCTCTTGGGCTTCCCTTCCTCTGCCTAGCAGGTAAAAATATTGGTACTTGTTCAAACAGGAGAAACCAGGGAAATCCCATTCCTAAATGCGCTGTTTTCTGGCACTTAGCATCCAGCCCAATTCTGATCTCACTTTTACAGGCATCAAGGCAGCATTATCCTCATCTGAGCAACTTCAGACTTAAGAGTGGTGTAACCATAATCAGAATCAGGCCTTCAATAATTTCTGGCATGAGAGTCTGTTCCGCTCCCCCTCTTCCTCCCATTATTTTCTGTGGTCTATAAGATAATTCACTAAAAATATTACTATGTGCTGTTTGTACTGCCTGCCTCTTCAAGGTGTTCCTATGCCGTCATCTCTTCCCCACTCCAATCTGTGGAAATTTCATAAATCACTGCAGGTTGCACTCACCTGCCATGGGGACATGCATCACCTAAATACCCGCTTCACAAACTGGCTTTCACCTCAAGGACATAAGAAAAGATGCTCCTGCTGGCTAGTCTGCCTCTTGCCTCGCAGAGGATGTGTGAGGAAAACTCCAAAAGCAGCAGTATATTGATCTAAATTAAACACACAGACACAATCTAATTGCACTGACGGGAAACTGGTGTTTAAAGGCAGAAAATTAAAGCTGTTAATATCATAATGAACAGTTGTGCTTACTGTCTGTGCCTCTGACATTTCATATTGTCATCTCACCAGCTAATCACCGCCTCTCCCTCTTTTGTGGGAGTTAAAATGTTTTCATCCATTCACCCAACAAGGTAGCTCTCCAGTTCTTTGACAGTTACTAATACATCCTTCCTGCTAATGAGCCACCAAGCTGGAGCTGCACAGGTGATGGAATAACAGCTGCCCACGCTCCGCAGTAACCCTGCTCAGGTCAGGCACAGCACGCTGTAAGCCTCCTGGCCGCTTGCCTCGATCCCTCTGATGAGAGCAGCGCCCCAACAGCCCCACTCACCCCCTTGGTGCTGACAGGGGTACATCAGGAGCAACTCTGTCTGAACAATGCTGCTAGGCTGCTGCAGGAGCAGGCGAGAGCCACAGCCACTGCCTTCGGGCCAGGGAGGTCCCTCCCTAGCTCGGGGCTGGGAAGTCAGACCCTGGCCATGGATGTGAACCCCAGCTCAAACTGCTGCACCACCCACGGCTTTGTGGGGGTCCTGGCAGATCAGCCCATGCAGCTATTCCCAGAAAAGGCTGCAGAGGTTTGTGAGGCACTGCTCTTGACACTGGTCCTGGCTGTTACAGTAATTTGGCTCCCATTATCTGCAGCCAAGGGCTGTGAAGACTTCAGCCTGCAGCCAGTGAGGCTGCTGGGCTGGGCCACTTCAAAGGGTCTCTGCAAGTTTACTGGCCAGCTGCCACCTGCCTGCTCTCCCAGAATCAGGGACATGAGCACCACAGCTCGATGGCTTTTTTCACCTGGGGAACTGTCCTCACTGCTAAGTAAATATCTCTGCTCCACAGTCAACGAGCCTGAGGGGAGGCAGGACGACAGATTTGCCTGCAAGTCAGCAGCTGGACTGGGAAACAGGCCCTTGCCTCTGGCATTGCCAGTTCCCATTTCCAACAGCAGAAGAGTGAGAAGGGGAATGAGGCTCATCTGCCTTTGAAGACGACCTGCAAAGCTGATTTCCTCCAATGATTTCCCAATAAACTTGGCTACATCGCTTGAGTGAATTCTTGACAGCCTCAGCATAACAGAAAGGGCACCACATTCCCCTACAGCAACCCCCACAAGGGCTGCACAAGCTGAAAGCCCACAGAATAAATGTTACATTAGCCAGGCCAAATCCTGCTTTGTGTTGCCCACCAGTTATGTCCTAGGTGATGAGTAACTACCTTGTTAATGGTAGAGGGATGAGCTTGGAGTTGCCAAAGTGACTGGACTATGGCTACAGATCAGCATGACTGGGATACACCTTCCGCTTGCACAGCCAGTGTCTGCAGAGTCCCATATCCCACTGGGAAGGAGCAAATCTAGAGAATTAAGGTGTCTTGGGGTGACTTTATGATGCGTATCCCCTATCGCTGCTCTATGCCCAGAAATTAATTTTGTGCCTTTCTGTGCCTTTAAACTGAGCCTGAGAGGGGGGAGAGGGAAAAAACCAAGCAAACATTTCAAAACAGTTGTGCAAGGACACAGACACACACTCCTGTGCTTCTGCAGCAGCAAGAGCAGAGGAAGCATCCTTCTTGCTTTTCAGCCAGCTTTCAGCTCCTTTTCTCCAGAGGGAGACGGAGAGTTGAACTTTGTTTTCCTGGGACTTCGGTTTTTCCCTTCTTCTCTTCTGGACTGTTTCAACATCAGA
>VZTI01002689.1:274191-359752 GCA_013397865.1 Struthidea cinerea
ATGTTCTGGAAATTTGGGAAGGTACAAAATCTCAGGGGGAGGAATTTTAAACTTGGGAGCTGCCCACGGACCCACCTTCTGATTCGGATTCATCCGCCCATTGGAGGGCGTAGATTGGGGTGACCGGAGGTGGTCTGTGCAGGGACCAAAAGGATGCCCGGTATGATGATTTAAGGGGCACCCCAACAAGAACACATTGGGAGAATTCTCCACTGAGGCCCTGGAGGTGGGCGCACGACCCAGCTCCGAGGAGGAGGAGAGAGACCACACCTACAGAAGGACTCTGAAATCTTTCCAGGTTTCTCTCCACAGCGAGAGGTTTTATTATTTAGCATTATTATCCTTTTCCTGTGTGTTTGTTAAATAAATAGTTTTTTATCTCTTTCACTTTCCTCTGAGGAAAATTTCTTTTTTCCCGAACCTGGTGGGGGAGGGTAGTTGTAACCTGCCTTCTATCAGAGGATATTTTCCTCCAAATTTGTCCAAACCGGCACATAAGGGTATTTCCATAATCCATAATCATGCATAATTTTTTTATTTTTGTCCCATTCTGTCTTTTGGACACATTAATTTTTGACAGCAAGGAGTTCCCACAGACCTGGAGCTATGTATTACGCAAAAATAATTTTCTAACTTTTTACATGCAGTTTTTCAATATAATGAATCATCTCTGAGAAAGAAAGTAATTAGGAGCCTCCAGTACACCTTGTCTAACCCATCTATTGTTTTACTCTGGTCTACCCTATCCTTGTTATTTATCTCTTGTGTTTGATAAAAAAAATCCAGTATTTTCCACCCTTTTTCTGCCTGACTGACAGTTCCTTTTACTTCTACACCTTTTGTGGACAGATCTCCAGGGCAGAGTATAATATTGCAGGTGAAAGCAAGCCATCTAGCAATATCATGGCATTGCCACATAGTTGATCTCCTCTCACATTTCCAGCTGTTCTTAGCCTTGCTTCACCACCTTCCTTCATACTGGAGGGGTTTCATGGAGTTCTCTGCACTCGAAAGCTCATTTTTCCTTCCCTTAAGTGGAGACACAGCAATGTCACTGAACAGTTTAAATTACCTCTCCTTGCTTCTTGCCCATGATGGCACCCACATCTTTAGGAAACAGATTATTGGCTTTGTTTGGGTTAGCAGTTTTCCATCCCCTGCATTTCTGTCCACGTGTCACATTCTCTGTCAGCTCCTTCTGTTTATGAACAGCATGAATTGCCCACCCGTCCCTCAGTCAGCCCCACATACACAGACCCACACAGCTGCTAGGAGCAGTGCTAGATGAAGATGAATTTAGTCCTTTCTCCTGCAGTTTGCCCCAAACCTTGCACTGAGGAGCTACAGGAAATCAGCCTCCAAGCCCAGACTTTCCACTACCAGAGACATGAAGAACAAAATGAATCTTCATTCGCCCAAGAGGGAAGCAGTACTTGTGGGCGATAATCAAGTTCCTGTGGGGAACAACAAGGCAGTCAGGAAGCCCCAGCTGCCTCGCAGCTTACCCAGGTTCATTCCAGTGCTTGGGTTGATAAAATCCAGAGGACAGTCAGCAAAGGCTACTGAGCAAGCAGGGACAGCAGAAGTCCTGTTTCAGAGAGAGAGTAAGGACAGCACGGCAAAGTGGAGGGGGGTCTGTCCTGCAGGGCAGAGCCAACTCCACCATCCTCACCACCACGCCGCAGAGCACTGGTGCACCAGTCCCTGGGGATTGCTGCCAGCGAGGGGACTGCTGGGTGGAAATGCCTCACTTCTGGGCAGCCGTGGCCACTGGCACCACCTGTTCGTCAGCAGAGATGGGAAGTGGAGATGGGGGCAATCAGAACAGCCAAGATGTGATCAGCTGTAGCAGTGAATCAGCATTTTCCCTGGCCTGGCCTTGGCCACATGGAACAGAGGGTGGACACTGTATGCAAATCATGGCTACCGCACCTGCCTTTCCCATCGGGAGTGAGCCCACTGACATCCTCCTACACATGTACCCCATCCTCTGACAGGTAGGTAGCATCCAGGCTTGCCCTGCAATTTGTCACTCAGAGGTCTCTTCTGGGGCAGTCTGCTCCTTACTTGGCCCACAGCACAACCAAGAGGAATGCAGACAAGGATGTAATTTCCCATTGCCCAGGCAATGAAAGTATCTTTCCTCGTTTTATAGGCACCTGCCGACAGGCTTTAAAAATAGGGGACCCAATTTCCATTTTCATGGTGTTCCCTTATAACATAAAGGAGCTTTAAATTGGAGTGATCTATATTCATCTCATGGTTTCTTTCCACTGCCATAGTGCTGTAAAATCTGTTGTAGTGTAAATGAGAATCAGGTCCAAAGTGTTCCCCTACAGCACAGAACAGCACTGGTCCAAGTCTTTGAGCAAGGCACCTGGAAAGCAGGAGAGAAGGAGAAATTCAATGGTCAAGAAGGGAGGGAAGTAAGAGGGCAGGATGGCAAATGTGACCTTGATAAATGCATTTGAAAAATAACCCTCTACCAGCTTATGGCTGTGGATGGCTCTCAGGGATGAGAGTGCTCAAACTGTTCACACATGGGTGAATTGATGTGAGACTAGGCTTGTGAGAGAAATAGGCACCATGCAGGTGACACCTTCAGTGACACAGTGTGCATGTGTATGTATAAATCTATATATTTTATACACATGGATATCCTGGAGTTTTGGCAAATCTTTTCAAATGTGTTTCAACTACCACCAAGATCCAGTGGATTACTGATAATTTAGAGTTATCCTTCCTGTACAAGATAAGCGGTTTCATATGCAGTGTAAGCAAATATGTCAAGCAATTTCTTGGTTCACCCATCTGTAGCTGCCAGTCACGCTAGGATTTATGTATTAACTGTGTTGCATCAAATGTTGGCTCAAATGTTGGATAATTTGGTGAGAGAGGCCAGTGTTTTTCCAACTGAAAAGAGAACATGCTGGAAGATGGACAGGACTGTAAGCAACAGAATAGTTTTACTTTTTTAACCCCTGACAAATGCCACAGGCAGCAAGGCTAATCACCTCCACTGTTAAAACTGGGAGGACTGTGGGTTTGTTCTATGCACAGCTTACATGCAGGTAGCCACTGCCATGGGCAGCACTCCCCTCTGACCACCTCTGCCATGCCTATGGGCGCAAACTTATGACTCTTGGGCTTGGAGGAGGAGGAGAAGGCAGTGCAGAGGTCAAGAGTCAGAGAACAATAGCTGCTCAGCAAGAGGTTTCTCTGATGACTGTCAGTCTCCACAAAGCCCATCCTTTTCTATCAGGGTGTCTATGCAGCTTCTCCCCTCACTGCTGATGGGTAGGCCAGCACAGCTGGGAGGCATTTTGGTTTTATGATCAAGATCCACAAAGGTTCCCAAGTTACTTTGTGCATTCATCTTCTAAAGAAATTGGTATGGAGAGAGGAGAGTAGCCGTGTCCCATCCCCTGGACCCTCACTGAACTCCAGAGAAACTTTCTAGCTCGAATAAATTCTGCTGAGCAGAACCCTTGGACCTGCACCGGGCCAGTGGCTGAATGTTGGCATGTCCCAAGGCCCCCACAGAGTGCCTTGGTGACTGGAAGAGGGACAAACTCTCTGACCCTTGTGCCTTACTCTGCTTCTGCCCATCTAGTTCTGAAACTAGACTCTGAAACTGCTGGGTGGGCAAAGGGCAATCAGCTTTCACCTGACTGCCTCTCTCCTTGGAGTATCTTGAAAAAGTCAGGTACAGGATTCTGGGTTATTTAAAGAGAAAGAAAGGAAGAAGGGATTTTCCCAACCTAGCAAGGGTGAAAGATCATTAAGTTTGTAGAAGGCAGCCTTCAGCAAAAAAGAGGCTTTATCTGAAGTCTCAGATACATTAAAAAGATGTGCAAAGTGCAAACACACTGACCAATGCTTTGCACCATGGAGTTAGTACTGTCACTATGTGACACAGCATTTGGGGTGACAGACACAGCTACGTGAATGTCAGTGGTGTGAGTAACAGACCAGGAGACACCATTAACTCACTCCTCTCATGGATTTCTGCTTCAAAACAAATTGACAGTTGGCTTGAGGCTCCCCATGCAGAAAGCAGCTTCCTGGTGTCCGACTGGTGGTCCTCTCATTCTGCAAACATCCATTGCTCCTCACCATCACGCAATTCTCTTCACAGATAGAGGTCAGGCATGGTAAAGCAGCTATTAAAGCACTGCACATTTCCCAGCCAGAAAATCTGAAAACAGTTAAATGAATTGAGTGGGTTAGAATGTGTCCAGGATGCTGGCACTCTGTCCTAGGAAGAAATGCTGTGGCATTTTCCAGGGATTAAAGGCATCACTAGCTGTACAGTTCATCCAGGTCTTGCTAACTCTTTTGTCGAGCATGGATTCCAAGGGCAGAGAGGGTGTTTCCTGCAAGCACAGACACAGCAAAACATCAGTGCCCTTTCCCACAGCAGTTAAGTTTCCCGTAGTGGGGTACTGACACATATCGGTGCTGCTTCCTTTGCAGGACAAGTCAGAAGCAGAGCCCTGAGTGACATCATGTGTCTGTGTTCTTCCCGTAACTTTCTCTTGCTGAGACTGGTCACACCACCCTCCAGCCTCCTTGGCCAACATATCCCAAGCAGAGAGATTGCTGTCACCAGTTGAATCAGACCTGACCAAAACAAAATCACAGCCCCTTCGCTCTTCCAGAGCAAGGCCTGTTCACAGCAAGCCAAGTGATGAGCATGAGTCAAGAGTGGTTTTCCCAAGCTCCCAGGCAAGAAGCTGTTCATGCCAGGGGGTGCTTCCCAGAAGACTTATCTGGTTGGCATTGTTTCTCCAAGGCTCATTTTGCTTTTGCTATTTCCTAGCTCATATTTGACTAGTTAAAAGTTTTATCAGCCAGGGCCATAAATTATCATGACAGCTTCTAGGGAAACTCAGCCCTTTCGTCTTCTGCTCATTTCCTCTCTGTCCCTTGCCATTGATCAAACCTGCAGAGTTTTAGACTTCTCAAAAGCAGAAGCAAAGAGAACTCCAACCCTGCCTAATTGAGATGTAGGTAAAGTTAAAAAGCAGCCGCCACGCATGTCTTTGCCTCAGTTAAATTGGCTCCTTGATATTTCTGATAATTCCTTTTTCTTCTTTCCTTTTCATATCTCTTTTTTTTTTTTTTTGAGCAGCTTTATGATTAATGGGTGCTGTGATGTGCTGACATTTCAGCTTTTCGCATATCCCACGCCCCTGTTAAATGGCAGGGGCTCGAGCTCCTGTTTACAAGGAGCAAGAGGACTGCACGTTGTACTATTAATCAACAGGGTAATTCAGCAGGGGTGTGGGGAGAGAGCTCAGAGCCCTGCTCCTGGCAAACAAGATACCCCCCAGGAAATTTGAACATACTTGTATCCAATGCACTCTGCAGCTGAGAGCAAAGTGGCTCAGCTGAGTAGCGGGCTCAAGGAGTATCACTGCACTGCTTGAAGGTCATTAATTTGTGTCTGATGAGGGAGAAAAAAAGCAGTGAAAGCCAATGCTTTTCCAATGTGTGGATTGAGGGCTCTAACAGGCCCTGAAGAGCTGATGCTGGAGAGCAGGAGTTGTGTTTCAACCCATTAAGCCCTGGCCTGACTTTCAATGTCAAAAAGGAGATGGATGATGGTGCTGAGAGCAGTTTCCTTGCACAGGAGTTTGGAGACAGTACAGTAAACTTTGAACTGGAGGAAGCGAGAGGAATATCAGGCTTTGCTGGGGGCTGCCTCTGCAATAACAAGAGATTCAGACACTGTAACTGTCTCTGACCCTAAAGGGACTTCAACAAAACTGGGTTCAGGAATGCCTCACTGTGCTGAGAAGGGAGGGACGCCTGGTCCTGGAGGGAAAAAAGCACAGTGGAATAAGACAGCACTGCATGCCAGGAAGGTGGGACTGATCCTTCTACTTAAAGGGCTCACTGAGAGTCCAAAAGCAATGAATGAGTGTAAACGTAGTGTTTAACTGTGCCCCCAGGAGTACATCTCAAGTTCATAAGCATTATGGTTGCATGGCAAAAATCCTCTCATCTCCATAGTTGGGTTTCTCAGTCAGGTCTCTGCTGTCAGTCATTGTGCAGCTGGGGCAGTGGATAAGGTGGTAGCCTGACATGAAGGATAAGCTTTGTGCACAAGCAGAGGAAAGCACAGCTGAGGAATGGCCTATCAGGATTCTCGCCTTCTTACCCTGGTGTAGCATTTCTGAACAGGGTGCCAGCCCAGCATCTAGCATCTGAAGAAGCATCAAAGCACAGAATGTCCTTTCTTCTGAATGGGAGCAGGACAGACCCCCTTGCCATTCAAGTAGGAGTTTCACAATGTGGCATGTTCAGCAACAAACAACAAGACACAGGTTTAAAACAAGACTTCCAGAAAAGGACTGGAGAAGCTAACTTCGATCTCCTTATCAAAACACAGAACACAGCTCTGTAATCTTCAATGTCAGGACAACTGAGGGGGCTGCAAAAAGTGTTATGAGAGCAGAAAATTTTTAAGTCAGTTTTCTAAGCAGAGGAAACTTATGATGTAATTACACCCTATCAGCAAGCACAGCAGCAGCAGGTCTCTGTTGTCTCTGGATTTCTGTTCCTCCCTACATGGGTGCAGTTATAGTAGAAGCAATCCAGCCAGTCCAAGCTATCCCACATAAAATAGCAGCGGTGAAGAAAATAATTTAAAGCTTTGCCTGCCATGGCCGTATGGGGCTTGTAAATGATATTCCCAGTTCTAGGAACAGGAAAGGCTTCTCTAGGGGACTAGGACACCTAAAGTCAGTGTATTGTCTAACAACTGTGGAGATGGAAGAAGTTGTGCTTACTCTTTGGGAAGACTTGTAGAGCAGCAGCCCTCAGAGAAAGCATCAGAGCTGGTGCAGCTGTAGTGGTGGAGCTATTGCAGAGAGCGCTGCTGTTCAGCACCACAACAGCAATTATCCCGCAATGGCTGGGAGGGGAGCAAAGAGAGCAAAGCAAAGCAGAGAAACCCCCAGTCTATTCCACATTGCCACCTCTCTTTGCAAAGCACCAGCAGAGATGTACAAAAGATGAAAGGGTCCCTTCTTGGGCAAGCAGTGTCCAAGTATCATCTTTTCTGCTGCCTGATTAACCCAACTCCGAGACGTACTGAACAAATACTCTCCAACATAACTAAACCAAGGGATGAGAACCAAGTGCTTTCCCTGAACTAGAGGAGCTCCCAAAACAGGGGTGGGCAGGCCTGGGAGGTCCAAGAGAAAAGAATTTAAGGAGGCTTTGACAGCGAGCTCAGGGCCAAAATCTTCTGAAGGGAAAACATCAGAGGGACATGCTGGCACAGCTAACCTTGCCGGGGGAGTTTTTGATACGGGCACATGTCTGCTGGGAGAGACCCAGCTCTAACCAACTTTGCTGTGGTAAGAGAATGGACCAGCAGATCTCATGACTTTCTTTTTACTCCCATTTTCTGCAGCTGCTCTGGAAGGGACACCTTTGTAAATAAAAGAAGCCATAGTCTTAATTCTTCCACAACCAGGCTTAAGCAGAGCAAATAGATTTTGATATAAAACCCAAGGGACAGGCAGCTCCATTGGAGGCCACAGCTTTATCCAGTAACCCCAGCCACATCCTCACCTCCCTCCTCTGCTGAATAATTCAGAGCTTCATTTTCTTATCTGCTCCAATCTGGGTTTGTACAAACCAGCCCTGCTGTTAAGTAACATGAGGAAGATAAAGAACAACAAAGCATCTTTGTGCAGGGGGAGCCTCAGCAGGCAACAGATACCTCCCCTTTGTGCTGCCGCTGTTCAAGAGAGGAACTGGCATCTTTCCTCTATCTGGCACACTTGTTTCCCTTCATTTTTTCTTCATGCTCCTTTCTCCACAAGGATTCATTTTGTGCCTAAGCTGGCCTCTACCTGAAGCAGGAAAAGCTAAGACACACGGAGGGGGGAAAGGAAAAACAAAAAAGCCCCAAGCTCTGTAATAGACTTTTCATTTACTAAATCTTTTGGAAGTTTTCCTTCTTTCTGCACTAAATATCAGTTGCTTAAGATAATCTGTGAACCTGCAGAACGGCCATTAGGAGCTCCCTGGTGACTAGGTTAATTCACAGTAAATTACAGTCACTGCCAAGGAGATTGCAGGGAAGTTAGGAAGAGATTGGAAGCGGCAGGCAGCAAAGCACTGTAGCATTTACCAAAACCAGAAAATAGAACAATAATCAAGGATTGTAAGGAACAAGGAGTCCAGGCAGTGAATGCATGTTGGAATAGTCATTTCCAAACTCTGACAAATGCTGGTAAACACTGGAGTCAACACTGAGCAAGTTTTCTGAGTGACAGACCAGCAGCAGCCTGTGTTACCATACACGGGAAGCATGAAGAACAGGCATAAAGAGACCACCCTTTTCCCAACTCTTTTTCAATGTGGTAGAATGCAGGAATGCTGGGCAAGAACCAAAAACTTGGCTGCACCAGGCACTGTACACATGGAAAGGTGTTCTTCAGGCAGACGACAAGCTTTTCCACCTTCCCTTTCTCCGTCCCCTTCCCCTTCCCATCCTTCCATCCTTTCCCATTTGACTGTTAATATGATGACACTGACCTTGTCATCAGCCCCATCACTGGTGTTGCTGTGAGGACCTGGGCTCTTTCATAACCTAAATATTTGCTAGTGCACTGGGTGTGCCAGTTCTCAGAGGCAGGATCTCTGGGTGCATGATCCTGGTCCTGATGAAGACCAGCTAGCTGTAAGCATAAAGCGAGGGACGATTTCCCTGTGCAAGTCACATCTCACAGAGCACGCTTTGCCCCCTTTCTTCTGGCTCAGTTAGAGCCCAAGTCCCTCCCATGTGCTTGGCCACTCTGATGCTGGGAATTAGTACATTTCCATAATCACACTCGAGAGGGAAAAAAGGGGAAAATGCCACAATCCAGGCAATCCCCAAATTACCGAACAGTAATTTCATTCACATGCAATGTCTAAGTGTGACAAAATTGTGCCTGGAGAGCTTTTCGAGAATGCCAGAGAGTGGTCTCCACTGTAGGACTGTTCCTGTCTACCTAGGGACAGCAGCTGCCCACTGCAAACCTCCTCAGGGCTCCCAGAACAATCATGTACATCAGAAAACTGCCAGGATTTCTTCACCACAGCTTGCAGACACAAAAGAGTCCCCCAACACATTTGGAGAATGTCTGCATCCCTTCAAGAGACCAGCGTAGTGAGGACCAACTTGGCCCATAGTGGCACTGTGGCAAAAAAGAAGCCACATGGCAAGTGTGACCATCCCACAGTGGCATCTCTCCAGCCTCCCACCCAAGATTTGTTTCCTTTCTCTTGATATTTCCACAGTCCCTTACACCAGCCACGGCTCTGGCTACCAGCCAATATTCAGATCCTTGTGTTATTCTGGCTGTGGCTTCCTAGTGTATAAAAGCCTGGTGTTCAGCAGTTTCTCAGTAAGCTGGTAGCAGATCATCCTCCAATGTTCTGGGGTTTTCTGCACAATTCCGCTCAATTCATTCTTTCACCTTTCTGGTGGGCAACAGGCAACAAGGTATAGAGGTCTCTGGAAATTCAGATACCATCTCACCCTCCCCTCCCTCCTTCCTTTTCTTCTTCCCTCTCTCCCCAGGCGTCTCTGGGCTGCCAGGTTTATTTAAATATGAACTTTAATTTTTTCTGCTAGTAAAATGTAACTGTACCAAAAAATCATTTGTGCCTTTTTTCTTTCTTCCTGAAAATATACATATTAACCTATCGGAAAGCCTTCGTTTCTTCTGCCAACTGGTATCAACAGTCAATCAGAATCTGTCAACATACCAATTTTATCATCTCCAACCCGGATAGCAGTGCAGTCGTCATGGGAACCAAAATAGTAACTATGGAATAGCTGCCTTAGTAACAACAACAACAAAAAATGTGTTGGCATAAAATTGCATTTGTAGTAAATTTCAGTTAACACTTTAGAAATTAAACAGCTGCTGTGTGAATCCTGGAGTGTGTAAAATCAAGGGCCCTCTCCAAGGAAATGGTGGCTTTTAAAGTTCCCCAAGATCCAACCTTGTTGCTGGCCCCTTGTGCTACAATTTGTGAGAGAAGTAACAGAGGGAAACACATTAATATTTTGATCTGGGCATTTGTGTAACATGAGATTAAAGGTGCAGCAGCTTTATCCGGTTTGAAGAGGCAACCTGCGTTCCTTATATACAGAGTTAAATTTTTGATGCTGGGGAGAACTCCTAACTACAGAGACTTTAAAGGTAGCTTCCTTTGGTCCTTGTGAAAATCCAGAAGAACGTGACCATAGGCAAACAGCAGGAAGGGAAACATGGAAATTGCTGTATCAGTGCAGACCCGTGGCCCAGTATTCTGGGGCATATGCACATTCCAAAGGAAAATTCATATTCTCAAAATGCTTGGGTCACATATGCACAGAGATTCAGCTTTTGAGGATAGTGGATCATTCCCTTACTCCATTTAATGCTCACATTATATTCCCAAAAGCAAGCAAATAGAAAGGAAGGGCATGTCTAAGAAGAGCACCTGCTGGGTTTGTCTTTTCAGAGGACAGGTTAAATATGCTCTGTGCTTTTATCCCCTCCAGATCTCTGGTTTCTGTCCTGTAACACCTTCAGAAACAGAAAAAGTCAATCCTAGCTCTGCTTTGTATGTGACCTGTAATGATCCTGCCAGATCTCCTTGCATTGCATAGATGGACATGACTCTCTTAACAGCAAAGATGAATAGCTAATTTCCAGGTCGGCTTTTTTAATTCACTGTCAAGGAGGTGACCTCCTCAGCTGAGCATCAACGCTACCCACAGCAGCAGGTTCAAATCCCAGCACTGTCTTCTCTGCCCTGCATAGAAAAATCCAGTTCTCTACCACTGAGGTCAATCAGACACTCTGGACAGTTGAGGAAGAGTCCCCAAAACAGTAATAAAGTACCTTATGAAATGTCTTAGGGCTGTTTTTGAAATGACAGTACTATTAATTTCCGTTTACCAAAACTTACAAATATGTAGAAAACACATCTGGCACTAGAAAGGCTGAGCCACAGGAGGCTGAAGGCTGGAGAAGACGTGGGGAATTACCGGTGTCTATTTACACTGGTCTTACATATTTTTTGAAAGGTCCAATTTTTTACTCCTGACAGATGCTGTGCTGTGGGGATCTTTGACACACATGGCTTAGGTATTATAATACTCTTCCGTACACACACCCAGCTCATTACTGGCCTACAGCCAAAGGAACAGTTTTATTTAATCGGTGCTATATTAAAATCGTGAAACCATTGTCATAAAAAGAGAATGGATAGCTAGTAAATGTTTCTCTTTCTAGAATAAGAGGTAGTTTAAATATTTGTGTAATTGCAGTGTCACAGGGTTATAATCCATTCACTTTAGCACCAAGACACTCTTTACTGGGAACAAGGCCATTGAGACTGTCAGTTTGATACAAAGGCCAGTGACCCAAAACCCTACTCCAGTAGATCATGTCCCCAAGTAAAACACAATCATTTAGAATGGTATAAGTGATATACACAATTTAAGTGACCTTTTGGCCAGATGAGTTCGTCTTAGTGACTAGTTACCTAGAGAGATCACGCTGGGAGGAGAGCAACGGTCAGAAAGGTCAAGAAAGCTTTCCATTCTTCCACCTTCCAAAACCTTTTTGTAAGTCAAAGAGGATGATGCCTTGAGATGCTCCAGAGAAATCAACAGGAAAATTCTGCTGGAGCGGTAACAAAATCTGTGTCATATAAAATGAATGTAGACCTAAGGTTTGATGCCATTATCTTAAAAGGGCATCTCTCTACATTCTTCCTAGCACTGTGGTAGTACAGTGGAGAATGGCCTGAAAAGGTGTGTCTCAAGAGGAGGTGTGAGTACTGAAGGGTTTGGAGGATTAACCTTTCAATTTTGAAGACCAGGGATGTGCGAAGTGGGTGTGAGTCAGTGAGGGCTGCAAGGCTATCAGTATGGACAGAGCTGGCAAGGTTACAAAACAGTTTGGGTGATTAGCCACAAGCCCCAGCGGAATCAGTGACAAGTGAAAACAGATTAGAAATGCTGCAGCTTTGAAGACAGGAACCAGGACATTGGCTAGAGAATGAGTTTAGTTTGCTCAGAAGTGTTTCTGTGCTAATAAACAGGGGCCTGGGGACGGTGGGGGAAGGGAGAGGCCCTGTAAATCTGATTCAGAAAGCAGAACTATCGATGGAAAAAGGACCAACCCTGGAGGCATTAGCAAGCCTAAGGTGTGCCCATGCAAAAGCTTGTAGCTATTATTTCCTTACTCCACACATTTATCACTCTTTCTCTCTATCACTTGCCCCTTTTCCCTTTCATCCTGACATACACAACCACTTTTTCAAACAAAAGTGGGGTGAGATTAGAAACCTTTGCAGTTTTACCACTCAGGAGAGCTGAGCACTAACTGGGATGTCCACATGGATCTGTAACAGTCTGATCAAGTTCAGTGACTGCCAAACTTCCTGTGTTTTCCTGTGTCTATGAAGCACACCCCTTCAGCTCGTGAAAGAGGATTGCTACAGTTCTAATTTCTAAAAGACACAAGGGAATTGTGATTTCTTTTTGCATCATGGAGTTATGGGTTGATCCCAGCATTAATGGTGCCTACCTACTGCCTATAATGTTCTCTAATCCTCAAAAGTTTCCATATCCCATATATGCTACAATTAAAATGTTTAAGAGAGCAGTTTAACACTGAGAAGAAAGCAGCAGGAATATTTCATAAGTCCACTAAAATCTACAGGGATAGGGAAGGCTTTAGGAAGTGCAAAGGGAGAAAATAAAGTTATTTCAAAAGGCAAATAGTGAATAGCATAGGATGTGCATGAGAACCAGTTTGTTACTGCCCCTCAGTGCCACCTCTGGCTCGGAAGGTCCCATGACTGCAATCTGCAGGCAGGCAAGGAGAGCACACCAGGGAAGCTTCACTGTCTAGTGGCTTATTTCTGCTGCTCTTCTCTAGGCCACTGCTGCTGGCAGATACTGGATTCTGAGCTAAAGAGCTCTTGGGTCTCACCCAGAGCAGCTGGTTGGATGGTTGTGTCCTGATACATTCCTGGAAGGCAGCTTTAACTACATAAGCTGGAAAGGGAAGATCTTACTACAAGAGGAAACAATACAAGCAGTTCACAGTCACTGTGCTCTAAAAGCATGTGTTTACTTTTGACACTTGCAAGAAAACATTTCTGAAATCAGGTCTGCAACTGCTGACCTATTTTTCCAGTTACAAAACATATGATTGTTGAAAGAAAAGTGACCAAAACTGAAGCCAATTTTCCCATATCTCAAAATAAGGAGCCAAATGGGGAAGGCATTTCCAGCATGCTCCGCATGTCTATAAGCAATATTCCTTGTAACGCTGCAACCCTCAGGGAAGAGAGAGGGAGGTGAAGCCCTGTCTCAGCCACATGCATGTCCCAGCACAGGCTGAGCTCAGCTCCACTCGGATGAGGAGTTGTCTGAATGCCAGAACAAATAGAAATCCAGGCCTGAAATGGTCTCATGCCAGGCTTTGTGCAGCATGATATTATCATTTGATGCAATTATGTCATTAACTAATTTTCAAATTTGCATAGAACAATTCATTTAATCTTTAAATAAATAGTATGGATTTAGCACCAGTGAAAGCCCTCCAGATTAACTGCTTGGTGAATGAAGCCTTCCACTCATCTGTGAGACAGCAACAGGACCAGCTTTATCCACGCGCTGACCTGCCAGCACACTGCAACCTCGATTTGACAGATAAGTGCACAGCTTCATCTGAGGAGTTGTAGAAAGGAACTCAGCTCCCTGGCTCAGGCACCTCATAATCTCTCTTGGACCTTTATTGCATATCGGGGCAGAAAGTTTTCACAGAGTGCAGCTGGCACTGAGACTCATCCCAGTTCCTGTGCTCAAATCTCAGCATCTTTGGAATTGAAATGACTAGCAAGTTGTCACAGGGAGCCAGAAATGGCTCCTCCACAAAATGAGCACTCTGCATCTGTGAGCAGCCACAGTAGAATAACACTTTCACACGTTCTCACGTTGTCTTATTGTCCTCTGCCACCCACCTCACTCTAGTTAGTTATGCTGTGCTCTCCACAAGATACTCACATCTCCTTAGACAGCGTCTGATGGTTGCTTAATGACGACTGATTGGATTAGCTCTGCTGCTTGGAAGCTGCCCCCACAGCCACTGCTCTCTTGCAAGTTGCAGAGAGGCAGCCATGGTGTTGAGGAGGGGCGGCAGATCCTTGTGCAACTCCTTGGTGGCCGATGGAGCTGGATTCCCTCACCTACCTGTCACAGCTGAGCAGACTAACAGACTTTCTCCCTTCGTCTGGAAAATACACAGGGCCTACACCATAGAGTGTTGAGGTGAGCCATGGCCAGAGCCATGGTCAGCTGGACCCAGCAGACCAAAACGTCCATTGGTTTCATGCCTCCACAGCACAAGGGCTCGAAGGTACAGTGAGCACCCAAAAGGCTGTGTGAAGCACGCTGGCCATTGACTGCTGCCCCCCCCCCCCCCCCCCTTATGGTTCATATTTGGTTATTTCTCTGGAAAGTTCTATGTTCCTCAGTAGTTAATTGGCCCATGTTACTCCTCTACCCCCCACTCCTTCACCCATTTGCCCTAATCCCTTCTCCCCCTCCTTGTAACACCCCGTAAGTGATATTTTATTGGTCATTGTCTGTTCTCCACGCCTATTATGTAGGGGTATAAAACCCCACCCCCGCCTAATTTTATCAGCTCTCCTCGTGGCTTTTCTCTCCAATAAATCCTTCTCTGCCCCACAAGGAAGTCCCTCTGCTTTTTCCTTCCTCCTTTGCGCACTCTGCCATCTGTGGGCAAGGTGAACCCGAGCTGGTGTTTCTCCTGCCCTCCAGCGCCGCGATCGGCCTCCGTCCCCCCCACCTGGGGCAGGTAGAACATTGCCCGGTGCTAGGACAGCGTGCTGGCCAGAGAGAGCACCGTGGCAATAGAGGAGGAAGAAGAGGAGGAGGAGGATCCAGGCTCTTGCTCTACTGTCTTTGCGAAATCCCAGGACCGCGACATAACCATGACAACTGCAGCTCTGCAATCAGGGGACTGAGTACTCGAAGACAGTTGCAGCCAGAGGAGAGGAATGGCAGACAAAAAATCAGAGGTAGAAAACTATCAGGAAGGGGGTGATTTTGCAGCCTGTGTTGTGAAAATAGACCCCGTGCCTCACACTGCTGCCAGGGAGGCACACTCAGCACCCGGGCACACCTGGACCAGCCACTTGGCTCTCGGCTGCTCTTATTATTCTCTGCAACCCTTCAGCATGACTCTTGACAGAAAAATTACCAAATGTAATGCACTTGTGACTTAGTTAATTTGCACCTGTATCTAATTTCAGACCTGCTAGAATAACAGAGCAGTTCTGTAATCAAAAATGGAGAGAAAAAAAAATAAAAAGCCAGAGCTGCCAGTCACTGGCTGCTGCAGGGGAAAGTGCCCCCAATTCATACAGCGTCCCCATGCAAGAGCTTGCATGAAGGTCACAGCAGGATGCAGAGGTGCTTTGGGCCCTGAGAAGGCCCAAAGCAAACTCCTGTGTGTGGGACTTGGAGCGAGCCCGTGGCAATTTCCAGTGGCAGCTGGGAGTACCATGCTCCTCCCTGCTTTGCCAGTCAGAAGTTGCTCCGGTCTTGTACATGTCTCTGCATTTTCATTTTGGGAGATTGCTCTGAGCAGTTTGCAATTGTCTACTTGTGGCTAATGGCCATGACTTTCTGGATGCCAGAGGGTGCCTTGTTTCATTGTCAGAGAAAGCACTAATGAGACAAAGACCCTCTGGCCCATGCTTGTGGCTCATTAGGGTACTAGTCACGATTCCTCAGTTTCCCCTCCAGGCTCTGTGGAGACACAGATGTTATAATTCACATGTCATTTTTAATCCTCTCCCTCAGTCTCTGCCAGGGTCTAGCTCCTCCACAGTATTCAAGTCCTAAAGATGAGATTTAAGAAAATCAAACCCACTCTGCTTTTGTCAGCTCTTCCAGCACCCTTACCCATGCTGGTGCCAGGGTGCTCTATTCAGCCTGTTCAGCACCTGGCCATATGTGGTGTGGCACACCAGCCCACAGACCTCTCATGGGTTGTTCTGTGGGACCTTGGGCTGGCCTCACCCTGCCCAGCCAGCAGCTGCCTCTCCTTCATTGCCTGGCAGAGAGCTGTGATGGCGAAAATGTTCTTTCTGAAGGAAACCAACAAGGAAGAGTTTTGATTTACTTCTTGACCAACTTGTCTATCCAGCCCTCCCCGAAGAGGGCCAATCCATCAGCCTTGTTTCCTGCTGTCCCTTCCCTGTATGGATCCCGCTGCAGCATCTCCAGATAGCCCTTGCATCCTGATACCCCTTAAAGCAGGTGCTACTCTATCCTGTTACATGAACCACCGCTTATACTAAATCATCTCAACCCATACCCAGCCATCTTCCTACACCTTCCCTCAGTGGCATTTGCTTTCCTGTAGCACAATCACCCAGTTCCTTGCCCAGTGAGTGTGGTGACTAACCCCAGCCATCTCCACCCTGAGGGGAGTGGAGGCAATACAGACGCAGTACAGCATGGAGCAGCCTGCAGTTTTCCCCCTTGAAAGACCAACAGCCTTCAATAGAGCTGCATAGAGAAAGCAAATTGGGACATAAAACATTTTGAGATCTTCAGATGAGAGGGGTTAGTACGTCATTAACATCAATTTCTTTGGCTGAGACACACGTTAAGCACAGCTCTGGGAATATATAAGTCTGATGTTTTAACCTTGGCCTTCTCATTGACCTTACCTCTCTAACCCTGGTCACACATTTTAATACCCTTGTCTTAATTTCTAGCCTAAAAGGAGGTGGGTTCTAACTGTCCTGCCTTGCCAGGCTGCTGTGGTTGTGTAATCAGGTACAGCCCATAGATCTCTTTAAATGTAAGCACTATCTCTCTGCAACAGCCTCCGAACTCAGTGTCCTGCAACAGCGGGTGTACCACAGCAATGTGGTCCCTGAGGAAATAGGTCCTTCCACCTCACAGCCTTGCTTTTCTCCACATGCAAGGGCTCTCCTGGGCAGCCTGTGCAGGAAATATCTGCCCATTACAGCTGAAGCTGAAGGTTGAACCAAGAGGAAGGAATTTCAGACTGTCTTGGGACATCCTCATACATCATGCTATTATCAAATAGGCCTTCTCTGCACTAGATACAATCCCAGGAGTGGTTGCTCACTCACCCAGTGAGAACAGTGCAAAGCACAACTGTAGATCCGTGCTGATCATATCACTGCCGAGATTTCCTCCAAGTGATGCCCTGCAGCAAGAACTCAGAGAAAAAATCTGAGTGAAGGATATGCACTTCTGTCTTCAAAGGGACCCCTGAAGCCACCGTTCCCAGCCTGCCATACGAGCACAAAGGCCATGAAAAGACTGTGCCAGCATTCACACCAGATCCACAAAAAAGAATGATTCAGGGAAGCCGGACAAACTTAGGGCATTGAGTGGTGTTGAGGACTTCCTCCATGTCATAATTAGCTCCAGCAAACCCTCTGCTTTAGTCAGCTGAGAACTGTTTCACATTCACAGTACCTGTGCAGAAATTCTTCTATGCCAAGTAGCCTTTATGTGAAACAGTCTTCCTATGCTTAGAGCAAACAACTAACAGGACCTGGAATCCTCACCAGCCATGATGACTCACAACTGGGTAATTACCTACAGTCCTGCTCCTCTGAGACATGCACCTCCCTATGGGCTGGCATTCATCAGCCCTCCTAGTTTCAGTCCTAGCAGAGAGGCCAAGCCTCAAGTACACCAGGAAAACCAAACATCAAATCCCCCGAGGTGGTGCCTCCAGGGCAAGGTTGAAGGCATATTAGCAATACAGTGTGGGAGAGCTGTAGTTTATCTCAGGATCCAGAGCTATCAATACAGCGCTGCAGAGGGGAGATGCAAAATCTTTAATTAACTTTTGCTCACTCGCTCCCAGCACTGGTGGAGGTGGGTGGATGTGATCGCTGCTCAAGGGATGATTCTCCCCTCCCCCTGCTTTTGAATTCCCAAGCAATCAGTGCTCTGTATAGAGCAACATAAATAGAGCTCCTCAAACCTGGTGGGTTTTAGTTTTGTTTTGTTCTGTTTGGGGTGGGTTTGCCCTCCTACCTGTTCTATCAAATACCAAGCAATTTATGGACCACTTTGAATGTCTTTGCCCACCCTCTTTGCATCTTAACTGACAACGTACATGCTTTTTTAATTAAAATTTTATTGGCTTTTCCATAAGTGATGTACCTATTCTAAGTAAGCACAGTTCAGTACAGATAACATGTGGTTTGTTTAGTTATCTTGCAGGAGATTATTTCTGTTATCATTGTAAGTTGATTATTGTAATTATTGAAAGAGAGAAGGCTGACAGAGAGGGAGCATGCAGAAGGAAAATGGGGGGGAATTAAAAGATAATAATAAAAGATAATAGCAGTCTCCTTTGTTCTTTTTTTTTTCTCTTGACAACCTACTGTACATGCTAAATTTCAGTTTAGAGTCCCTCCTTTTTCTAACACCCGCCCATCAATAACACAAGGTCTTTAAACCCTAGATGCCTGCAATTAACTTCAGTATCAAAAAAAAAGACAGAAACTCTCTCTTGTTACTACTACCAACCCTGTGAATATCTCAGAGTGATTCTTTTCACCTCTGTCTTCTGAATTAATTTGATATTTTTAACCCTCTTTAGAAATTGTATGGTTTGGGCGCACAGAAAATTAAAGATAAGCATTATGTATGTGGGGAATGTGTGTACATGAAAAGACTGAGGGAGAGAGATTATACACTGCACAGATAATCAGGCACTCCTGGCATCTTTCTGAGGCCAGTGCATAGGACAGGAAGGTGGAAGCCCCTAATAGCCAGTTGCCATTCTGTTGGTGAAACACTGTGTTGCCTTGCACTTGTCTGGAGGCACACATATTCCAGAGACAGTGAACATTCCCTGTTCATGTGAAGTGCAAGGGAATCTGTACCTGCTGGTAATCTCAGTAAGAGAAGTGCTAGTTGTCTCAGGTAAGGTTCTTTTTTTCCACATCTCAGAGAGACACTGGGCAATGCTTAAAACTACTGGAGGAGGGTATCGGAGGGCCACCTTTTCCCCCTCTCACCTTTTGCTGCAATGAGAAATGGCAAGACTCTCATATAAATCAGATGGTGCTAATAAGGTTACTTTTTTAGATACTTTGATCCAGAGTACTAAGGCTCTCAAGGACTGAGACTTTGAACTTGACTCTGTATTATCTTCAAACATGAGAGGAAGGGATGGCACAACCAGCTTGAGCTATTGAAATGTTCTGGGCTGCAGCAATGTCTCCCATACCCCAATGACTTTGTGTTCAATTGGGTCAGCAAAAAGGGGAAAAGCATAGGTCCTTGTGAGACAGCACCACATCCAGGCATTAGTAGTAGTGGTGTATGTTTTCATCTCTAATAACTGGGTATGTTCCACTGAACCATTCCCACCAGACTGCAAATCCCCTCCTCAGCAGGGACGTGAAGTGTTTCATGGTCAACAGAGTCAAACGCTGCAGAGAGATACAGCAGGAAATCTGTCCTCTATGTATCAAATGCAGAAGTGCCACAAAAGCAGTTTCATCGACTGTCCTGGCCTGACTCCAGCCAGAGCCCCTGTGTCATTCCAGGAATACTGTGAGTGGCAAACCTCACTCAGGTCGGGGGATCAGAGCTGAAGCCATCCAGCTATGAGCTATTCTGATGCTTCTCAGAAAATCCTCCCAACAGACCAAGCCCCGTGAAACCAACCTGAAAAATAAAAACCAAGAAATCAATGCTGTGCTCTTTACAGTTTTTCTGCGGTAAATAAATACTGCATTACCTACACCATGCTCACATTAAAGGATTCTCTTCACTCAAGGTAGTTACTCACTTCAGCATATTTGGTGTTTGCTTCCCCTCTCTGCCAAGGGACCTGATTTGTGTTGTCGCATGAAACTTCAAAATGAAGTGCAGCTCTCCCTTCCCTCTCTCAGAAAAGGAGACTAACAAGCTGCACACCCTTGCTCACCTTTCCTGAGGAGGGAGAGCTGCAGCCCATGTTATCGCTTTATAATGACATGACTATTTATGGTTGCAAAAGTTCTTGTCAGGGTTCCTCTAGTGAAGAGGAGAAGGACAGGAGATAAGGCTTTGAAGGTCAAAGCAAATGGACAAACCAAGAGAATATTTTTTTCCCCAGGAGGAGGGGGTGAGAGATGGGGACAATACACCCCTTGAGATCATCTGTGATCATAAAAAAGCAGTGGGGATAAAATCAGCTGATTTTCATTTGAGTTGTAGAAATCTGGAGATCAGACTATATTGTAGTATTCAAGAACAACCAATTTTACCATGCCTTCATTATCTGGCAGTGCCCATTCTGACCTGCAGGAAGCAAAGCAATGAAACAAACTGGAAGGAAAATATTTTTGAATTAACCCAGATTTCTCAAACCACCTCAGACAGGCAAACAAACAAATAAAACAGGCTGAACCGTCACTCACTTCTTGGATGCAAGCTCACGTCAACTTTTATTTTTCTGAATTGATTTGCTTGTTTCTATTGCTTGCCATTTTTATTTTTTGGTCCCTGAAAACGTTGTAAAAACCAGCTAATAGGCGTACAAAATAGTAAGTTTTATGTACATTGCAGAAACTTGTATATGATGCAGTTTGTTAAGATCTCTGCCGTTCCCCCAGCAGCGTGTCAGGTTTGTCTAACACCCAGCCCCTGAGTTACAGTTTTACGGTGCCGATTTACAGCGCTGTAAGTTTAATATAGTGGCGCATTGTAAAAGGGCTTTTTCTTTTTTGGTCCCTGAAAACGTTGTAAAAACCAGCTAATAGGCGTACAAAATAGTAAGTTTTATGTACATTGCAGAAACTTGTATATGATGCAGTTTGTTAAGATCTCTGCCGTTCCCCCAGCAGCGTGTCAGGTTTGTCTAACACCCAGCCCCTGAGTTACAGTTTTACGGTGCCGATTTACAGTGCTGTAAGTTTAATATAGTGGCGCATTGTAAAAGGGCTTTTTCTTTTTTTTTTCCCCTCNCCCGCCGCGGCAAGGGCGGGACGGGCGGCTCCGGCCCACAGGCCGCCCTCAGGGAGCGGGGCCGGCGTCGCTTGGAAAAAGCCGCCGTGGTTTCAGGAGAAAAGAGCGCTCCCTCACTAATTAAAAAAGAAATCGCCAACCCCGCCCAGGAATACGGCAACCGGAAAGTGGTGCAAGTCGAACGGGCACAAACCCCCTCGGTCGCCTTTTGTTGCTAATGGTAGCGTCGAAGTGTAAATACGTGCGGCAAAAGCTGAAACATGGCGGCCCTTGTGCACTGGGAGTAAAATACCAGCTTTGGGCACGGGAGGTCTTTCCTGTGCTTGTCTCATCCTCCTGGAAAGATTGTTCTGTGGCTGGGATTGCGCCACATGGCTGGGGCCACCTCTTCAAGGCCTTTACCTTTCTGGAGCTCACCTCCAGGCAGGCAGGACTCTTCTGAGATGCTATGGAACATCTGGATAGCTACAGGAAAAACAGCAGTGTTGCTGCTACTTTATAATACAGTCATAGACTATCCTGAGTTGGAAGGGACCCACAAATATTACTGAAGTGCAGCTCCTGGCCCTGCACAGGACAGCCCCGAGAATCACACCATGTGCCTGAGAGCATTGTCCAAACATTTCTTGAACTCTGTAAGGCTTGGTGCTGTGACTTTTAAGTCTCCTCATTTGCCATCCTCCAGTGAGCTGTTTTTTCCACAGACTAGTGGGATCTTACAATGCTGCCCGCAAAATGAAGCTGTATTGTCTTACAAGGGAGGTGATGTGCCAGAAATGAGTTGCAAAGTGAAGATGCTTCAGGGATGGAGGAAAGAAGAGATGCTTTGGCTTTCACTGCAGCCCCTGTTCCGCTGAGCCCCCTCTCCTCCAAACAGCTGTTTGCCATCAGCTGTGCCCATCGCTGGAGTCGGCTCCTGCTTTAGTCCCTGCTCCCCTCTGTCACTCTTCTCTACTTCCCTAGATCACCAATTTGTCTGATTGTTTGCAATTAACTGTTGATTATGGTGCACAAAATTCCAAGGAGGATAATTAAAAACCGTTCAGCCAGCAGCAGTGGAAAGACTGCTGCTGCAGAAGAGAGAACAGTGCACAGCAAGCACATCCCTGCGTGGAGTGGCACGACGTGGGCTGGTGAGGACTAGCGAGCCTGGTGTGCACAGGTAGGTAGGCTGCAGGAAAGGCAGGGCAGGTCAGAGGCTGCTCGTGATCTCAGAGAGCTCAGATGAAATATTGCTGCTTACTGCCACGGCCCCAGAACCATGAAAAGAGGGGTAGTTCCCCATCCCAATTATGATTCATGACAGGAAATGACATCTAGAAATCAGGGAATGAAGTGAAACAAACAGAGAAGGAATTATGATTAAATTAATTCAAATCAAAAAAAAAAAAAAGAAAATTCTGAAATTAAGAGACAAAATATAAATGGAATGGGATGATAAGAGGTGCAGTGAAAAGTTCTGAAAGTTGCCAAAATGATACTTAATAAAATCTCAAAATCAGGGAATGAAGTGAAACGAACACACAGGAGAGGTATTATGGTGAAATAAATTGCAATTGAAAACAACCCCGAAAATTCTGAAATGAAGGGAAAACAATTAAATGGAATGGGATGACATGAAGTGCAGTGAAGTGGACCGAAACCGGCCAAAATGATACTCACTGAATTAGTGAGATTTCATTTCTGTTTTTAATAGCATTTCCTTTCGTCATGTGTCCTGTCCAGTCTGTTCATTTCAGTTCGTTCTCTAATTTCGAGATTTCATTTCCTTTCGTGAAATTCTTCATTTCACGAAAGGAATGAAATGAAATCTTGAAATCAGGGAATGAACTGAACTGAACACAAAGGAGAAGAATTACAATGAAATGAAATGCAATCGAAAAGAAAAAAAGAAAATTCTGAAATTAAAGGAAAACTTTTAAATGGAGTGCAATGACATGAGGGGCAGTTAAAAGATCCAAGTGTTGCTGAAATGATATTCATTGAAATCTCGAAATTTGGCAACAAAGTGAAACGAACAGATAGAGGAGAAATTATGATGAAATGAAATGCAATTAAGAAAAAAGACAATTATGAAATGAAATGACAAGAATTAAATGGAATGGGATGACATGAAGTGAAATGTACCAAAACTTGCAGAAATAATACTCATTGAAATAGCAAGATTTCATTTCATTTCATGAAATGAAATCTTGAAATCAGGGAGTTAAGTGAGCCGAACATGCAGGAGAGGAATTATGATGAAATGAAATGCAATTTAAAAAGAAAATAAAATACTGAAATGAAGTGAAAACAATTAAATGGAATGGGATGGCATGAAGTGGAGTAAAATGGACCGAAACTTGCCAAAATAATACTCATTGAATTTGCGAGATTTTCTTTCCTTTCGTGAAGTGAAAATTCTTCATTTCATGAAAGGAAGTGAAATTTCCAAATCAGGGAACAAAATGAACAGAACACACAGAAGAGGAATTTTGTTTAATATTAATGATGAAATAGGTGACAATCAAAATTTAAAATTCTGAAATGAAGTGAAAACATTTAACATGAATGGGATGACATGAAGTGCAGTGAAGTGGACCGAAACTGGCCGAAATGATACTCATTGAATTAGCGAGATTTCATTTTCTTTCACGAAATACCAACGGGATCAGGAGGCCAGGAAGTGCAACATGCACCTCAGACCATAGCAGTAGCATCAAAGCCTTGAGTGATTTCCTCAGTAACTTTGCTGAATGGATTGAAGAAACACACTTCTCTGTCTTCTCTCGCAGCATCTCTTTTTAGACAAATTGTCAGTGGAAAACCTTTCAGGAAATCACCTTGCTGTGAATTATGCTTTTGTTGCATGAATAAAGCACAAAGGCAAATGCTGGAGCTGATAATACAAAGTGCCCTCTTGGTCCTGTGTCAACACAGATCATTTTTATACACAGTAATAGACAACATGGGGTGTTGAGGAGAAGCCTGGGCAGGAACAAAGTACGCACAATAAATTTAAACCTTGGAGGACCGAGTGCGGGAAGCAGAGTTTTATTGAGATAGAGGCATTTTGCTTCCCCAGTTATACAAAAAAGAATTGCAGATCAATTAGAATGAAGAAAAGTCTGACCAGTTATATGTGCTAAACTGACTCTACACACAGACCTCAGAGCCTCTCTCAAATGCCACCTTAAACAAGAATAGCCTGTGACTCTGCAAAGGGAAGTGGGAAAAGGGGTGCGCAGGTAGCACTGCTGTTTGTCTCTAATAGCATCGCAGAAATTAAAAAAAAAATCTTTTCCCCTTGAAAAATAAACAGCTTTTCCAAATGAACCATGTGTCCAGAAGGAGATACTGAACTTGCTCTGCCATGGGTGAAACCAGGTCTTGATGCATGGTCAGCTGAGCCCACACAGCCTTTTCTGCTTAAAGGAAGGGATCATCTTCCTCACCGCCTTGTCTTTCTTTACCTCTCCACTTCTCCTGATCCTGTGAACTAACCTCTCCTTCTCCTGGCCCTTTGAGCCCTTTATTGCTGCTCACCAAACCCTCCAGTGAACTACATGAATCATTAGCCTGGCAGGATATGATCCTAATTTCTGGGGCGGTTTCTGCTATCTTAGTGAGTTAAAGCCACTCAGGGTATGATGTGTGCTAGGTAAGAAGATGTTAGATGCAGCTGGAAGAAAAAAAAATAGTTCTTCAACAAAAGATAACGCAGTGCCAAAACTTAGTGAAGTGTTTCAATATTTTGTAAGAAATAAACCTAGAGTAATTCCCAACCCTGACCTGTATTTGGATGACCATATTGTACCCCAGATAAAACCAGCGATACAGAAATGGGTAAAAATGAAGAGTAAAAAGAATAATTGGACTGCTTTGATTTTCAAAGAGGGGTTCAGGACAGCCCAACTGTGATTATAATGAGCATCTTTTGTTTCCTCTGTGGGAGATCTGTAGGGATACGGTTGCTATAAAAATAGGGGCTCAGCAAACGTGTAAGACATGATCACAAGAACTATGCCATGCTGCTACAACAAAGCATAGTTCAAGACACAGATACCACATTTTCTCTGAAAAAGTTGGAGTTAATTGCAAATTCTCTTGATTTCACCTAAATCTGCGTCTTGGGTTCTTTTCATGAAGCCTGAGCAAAGGAAATGTGAACAGCTGAGATACCAGAGGCAGAGTGAAATGGAAGAGGAATTCAGTGCCTGAGAAAATGCAAAAATACAAACTGAATTAGGCTTAATACATCAGGGATGAACCCTGCTTTGACTTTTTTTAATAATATCCCTCATCCTGAAGACACAATGCTAGATGTTACAAGAAAATTACTCTCCTCTGAAGCCCGATGTTTCAAAATAATCAAGGCTTAAAGTCCCATTAGATGTTTGTTTAAGGACTAAACACATTTAGCAGCTGTAAAACCTAACCATAATGTCTTGCTGTTTGTCCACTAAATCACATTATGCTCTAGTAGTGGGATGTATACTCTGTTTAGCTGTCCTGCCTTCCCCAAAACTAGAGTTTGCTGACTGAGTGCGCCACTAGGTTGTACAGTTCTTGTTCTAGACCTTGAATTTAGGGCTGGTCAAGAGGGATGTGAGAAACATCTTTGAAAGAGCTGACCTCCTGCCAGGCAGATCAGGAGCAACACAGGCAAGACTTAAATTGAAATTTAAAAAAGGAACAGTTTTTCTTTTGTGAGAATTTGAGCAGCAAACAGTAATTCCTGAAATACAGAGCTGTGGGACACTCATTCATTCCAGTGACACAGTGCCTTGCCCACAGTTTACTGCTGTCTGCACCATGGGATGATGGACAGGTCTGAGGGAATGAGGGTTTTCTCATGGCAGGTACTGTCCTAAAACAAAGCAGGCTGCCCGTGTTTCATTTACCATTTCAGCAGGAGCTTTGCTCTGTTGAACCCAGTCTGCTTTGGTCCATGGATCCTATCCAGTAGAAAGTTTCAGTGAAGCTCAGCTACTCACTGAATCTGTGCTTGAGTGGACTGTTAAGTCTCGGTGTCCTGGCATTCAAGCTGCTAAAATGCAACACCCTGAAGTCTCAAATCTTCATGTCAAGCTTCACATTTACCTCAGTCACTGACGGGCTTTCATCTCATTCAGAAAAGCTGCTCTCAGTGTTTAGAAAATCATCCTTACAGCCCAATCTAGCTTCTCTGCTGAGCCTCATAGCCCAGTGACAGTTTTATAGCTCTCTCCCCTACTGTGAATGTGCCAGACCCAGAATGACAACCCTCAGAACTCAAATCAATAAACTGTGCCCCAGAGTTGTGAGTTTGGTCCAAAAGTTGTAAGCTCAGACAGATTACTTAGGGACAACTTCAATTTCCCTTAGTTTGTATTTCCCTATCACTTGCTGGCTGGAGATCTGGGCTTTAGAAAGAAGGAAAGAACAAAGACATTAATTCCCTGCTCCAGGAGACAGACCTACAAGACATCAGAAATCTGTAAAATCCTGAGCTGGCACCACCTCCAGCCCTGGGGTCTCAAAAGTGCCACTGGGTGAAACCAGGCGCCATAGCTCATCAGCACAGAGCAAATCAGCACACAGCAAAAACTTTACTGTGTAATCATTGTTGCTGGAAGAATTATCTATTCTTTATCTCTGTGAGAGCATGAGAGATTAAGTTTGGAAGCCTATTAGCAACCGCTGAAATGCCATTGTTATCATTCACTGTTAATCATCATGCCTAGCTCTAATGCACTTAATCAGAGCAGTTGACACTTGGGCTCTAAATGAGAGTCAGCCGAGCGGGAAAGAGGTGGAAAATGCCCATGGCTATTGCATAGGGCTGACATCTTCTGCTCATGGCAGCTTTTGAGTCAAATAAAGACCCCAGCAGCAGGGTGGGAACTCCTGTCAGAGATTCTTCCAGATCCCTAACTGATTACAGCTGGTCTTGGCGGTACATTTAAATGGCACAGGGAAGATAGCAGAAAAGCTCCCTGTCATGAAACATCCCACGCAGGACAAACAGATGTGCTGAGGAAGCCAGCCCCTGGTCAGGGAAAATGTTTCTTGGGGTCTTTCTAAAATCTCCTGCCTGCCAGCTGTTAATGGATGGGGCTGAACGGCAGTCTGCATGTTAATGAGCCTATTATGAGCAGCACTTTATCTTGTGACAAAGGTGGATTTAATGGAATTGAAAGGTTTCCCAGAGTAAGTTCTAAATGTCCTAATAATGCAATGAAGACTCTATTAGTGTATTTATTAATTACAACACAGCCACGTTTCAGCAAGCCTGTTTCAGCAACCCAGGATGCAACTTTCCCAGTAGAGGTAGCTCATAGTGACCTGTCCTGCAACCTGAAGATAAGAACCTGCAGGTCCATGTCACAACCCTTCTAGGAGCCCTTAACATGGTGTTCCTCACCTCATCTTGCCCTTTTACTTCCACTCTACTTTATCTGGTGGTAATCCTAGCCTTGATGTCTATCAGGAGCTCTGGGTGCTTATCACCCAAATGCTTCAAAATACCTCCTCAGCCTATGTGTCACTGTCATAGTTCTGGAGTGGGATGAAGGCTCATCTCATGTACGTTCGGGCCATATCTCACAGCTCCCTAGGCATACCCCATTGTTTCTCGGGGCTATTTTGATGAGGCTTTACCTCTACCATGAATCTTCTAGCAAAAGTGATGGTCATGTCAGCTGCTACAGTGCCTGCTTTTACAAGCTGCTATGGCAGGTACCAATTGTTATTCTTTGCATGCCTGGGCTCAGATCCTTTAAAGTTCAGGTCAGTCTCAAGGGTAAGATGAATTCCTTGTCTCAGGACTGACGCTGTCTGTTTTACACTACTGGCCAGAGGACTCTTCTATCTTAGATGCTCTGACTAGGTTTCCATGAAGATTGTTCAGAGGAGAAAGGGACCATGATAATTGCTTTACAACACTGTCAGAGAGAGGATATCTTTCTTTGTCTTTCAAGTTATGATTTGCGTTAATAGTGAAGTGTGAATGACTGCAGGCTTTCTGTGGGTTTCCTGGAGTCAAGCTTTTGAACTCTTTCCTCTCCTAGGAACTAGCACACTCGGAGGTGAGGAAAACAAGGTGTGCAATTAACATCGAATTCTGGCACAGTATCATGATTCACAGTATCATCTGGGTTTTTCTTTCTGTGCTTATCACCTTTGTCTCTTATTGAATACCTTCTGTGCACAGAACACCTATGTTTTCAAGCTACAATCCACATCTCATTTGGCAACCATACACCTGTTAAAAAAAAAGCGCTAATACAATGGCTCACAACTTCTCACTGACAAGAAGAATGTGATCTTTCCTACCTCCACCAAGGACTTCTGTTGAGAAACTTGCGGTGAAAGGAGCTGCATGGATCTATATGAGATGCTTTCCTTCATGCCAATTGACTCATTAGTAACTTTAAAGAAAAGATTTAAAAGTCTATTTCAGTTGGAAAAGGGGACTAAATAATCTTCAACCCAGTTTCACTCCAAGCTCTCAGCTGCATTGTAATTAACTTTACTATCTCCAGCAGTAAAAGAACATTTTCAGTCAAAATAAGAAATAATGCTTCTTCTATAGTACTTTCTATCCAAGACTGAATCATCATATCATCCTACTGCCTATTGCCTTCCTTTGCTGTTGGAGAAGCTGATTCAAAGCACTGTGAAGCAGCTTGTCTCTGCTCACAGCAAGCAGTGGTGGGACAGACTCCATCTCTCTGGCCCTGACTCACTGCCCTCTCCTGCACACTCACACTGTCTCATTTGAAGACACTATGAAAGAGACCATCCTGCATGAGCCCTGCTTTGTGGCAAGCACGTCTCACTAAGGAATTACAGATCTCATCAGAGGTCCAGCAAGTTTTAATACTGCATCTAGAAGAAAAATGGCTGCATTTTGGTCTTTTAAAGAAAGAAAGGTGGGGACATTCCATCATTTCTTTAAAGCAAAGAAGAAATTGCTCTGAACATGGAAAGGGCCCAGTTCAGATCATCTGGACCATGCCTGGACTCAGATGCCATCATATAACTGTGAGCTTCAACATCATCACAGAAGGGTATCATTACAGAAGGAGGTCAGTCCTGATTAATTTAAGTATCCACACACTTCTGAGAAACAAAAGGACTATGACAGATCTGGGTATCTCTGTTCCGCCACTCTTTCAGGGGTGAATCTCAGGAATTCTGGCAGACATCCTGAAGGAAAATACCAGCTTCCTGTTGTTTGTCATAAGTGACCAGAGAAGCACATTAAACCACAAATAAAGCCATTTGTATTGCTAAATCAGTCCTGAACATGGTGTTTCTTCTGGAAAATAGAAATAATATAAATTAATTTGTCAGCTCCTATTTAGACCCCAGCCTGTTCCACAGCAATACATTGAGAAGAGCTGGTTGAAATAATTATTCTCGACTTATGCAATCATTCTTTTTATTTCTGAAGGCTAATGGAGTGAAAACACGCTTTCCAGACCTTTGCTAATGACAGAGTCAGAAATAATGATCGGGGACCCTTATGTTCCTCTCATAATGAGGAAAGCAACACAAAATGATAGGGATGTGAGTCCTCAGCAATCACTTGTTCTTTATTTAAAAGGCAAATGGAGCATTCAGACGAGTTCTTTAGGTTAATGGAGCCACAAATAAGGTTTTGGGGCAAGAATTTTTCACAGATAATGCAATACAGGCAATCACTTCTCTGGAGGACAGAATTATTTACAGATGTTGAAATTTCTCTACCGCAGAGAGGCCAACACTGCGAGGACAAGCCAAATTCATCCTTTATTTCTCATTGCCCCAAGTCTGCACACAAAGTCCACTGTGGTACAGAGGCACCACATGCCCAGCCTAGGTGTCAGCTGCTGAAATGGTACAAGGTGGTCACAGGCAATGAGAGCCCCAAACCAGAGTCAGAGAAGGGGACACAGTAAAATTGAAAATCACTCCCTGTGTGTCTGTCATCTGAACCTCATATCCCTTTGCCATGCACTTTCCTGTCCCCTACCCCATACCCTTGCCCAAGTGCAGGTTCTGGCACTAACCCAGATCATACAAGACCCCCAGCAAAATGAAATGACCCAGAAACTCCTGTTCCACTGCTGTTTGCTGGGGGTCATGAGACTGGACAAAGCAAGCCCAGGAGGCCCCTCAGAGGAGCCCTAAGTAGGAGATCAGGCAGTTTTATCCCGAGGGAGAAGAGGGCAGAGGTAGTCATCCACAAAATCATCAGCTTCAGAGGGAAGGAGCAGCATGTGGGGAGTTCCCCAGGCACTTTGCTTATGGTCAGATGCAATTTCCTTGACATCTGCTAAAAAGAGCTGGAAGAAGTGAGGGCCTGAAGAGACTTCTGCCCTGCCTGGGTCATTCTTGCTAAGGAGACTGTACCTGTTTCTATCTCACAGGCTGGTGAAGGCAATGGCAAAATGGAGCCCCCATAACCTTGGAACAGCAGTTCAGGTCCAGCTCTCCAGAGGCATCTAACTTTTCGCCACATCACCACATGAAGCAGGTTCGTGTTTCCTTTATAGTTCTTGTCGTACTCATCCATACTCCTGTAAATAGACCTGAAACAAC
Organism: Struthidea cinerea; assembly: GCA_013397865.1. Taxonomy (NCBI): domain Eukaryota; kingdom Metazoa; phylum Chordata; class Aves; order Passeriformes; family Corcoracidae; genus Struthidea; species Struthidea cinerea. The sequence goes on from VZTI01002689.1 coordinate 304,811, forward strand.
ATCCATAGGCTGGGGACTTTTAGGGAAAGTGGACCAACTCCTTGGTTGCTAGCATCACAAAAATTAATTTTGCACCTCTACTTTCCCTTCTAGTGCAGCAAGAAGGGAACAACCTGCAGGTTCAGGTGGTTAAAAAAAGAGTCCAAATGCAGGTATGCCCATATCATTGATTACTCAGCGGGGGGGAGGAGAAGGCAGTATATAATCCTCTAAATAAGTTCTGAAAGATGCATGTTTGTAGTACAATTAACAGTATCTCATTCCTTTTGATGTGAAACCATCACAGGGGGAAAAAAATTTTTTAACAATCACTATGATATTTGTAGCTGAGTATGTACGAAGAAGCAGTCTCCTGGAAAGAAAGAGAGAGTAATTCACAGATACATTTGTTTTTTATCAAAGCCTGCTTAGCCCATTAGAAAAAGAAATTTAAACCCATTGATCTGTCAGGGTTAACGACAAGAGAAGCACGTCTGAGAAATTGGTTCAATATTCAAGACCCTATTTTAATAAAGCTAACTGTTTTCCCAGGTTGTGATCTCATCAACTCTCACAAGTGTAGTGGCAGGAGCTTTTTCAACGTGTTCAGTGGGGTGCCATGAGCATGTAGAGGAGCATCTTGAAGTGATGGGGGAGAGCTGACCAGTCCTGCAAGTCAGGACTTGAGCCCAGCACTCTGGTTGACATCTGCCTGGTGTAGTGATCCATGAAAAGATGTGGAGACAATGTACTCTAAATCTGTGACCATGAAATATTCCACAAGACTTTGTGGGCTTGTATTAGAGTGTGTGATATTTGATTCGAGGAGGAAAAAACTAGTAAAATAGAGCATCTGTCAATGGATCCATCTTCATACATGCAACTTCTCTGTTAAGATCTTTGACTTTCACTCAAGATACTGCATGAAATCAAGATATTCCTAATAATTATCTGGAAATAGCCTCCCCCTATATTGTCTTTACATTATTCTATTCAAATATGAGGTTTTGATGCTGTAAAGCTGGCGGAGTTCAGCTATTGTGATTTTCTCTCTCCTGCCCAAGACCGGGTGAGATGCTAATCACCCTTCAAACCTCGCAGCATGAAGACTGAATCTTGAGAGCCTATTAATGAAGACCCAGCTGCCGTGAGCTGGGCTCGTGGCTTGGACAGATGGTACGAGAATGCCCAAATAATGAACTGGGAAGGGCAGTTGTCCAAGAAAGTGCTTCAAGTAACTTTAAATGCACATTTGACTCGGTGTTATTTATCAGCCAATGTATGAATCTTTAGTCACAAGCAGAGCACCAAGCCCGGGGAAGATGTGAGCCGCTTTAATCAGGAAAAGCACACAAGGAGAAGGGTATTGTCAGCAGCAGAGTGGCATGTGCTGAGCACAGAGTAGGTGTCAATAGTCACCTCCACCGACTCTGATTCACTCACTGCTGGTACAACACTGTCACCCTCACCTATAAGAGGCTAACACTAACATACGCAACCACTTAAAAACAGTCTGTGCTGGCAAAAAAACATTTGCAAAACAGTCAGTGATGGGATCCAAATGTATTACCCTAACAGATACTTCAAGATAAAAAAAAAAAAAAGAAGAAGAGGAAAGAAAAAGAAACAAATCCTGTGCTAGGGCTGCTGTGAATAAGAGTTGGCCAGCTCAAAACTGCTTTTCCTGCAATCCAAGTGAATGACTTGGCATTTGGCAACATTAAAAAGCATTTTATTGAAATGGGCACTACAAACTGCACCATCCTATCTCTCTGTGTAACCACTCTGTCCCCATCATTATTGGCTACTCCTTCAGTTTGTGTGTCATGCTCAGATTTTATCAGCAGCAATTTTATATTTAGTTCAAGATCACCAATAGAGAAATGGAAATAACACTGGACACGGACTATTTCCAAAAAACTCACTCCCATCAGTCAGCATTCCCTACCTCTTTTGACTCAAGTCAAAATATTGTGCTGGGGCATGCTGAACACAGTGCAAAAGCACATTATCTCTCTGCAGTCTCTGTTGACAACTGAATTTGTAATCACATACAAAATGGAAGTTGTTCTGCTTAGTAGGCTTTACCTCCTTGAAAGCTAGGTTGCCTGATATTAATTATATTTCTAGTTAGAGCCTCGTATTTCTCTGTGCACTATTTTGCCAGATACTAATTTCATGTTGTTCAGCTTATAACTATTTTAACTGCTCCTGTTACACCCCTCTGAAGGGGTGGCAAAGTACTGGCAAAACCTAAGACCTTTGCAGTCATCTGCAATATTTCCAGCACTTCCAGGTTCATTAGAAACAGATGTTTCCTGAGCCAACCCTCTCAAGACTCCTAGATATATGTTGTCCTAATAGATAATGTTTAGCAGACCCTTTGGTTACTTCTTCTGGGAAGTAATCAGCCTTATCCAAGCCCATATGCTGTGGATTTTCAGATATAGAGTGGAAATCATGACCATAATGCTTTTGACTCCCTGCCTTCATTATAATATCTTTAATTATCTCTGGATGATAATGCCACCATTCCTACTGTTCCTAAACCTACAGAAAGTCCTCACTGCCTCTACTTTCTCTCACTAAATCAGAGAGTTTGTGTGCTGTGTTTAGCTGCTTCCCACACCAGCAACGCCTTTTCTGCTGCCTCTTTTCTCTCTTTGACACTGGAAGGGTGTTGTGGACAAGGAACAGCAGGCAACTTCTGGATGGGGATCAGGAAGGATCCCTAACAACTGCCTTGGGATTCAGAGCCTTTCTGCAATTCATTTACAGTTCATAAGGCCAAAAGCCCTGCCTGCCATTAGGAGGAAATTATATGAAGAGAAAAATTTGAAAAATCCCATTCTCAGGGTCTCTATGCTGTTGTACAGTGTTTCTGTCTGTCAAAAAAAAGGTAATGAAAAGTAAGTTAATAGTTGGCACAGAGGCCATAACAAAGACAGGGACAGAAGTCATCACTCTAAACTATTAATTTTGTGTCTTTTTTCAATTTCAATCATTTTTCTTTTTCCAAATTACCTGGTGCATCATGTCTTTACTGCCACACGCACAACTGAACTAAAAACTTTGCTCTCAGAATAAATATCTACTACAACGAGAAGTTTGTTATTGTAATAGCACGTTCACCGCACACACACACTGCATTCTAATAATTGCAGTTGTGTAGAGAAATCCTTTCAAATCAAAGAAATACCACAACGAATAATGAGAGTGTTCAACAAAACTCTCTGAAGCAAACAGGGAAATAGAAAGATTGTTTGACCTTTTAATACTGTAAATACATCTGGAGTGCCCAAGAAATGGCTGCATCCCACAGCCTCCAGAACAAATACCTGGTGGCTCTAATAACATTGTTTTCCTGCATGTGTCTGTAAGAGCCACATGGCTCCTCTTAGCAGCAGGACAGGACAGTTGGGATTATATGGAGCAGCATTTCCCAGCTGTTTTGATTTCTGTGGTTTTGTTTTGTTTAGCTTAGGTTTTTCTTCCAGGAATTGCGTCCATTGAGTAGGCTAAGTCATTGAATACAGCACCCATTTCTCCTCAGTAGTTAGACAATAGCAGAACACCAGGGATGCACCCATGCAGCCAGCCAAGGCATATGTTTTTAGTCATGACCAGCTGCAGTGAAGCACATGTCCCACTGAACAAGCTACACTGCACTGGGAGAAGGAGCATGAGCAGCCTAATCTCAGAGGTCTCTTAGTCCTGAATAAACTTGAGGGTCAGAGGGGAATTTTGATGAATGTCGGAGACAATGGCATGTGCATCTCCTCCGTGTCTCTGTTGGCTTATGAGGGAAGCAACCTCCATAGGTTTTGGGTTCACCCCATGCAGAAGTGGTTGCAGAAAGAGAGTTCCTCATTGTCTGAGATGGGGGAGGAGTGTATACACTCTCCAAAGCACTTTCTAAGGACTTCCAAAGCATAAACTTGTCTCCTTGGTACAACCACGCACAGGGCAAAGGCCACCAAGCTAATTGTACTCTAATTATCATCCAAACTGGAAGGCAAATAGATGTGAAGCTGCTTTGCCCTACAGAAAGGCTAATTTTCTGGGCACTGAAAGGTCTACTGGATCTCTGGAAGCTGAGTTTGTTACCTGCACAGAGCTGCACTGTGCCATGAAGACTCATCCACTTGTTAAGTGGGGCCAAAACACAGCTCTGGGTCAGGTTTCCAACACAGTTCAGTTCCCACTGTGTCAGGTCCGTGAAACTCCAGTCCCAGGTATGAGTACCAAACTGTTAGGAAAATCAAGCCCAAAGCTCTTGAAATCTGCCCTTTTTCATGCTCTTCCAATTACTACTGATCTCCACATTTAAAAACCTTGTTGTGCCGAGGAGTGGTGTGATCGGGATGGTAATAGAAATAGATTTTTGGAGTCTGACAAGCTACATTTGGTTGAAATGTTTCAGCCATCCTTTCTTGAAAGTAGCATTAAGAATGAGAAGGAAATAGTAACAGAGTGTTTAAAATGACAGCCAGAGAAGGCAAAAGTGTTTCACTAATCTCTCATCATTCTCTGGCCATGTCAGAGGAAAGCCGTGACCTACTGAGACTGTCAAAATGCTTTTGAGCAAACACCACAAAGAAGAGAAACTGTACGAATTCAGACAGAATAGAGGAGGGAAGTAAACTATTATTTTGATGAAACTTTAATAAAGGGAAAAGAAGTGAAGAATCAGATGGCCTATTTTCACCCTGGCAAATATCACATGCCTCAAGGTTCCACTCTGGATCCCACACTGCTTAGTTTGCTTGTATTTATGAATGATCTAGAAAGGACTGGAACTGAAGTAGCAAAAATGCGCCAGCCACAAATTTTTAGGTGGGTGAATAGTAAGAATTATGATGACACTCAGAAAGACCTTAGGCAACCAGATGACTGGCTCAAGTAATCAAATACCAGTGCCAAAACACCAAAGATATGTAATACTGGAAAAGGGTAAAATATTGCTTGCATGGGAATCTAAATGAAGGTGGGAAATCTTTACCAAGAAAGCAAATTTTTTTTTACACCCATCCTATGATCTGTACCTCCAAACTGCTGAAGGCTTTCCTGGCTGCACAATGCCTCCCCTTAGCAGACGTGCCCAGAATGCCACAGTGGCTCTGAGCAGCAGTTGTCCCTGAGCAGCAGTTGTCCCTGTCACACCATGGGAGAGACTGTGTCCCACAGGAGGGCAACACCTCCCTGCCTGCCTCCCTCCCCCAGCTCGCAGCATGGGGCTCTGCCAGTTCACCCAGACAGGTCCTCCTCTGCAGTCTCTTGCCCACCACACATAAAGACACACATGGGGCCCTCAGGCACCCCTTGGCCTCTGTCTCAGTGAGGGAGGCCTCTTCTCACCAAGCAGGAGAGAAGAACAAATTATGAAACATGAAAGAGAAGGAGGTTGTGATGTTATGAGGAGGTGGAGAATAAAGGACAGAGAAAGAGCAGGGAGGAAGAATGGTCAAGAGCTGGAGTTTGGAAGAGGGTGATGCACTGCAGATGGTGCAAAGATATAACGCAGGTAACACAAGGAGACAGTCCGAGTCATTACTGTATATATCCATGGAGATTCAATCTGTGCACAAATGATAGCAGATAGCTAAAATTAATTAAAAATTAAACACTCAAAAATGTTTGAACAATTCTATGTAAGCACTACAAATCTAGCTGAAATCCTATACATAACATCTCTTCATAGGCTCTAAAACTTCCTCAGACATACTGCACAAGTTAAATGGGGATATGGTTCCTGTTAAAGCAAAATATTAAGGAGACATCCCATGGAAAGAGCAGAAAACAAGGCTATTAGCAAGGGTTAGGTTTAAAAATCGCTACATTAAGAATGCTACAAATGGTGCAGGGTGAAAAGGAGGCCAAAGGAACAGGGAAGCTGGAAAAGCATTCTGGACTGATGACTCTTCCACCTCCAGGATGCCTGAGAGTCTTGGGCAAAGCTGTGCTGACAAAAAGGGTGAGTGAAAGGGTTAGTGTTGGGAGAGAGACACAAGCTACTGCTCCAGTTGGAGTAGGGCAGGAAAGCGCTGCCAAGGGATGGATGGTCTGCAAAAATAGCTTTCCTGTAAGACCTTGCTTATCCTAACTGTGACTGGGAAAGCTGGGACAAAAGTCAGCCAAGGTCAGCAATTTGGACTGAGGTGTGGATCAGAGTTTGTGTTGGGAGAGGTGCAAATGTGTCTGTATTTTTGAGTGGGGCTGGAGGCAGGCTGTCAAACCAATGCTTAAGCTTCTGAAATAATTCATCTCTTGAGACCTTTTGTACAATAATGTGATGAAGGAATGTGTAATCTTTAGAGTATACTCACTTCATCCCTCCTCCTTAGCTCATAATGTCAGGAAAAGAGACATGCAATTTAAAAAATCACAGCAAAATCACCACAGATAGAAAGAAATATTAAATACGTTTTGCAAACAGGTGTTTAAGCCTATGTACTCATTGCTGTAGTAGACCAAGGACACAAGGTGATTCAAAATGAAAATGTATTTGTCTATGGATAACATTAGTTTCCAGAGTCATGGGAGTTAATGATAACAACAATTTTTAGAGTATATTAAATGCCATCCTTCAAGACTTAATCCAACCTCTAACTATTTTGGGATCAGGATGAGATCTAATGGGGCTTGAGAACAAGGTTGAAAGGATTGATTATCCTACATCTGCCTGCTGTGAGGTTCTTACATCTTCCTCTGGATCATGTAGTGCTGGCCAGGGTCAGAGGCAGGCAGCTGGATTGGAAGGCATCCTGGATTAGCTTGTTTGTACTCCCCCTGCTCTGCCTTGGCTGCAAGCTATGCAAGGTTTTATGTCTGTAATCCATGGCTCTCCTTGAGGAACACAGAGGGCCTCTGAAATGCTAAACAACCCAGGGAAAGAAGCTTACCTGAAGCCATGAGTAAACCCAGCAGTCAAACCTCTGGCACAGATTTTGGCTTCTTCCTCTTCTAAATGGCTCAAGGTTTGGATGTCTTTGTTTTCAGCCCTGTATCTGAAAGATAAAGGAATTAGCAGGATTTCTTTAATCTTTGTGTTCTCCCAGATAAGTGTATTAAAGGAATATTGTAGGTTATGGAAATATTTATTTTGAATTAAAATTAAAGCTGCACCATACTGTGTTTATTGTATCTCAGTGTAGGGCACAACTGAGCCATGCAGTCTCCTATATCTGACTGCAGAAATGTAAAAATCATTCTTTTTGCCCAGACTTGGATAAATGAAATGAGGATGCGCATTTTCAGCAAAATCCAGTTGATATCTTGTTGTGATGCAGCACACACAGAGCCCAATATGTGTCCTTAAACAGGTATTTCATTTTCAAAGTTTCATGTGGAAATTGATTTTGGCTTTCAAGCAGCAAAGAACTAGAGGTGTAACCTAGGGCATTATGGAGTCAGTATGCCCAGTTATTGACAGAGGAGACCAATAATTGTATTTTTGTGTAAAATTCTTTTAGTGAACATAAGAATATCTCAACTGGCTTTACCTGAGCTCTCTCTAGCCAGTTTCCTCCAATTTAACCAGAAGAGAGGTTGCTGCTACTGTCAAAGCTAAAGAAGAATACAGAGAAAGTGATAGACAGTTAACAGGCAGACATTTTTCCTCACTGTGAGCAGAGTTGTTGCTGGTGTCCACGAAATTTCCTTCCCACCTCCAAAGGGAATGCAGTTTCCAGAAAAGATCAAGCCCAGAACACACTCTAAATCTCACAGGCAATGATTAGTGAACCAAGTGAACATATTTCTGGGGTGCAGTGCTCCTCTGCCTGAACAAAGGGATATAGGGGAAGGTGGGGAGCACAATATGAGCACCTCCCATCTCAGTGCCTGTGGGGCCTCTCTGATTGCTCCTCATGGTGGTGTGAAGTCGTCCCTGAACAGAGCAGCCCACCAAGCAGCATAGCCCAGCACCAGCTGAACTACATTTTTACCTAACAACGCTAACAAGGCTATCATAACCTTCTGAAAATCTCTCACTCTTAGCCTGGCCCAGTCAACACTCAGGGAAATGCAATTTAATTAACCCTTTGGCAGAAGGACTCCATTCAAGTATCCCATCCAGAAAAGCACTAATGTTGGCTCAGTTGTATGCCTCAGTTTCTCTTGTCAGTCTTTTTTTTTTCCCCTTCTGCCTTCAGTAAGCTCTTTAGATTCAAGCGCTAACCTCAGGCCAATTTTTTATTTCAAAGCTGGATTACTGCCTTAACTCCCTCTTCCCATTTTTCTACCACTTAGTTCAATGCTCTCTGACTGTGAGGATATAACACAGCAACAAAGGACCAGGAAAAAGACAAGGGATTAAAGTATAAATGGATCTAAATACTTAATAGCTGGAAAGAAGAAAAGTGTGACCTACATTAATCAGAAACAAAGTGGTGACAATAGGCTTCAGCTGGCTGTGTACCTAATAGTTTCTTTATTTGTTTGGTTAATCATTTATTTATTTATTTTTAAGGCAGCAGGTATCAAGAAAACATGCTTGAAAAGGTTTCATTTAAGTGTGACTTCAGGCATGATTTGGAAGTTTTCTACATTTTGGAAACAATCAAGGCATCGTTCGAGGAAAAAAAATAAAATCAGCTTTATGAAGACTAGCCCACCAGACAAGAGGCAGTCAATAGTTCCAGATTGAACCCACTGTGTGTAAATCACATAGATTTAAATACACCACAAGTATCTTTGTTGGAAATTCTTGAAACTTATCCATGTGCCTTTAAATCTGCATCTTGAAGCTCCAGGCCCTGGAGTCTCAGCTTCCATCACAAAATAACACTAAATGTCAACAAGGTTCAAATATCAATTAAAAAACCTCCCAACTTTCATCTATCTCTTTTTGACTTATGATTTTAAAGGCAAAGTCATGGGGATGGTGTACCAACTTGTCTTTTGAATCTCTGGAGTGAGCAGTGCAGTACACATGGGGGCTGCTGTAAATGTGCAGATCTCTCAAGGCTGTTGGCTGCATCCTTTACTCTCACTCACTGCACTGGGAGAAGGGACAGAAGATGTGAATGGCCAGTGCAAACACCTAGACTTGTGCCACCTCCTGCCTTGTGGGAAATCTGGGAGGAAGACTTGTTCTGCTGAGACTTCTTGGCCTGCCCCAAACAGGGTGTGCCTTTGGGGTCCCCCAGATTGAAGCAATGGGCAGCTGAGAGTGATGCATGGATTGCTTCAACCTATGTCTTATTTGCTCCCCTCCTCTGAAGCACTGCAGCTTGACTCATCACTGTAACTCATCTCAGTAGCCTCTTGAGCTCTGAGCTGGATTGGGTTTCCTTTAACAAATCAGCCTTCTAGCCCCCATTTTAACATTAATTGATTGGAGATGCTTTTAACTGTTCCTTCTGGGTGTATTAATTTTTTACAGATTGAATTTGGTTTGATGAGGCAGGAAACCTGAAACTATTCCTGGCATCTCCTGCATACTCAGAATAACCACTCTAATGCATTCAGAGCAGCACACAGCAATGGGGTGGTAACAGAGCAGGGCTGGGGACAGGAGGGCAGAAGAAGTGGGGTAGGGTGAGCCTAGGTAGTCACCTATCCATTTCCAAGAGGCATCAGTAAATGATTGCTTACCCATTTCATCTTTTATATTAAACTCTTTTTTTCCAGTGATGCGGGCATTTTGTTCAGGCTGGGGCTGCTGACATTAACAGATATTAAATATACTCAGGAGAAATATGATCAAATGTTTGAAGTGTCTAGTAAATGTGCTGTTAGCTGCCCTCCCAGGGAGGCTTAGTGCAAGCTATTGTGTTTTGCTGAGCAAGAGAACGGCTGGAATATTAGACAAGGAATCCAAAGGCAATTTTATCAGCAGTGTTATCCAGCCCTGGAACACATTGCTTTCCTATTGGAAGCTTTTCTGTTACAGCCATCAAATTACTTGCTATTCTTAAACATTGAAATGCCATTTTGCATTTTAAACCCTCGGAGCTGTGTGAAGGATTGCTATGCTCCACAACAATACCTCCTTCTGACACTGTGGCGAGGCTCTGGACAGGGCCAGGCTTTGATGCTCTGTTAGACCAGACAAAGGTTTCATCCTTGCTGCTCACCCAGACGGGAGTGGGAGAAACACTTGGCCAAGCTCCTCTCTCACATAACCCTGCTCAGGTCGGCATGTTTAGCCCTTAGATGGGGTTGACTGATTCCGTTCCTAGCAAGGTACTCTGAATCACCAAATAAGCTTTGTCCATCTCAGAGACTGTTTGTTTCTTCCCACAATAAGATTTGCTATCTTTTTATTTACAGAGATGCAGCACCAGCAAACCCCAACATTACAGCTCAACTACTCTGCTCCTGGAGCAGAGAAAATAACAGATGAGAAGATAATTGCCAGAAGAGAAAGAGGGTTGGCCACACTAGAAGTTATATAAAAGAACATCAGGAAAATAGACTGGGAGAAGATCCTCCCTGAAAATATATCTCTGGCTGTTTCTCCTCTGTTTCTCAGCTTTTGGTTTCATAAGAAGGAGCTTGAGGCTGCTCCTTCCTCTTGGCATGGCAGGGATACTGTGAGCCTGTGAGACCTCTGTCAGGTTGGGCAATGTAAACACTCCCTTGCAGAGGTTTCCTCATCCTTAAAGCAGCATCTCTGTCCTGCAGGACTCTACCACAGGACTATAAAAAGGAAATCAAGTGAAAATAAAGGGCCACTTCGGTAAAAGGCCAGGTTTCCCTTAGAGAAAAATGGTTGTCATGTTTTACAGAAGAAATTCCATTCATTACTAAGTTACATAGGTTAGTGATGCACACAGTATTTTTGGGAAGCATCCTCATTCCTTTAAAATTTCCCAGTATATCCAAATGATACAAATACAGCCATGTCTGGACTAGATACAGTCCTTCAAAATGCTTCTCTCCAGCCAAAAGTTCAATTCAGCCAAACTGAAGGAGCGGCTTTTTATTTTGTATTAAAGAATTAAAATACCGTTCTTCTGGTATACATCCACACCTTACCTGAGGTGGTCAGTCCCAGGAGCATCCTGAAGCCTAGGACATCCCTGAGACCCAGGACTACACACCCAAAGCACCCTTGCAGATTATTTAAATTCATCCTGACTTCAGTCCTTTTCACCTTTCCAACAGGCAATGCTAGTGCCCTTTGAGGCAGGACTTGGACCATCTCATCTGTCCAGTCAGTTATGTGATGTTGCTACAGGGCACAGGCAGAGCCAAGCATTGTGCTCTGGGGTCTCTGTGCCCACCCAGCCTTTAGCACCTGTACATGTTCCCTTCTTCCCCTCTTCCCATAAGCCTGGGCTGAACGGCTGGATTAGCCCAGAAGTAGCCCAAGGCAGTGATTCAACAGGCTAGACAGCCAGTGCAGTTGGCTTCATTCAGGGCATTGAGATTCGTCATTAAACAGTCATGATGGTCAACAGGGAACTGCACTGCAGAGGATTTTAACCCACTGTTCAAGCACCAGCAGGTGCTGGCTTTGGTGAACCAATGGTCTTACTGAGAAAAGCGAGCCCTGGGCCTTCCTGTTTTTTAGAGCAGCATGCTTATTTTAAATTCAAACCTGCTGTCTTTTTCTGCTCCTCTTTTTCTATTGCTAAAAATGGTTTTATGACAGATCTTGATGGATATGAATTGTCTGCCATATGTTGTTTCCTTTCCTGACTGTTATCTCCATATGTCAAATGTACTTGGATCTGATGATCTCCATACAAATGATAACAAAACAAACAGACAAGGAGAGGCCAGACTACAGGGGAAACAGAATCTCTACCAGAGAACTGAGATACCAGCAGACAGCCTTTCTGCAGGAGACTGTACAGTTTACATGCTGTCACTCAAAAACAGTGACTCCTTCTAGGCACTCTCACATGAGTTTCTCTGTGCTAAGACAGGATGTGTTCAAGGGGAAATTCCCGGGGGATCCACCACCAAGCTGAGGATATACAGAGCAGTGAGAGACATAATAAATAGAGTTTGTTTTGCCTCCAGCATAACTAGTGCCAAGCCTTTATAATTCGGGGGTTTTTTTCCTGGTAAATTGGGTAAATTATCAGAAGTGCCTCCAGTGACTTAAATTTACCAAATATTTGATCCCTTAAGTCTCTTAGACACTTAAGAAAATTGGATCGCTTCTCTCTTACTAGTGTTCTCTTTCATTTTCTTCTTACCATATTGCCATTTTTTTGGTATCTTTGAGACTTCTCCCACTTTCCAAGAGATCCAACAGCAAGGCATATTTAGAAAACACAGAATCATAAATGCCTCCTAATAAAAGATAGCATAAGGTTGGAATCCTACCATGTTGTCCCTAATTACTTTTTCCCTAATGGTCCCAGTCTTGCTTTCCTAGAACAGACGCAGGAATTGCTGCTCATCCTTCAGGCTCCATCCTTCCTCCCTGCAATGGGCATCTGTAAACAAGGGAGTACTTGGCCCGGCTGAAGTCTCCTTGTCATGTCTGTTGAAAAGAGGACAGAATATTCCAGGGAGACTGGTTACACTGAGGAGAGGTGAAGCCCTGCTTCACAGTGCTTTCCTCTCCTCTCTGTGATGGGCGCTTTCTCTGAGGCAACACAGATCCAGAGTCATGTTGTGCAGCCCCTGTGACCATACTGCATCACTGTAAAGGAATCATCTTTCCAATGGGAAGCATATCTGTAGCCCTGCCTCCTTCCTTCTGTGCCCAGACTTTCCTCACGAGAGCATGACACAGTGCCTTTCTTCCTGGCTAAATCCACAAGGAATGAAATTGTTCTTTACAGGTCAAGGTAAATATGTGCAGTTCCTGAGAAAGAACCCATCAGCAAGGTGAAAGTTAAAAAACATGGTAGGATAGTTTTTGACTTCCTCAAGTTCTACATCTCTGTACCCTTCTTTTCTTTGTTTCTTCCCCTCACAGTTACTGCCCTGTTGAGCTGCTGAAGTAGGGAAGCACAGTGTTGGAATAGAGATCTTTCCAAGGTTAAAGAAGACACCTTTCCCTTTAACAAACGACAGTCTCCATCTGGTTAGCATCCCTCTCATGTGTCTGTAACAGATACAGGCAGAATTGATTATCTTTACTTCAGGCCTACTAATTAAAGCCCTGCTCTGATGTAATGGTATCACTAAAATTTCCACTTGGGTCATCTGTGTTTTTCTGTGGATCCTGTTTTTTTTTTTTTTAAAGACAGAGGAGATTATATTTAAGGGAGTACATTTTTTAAGGGAGACCAGATAGTAAAGAAATGAAAGGAGATAATGAGTCTAAACAACCAATACAAAGGAGTTTTAAGACTTAGAATAGTTCAGGTTTGAAGGGATTTTAGGAATCCATCTAAACCAAGCACAAACTTAAAATCATCTTCGAAAGCAGTCAGGTTGCTGAGGGCTGTGTCCAAAAGTTTTTAAAATTTTCAGGGATGGTGATGCTATAGGCTCACTGGAGACTTGTTCCAGTCCTTGATTGCACAACTTACAGGCTAATAAAACAACCAAATTAAGGGGTTTGTGGTTGGTATCTGTCTTGAGCTATCCTTTCGAGTCACAACATGGAAAGCATGGGTGTGGCTAGTATTTGCTTGGGGCTCAGCATCTACCCAAGAAAACTTTAAGGCCCACAAGGGGAGCTGGTAAATTGATGTTTCAAGCTTTTTTTAAACTACAAAACACATCGAGGATGCTTACTCCTTGGGAAGCCTAACTCAGCCTGTACAGCCATTTGGTGAGCAGAGAGGAGGAAAAAAGGTCTGTAACAATTTACCTTGAAGAGCTGCTGTTGTGAATCCAGCACTTCCCGGAGCATCCCTCATCAGAGGACTGGCCACACTGCTCTTCAAAACCAAGGGGGTTTAGGGACTCCCTTATCACTCATCATGCTACCAATGTTTTCGTTAGTCTTACAGTGTTACACAGACCTAGTTTGCTAGATAACGTGGTTGCAGCAAATTTCCTTCCATCTGTCCCATAATCTTTTCCAGGACTTTACTGAGAGATCCAGGTCCACAGTACACTCAAGGGGGAAGTCACAAAGGGTAGGCAGGCAGAAATGAGCAGCAATGAGCAATCCGGGTCAGAGGAACAACAAACCAGGTCATGCCAGCTTCAGTGCCAAAGCTGATGCATTAAAATTGTGCTCTGAGTGCTGAGCCACTGCTGAAAGAGATCTCACTGGAATGAGTGCTGATGCTTGTGTGAGCAGTCAGGCATATGAAACAGACTGGACCCTTCAAGAAAGGCCTCTTTCTAAAACTCAGGTTGCCACTTGCTAGTTTGAGTGTAGTTAACAGAGGTCAGAGGTTCCCTGTAGCTCCTGGATGAGTTCCTCACTTCATAAACCCTGCCACCATTTGCAGGCTCTTGTGACGATGGTGGTCCCTTAGACCTTTCTCAGCAAAGGAAAGGAGGTTGCAGCAGACCTGTGAATGATCAGGGAAAGCTGAGATGTTTCTAAGAAGTTCAGTACACATGTGGTTTATTTGTCAAATTACTAACACCTAAGATAAAAAGCTTGCTGTTGGCTCAGGCCAATACTAAGCAGAATGGTTGGGTTGCCTGTTTTCTACCTTTTGGTTGTTACTAACTGTGTATTTAGAATATTAAAAAAAAAAAAAAAAGTGTGTCTTTTGAGCTAGCTGAAACCATGAGTTGATCCAGAGTGAATAGACAGTACAACATGCTTGCATGCAGTGGAGTTTTTCTTTGAGTAATTCTTGAACCAACCTCTCAAGCCTGAGATTTCAGTATTTAGCAGTAAAGTTCATACTTGTTAAAATTCAAATCTTCTGGGCCATTTGCTCATAAGCCACAGAAATGCTCTTCTTGGAAGTGCAATATAGGTAAATAAATAAGAGATAGTGTATGTAATTCAATTAAAATTCAAGAAAAATTACCCTGGATAATTTTTCTTAGTCATTCAACCTTCCAGGACTCTGGCCTTCTGACTGTGCTTTGACAGCTGCTCTGAAAGCAGCAACCAGTTTAGCAAAAGGCAGTGGGATATGGGAAGGGCTGAGGACCAGAAGGGATTACTTTGGGTGGACTGTGACCACCCCAGCATAAAGGCTGAAAGAAAGCAACAATTTTAGACCTTCCTCCACCACAGCCCCATTTATCAGAAGCCTGTCTGTCTGTAGGGATTTACATAGTAAATAACTCCTAGTTTTGTCTCTGACCATTAAGTACCAGTGTTACTGCCCTTGGGGATCACTTAGTGTCTCCATCTATTTTAATTTCATATCATTTTGCACCGGTTCTTTAGAAATGCGATTTCATGCATTGCTTTGTTTCAGTCAATACCATCTAGACAAATTGAAGTCACTACATACACAAGCTCCTTAGAGGTAATAATGCCCTGAGATGAAAAGAAAATATTTGATTGCTCCATATGCTTGAACAGGAAGGAATTGAAAGGACCACTACTAATGTCAGACAACCTCACCATTTAGTTTTATGTTTCAAGAGTTTGGTTATGTTTTGTCGTCAAACTCTTGCAGCTCAATTCAGTACAGTTTTTACCAATATACAGTGCACTACAAAGCTACTGGTGCAATTGCTTCTGTTTAGATGGTGCCCTTTAATCAACACAAGATCTTGCACTACAGACAGCATATGTGGAACTCATAGAAAGCCTTGCCAAAGCAGAATCTTCACAGGCTCTAAAAAAACAGGCCTCTCTGTGACTGAAAAATAATAGAAATCATAAAGCTTCCCTAATTAGTGCATTCTGTTTTGGTGCCATCTAAAGACTGAAGCACGTAAGTCTCCATGTTTAATTCTGCAAGACAGAGAGGAATCACTGTAGTGCACAAGCAGAACCAGGAAACATGAGAGAGGAGGAAATGGAACAGCAAAACGACATGGCACTAATGATTATGGCTAATAACAAGATGTTGCAAGAGCTAAATTGTCCAGAGAGAAAGACAGAGAGTGTGTATGTGTGTGTGCGCGCGCGCGCGTGTGTGTGAGGGCATGGGACTAGAATTAAAAGGGTGAACTCCTAAATCTCAGTGGAGTAGAGCAAGTTTTTTAATATAAATAACTTTTTAAATGAAGTTAATCCTATAGTCTAGTCATTGCAAAATGTCTGTTCACAGGTTTGAGATTTTCTTCTGAAATTAATTCTTCATTTGAAATTGTATCTGAAATCCTGTTAATTAATTCAGGTGATCTACAGTTCATTCACAAGCTGTTTTTTGGAAAAATTCAGTACCTAAAATTGTGCTGGTTTTGTATAGATTTCTAGATAGATTAATATGCTTCTCTATCCTTAGCTGTTGTGCCTCATTAATTGCTAACACTGGTTTTCAAAGGCAGAATCTATTGCAAATTCAAAATTCACTGTCTGAAAAAAAAATCACACACCAGCTAAAATACATGGTAAAATGTAAAAGATGAAATTTTTCCAAAATTTCTGTGGGTACATATGCTCCTGGGAACTCTGGCCTCCAGCTTGCCTCGGGAGAACATGGCTGGGACAATGACAACAATGTCCCAGAACAACAGAGGGCTTGCAAACATCACAGCAAGGGACTAGAGAAATCAACTTGTGGGAAAAGCAGCAGTTTGAGCCTATATCTCTTGACATGAGACACATTTCAGATAGATGTTTTGCATAAATTGAAGAGGTATCCCAAGCAAGGACTATCCCAGCAAATTATTTGAAATCACAAATGTTAATTGCAAGTTGATTAAAGGAATCCCTTAAATTTTTCATATTGCTATAGTGTTAGTGAGTGGAGGTATCCTGAGTTTAGATGGTACATTTCTTTGCACAAATGAAGGATGGTCAGATCCATCCTGCTAAAGCAGTAAATCTCTAAATCCCCCAATATTTGGGATAATGGCAACAATGCAGGTACTACAGCATGTGACTGCAGCTGCTGATGTTGAATTTTATTAAGTGACAGCTAAGGAGGATAAAATAACTTCCAGCATGTATTTGAAGACTGGAGTTGAAAAAGGGCAGTGTAAATGGTACCTAAATATAACAACATGTCTGTATGGTGCTAAGTGAGTCAGAGGATCCAACTGCAACTCAGTGAAGACTCACACATGCCGTATATCTTAAATACATTACAAGCGAGTTCCCTGATTCAGCTGCTCAGATGGATATAAAATGTGAAGTATAATGAAAAAAAGTTTCTAATAGTGGAATCTACCAAGCCAAGGGACAGAATTGCCAGAAAAGGGGCAGTACCCACAATTTTGAGATGCAGACATTCAGTTTGATAGCTGCTCTGCACAGAGGAAGCTAGAGGGAAAGCGATTTGGTCTTTTCCATGTATAGCTATGACTTTCTAGCAGCCAGTGTTAGGGAATAAAAGAAACTTTAGCTTTCCTGAGGGTAAAATAATCTACTCTTTCAAATTCCCTTTCTATGGCAACATCGATGACTCCCAGAGAATGGGAGAGTGTGTTCTCCACTCCACTTTGTGCCCCGTCTTCTGACAACTCTTCCCCTGCTCAACACCTCTTTCTGGTACTTATTGCTTCCTTGTCAATGGCAAACTTACATCCGTCACTGCTGCTGTAGGTTATGGCATCAGGCTGGACTCTGAAATCCATGGAGGCAGGACTGACAACAGGCAATAATTTAAATTAATTGATTTCCCTCCTCATTTGGAAACAACTCAGGGAAAACATAAACCTTGTCATGTTTGAAGGACGGCTTAATACTACACTCCTAAATGGGACATAACTGAGTCTTAATCCTACTGAGTGAAACTTGACCTGTTTGTATTAATGGTTTATTATTATCTCCGATATTTCTCCCTCTCCAAATCCTATGTGCATCATTTACATGGAGTTTTTAAATGGAGAGACATTTTCCCATTTTAATAGCATTTTCACGCACATCAGCTAAGCCAGTCACTGTTGCAAGCTCAGCCTCCCTTTTCTGCAGTGATAAAAATTAAATGCCAGCTGATCTCCTGGGAGGCTACAGACTGAGCCAAGCACAGCAAGATGCTGTGGTAGATACTGATGCTCTCAGTGAATCCCATCACTACTTATTCATGTGTTTAGCAGTAATTCAACACCATGTTCTTACAGAAATCACAGGATCCTAGTCCAGCAATTTTTCCTTAGGGAGTTTCTTTATACTCTGAGACCAGACTTCAAACCACCTCACAAAGTGCCAAGTTAGAACCTGCCTCTACAGTGGATCGGGTGAAGAAGTGGCTCTGAAGTTAACATAGGAGCTTAGAGGTAATGATGGGAGTTCTTTCCTGTCAGGAACCTAAGAAGCAGATGTCAAATTCAGACTTTGCTCTTGTTTGGACAAACTCAATTATAAAGCTTCTGTTTTTCAAGAAGGAGCAGAATATAACTTCCTTTATTTCTCCTCCACATAGAACAAGTCTCTCCCTGTCTCTGCTGTAAGGAGCTGAATGGAGAACTAGAAACACCAGAGTGCAACCTCCCTAAGTCATGTTCAGCACTGCCTGGCTAACCACAGCTGGCTACGGTTCACCCAAAAAAACCACTGGGGACTCTTAGCACCAGCCATGTCTTTTTAACAGGTAAGGTCCTTCTTCCTAAATACTGTGATCACGTGTATCATGCTCATTTCCTAAGGATAATAGCCCACAACACCAAACAATTCAGGAACCTGTGCCATAAAGGCTTATGGATTTGGATTGGCAGACAGTATATACGTGTTCCTCTGAGGACACCAGAGGAAAACAACCTCACTTGCAGAAGCAGGAAATACTCTCACTTCAGGGGTTCTTCCACAACTACTACCTCCTCTCATCCCCCAAGGATATCTGTCTTCTTAATAACCTGACCCTCAGCCCCTACAGTTCTATAACAGAGAGCATTTGCTGTGAGAGTAATCCTTAAGGGAGGGTCACCCGGAATGTTTTACAGGACAATAAACCATTTCAGAAGAAAAAAACAAGCCAGAATCCAAATGTGCAGGATCACTGTATAATAAAAGACCTTTCATTCTCTCTGAAGTATGAAATAGATCAGAGGTCACAAGTGTTTTAATTGTGAGTGCATACAGAATCCTTTGTCGTCCACTGTGGGCTGCAGTTATAGGTGATCACAGGACACCCAAAAATTGTTGAGGGTGCAAACTGGCACTGTTATAATTTGTATTTGGGCTCAGATTTTGAAAAATTAAATTTTGTTTGCAGGTTGTGAGTGAACAAGGTCATGGGAAGTGGTATTTTATACCTAATAGCTTTCTAATTTTATGCCAGTTTTGTTGGGTGAGGATTTTGCTCAGTCTCAGTACTCCTATCTTCAGACAAGAGGCAGAAGAACTAAGGAAATGTGCTGCCCATGTTTTAGCATTTGCTAGTAACATTATGTGATTGGGACTATTATAGCATCTGAGCTAGTCTTGCTTTGCACCTTGCACAACACATTCATGCTTGAACAAAGAACATACAAAATGCTACTCTTTGGATTTGGCAGCCTGTTATAGGCATTTGGCACAAGCATAAATTTCAGTGTAAAGTGCAAGGCAACAAAGAATTCAATCTCACTCACTCCACAAAGAAAAGAGGAAAAAAAAAAAAGAAGAGTATTTTGCACTTACCTAATGATAAAATTTGCCAGACTCTGAAGAGTCTTTTTTTTTCTAACATTCCTATCAGCCTTGCTTTAAAACGGAAAGAATAGTAGCTGAAGGCAACTAATAGCTTACAGGGTCAATCTCAACAGTAGGATTTGAATGAGGAGATGAAAGAAGTCTAAAGGGAATGAAATCCCTAGACACAGAACTATGATCCTTTTGGGAATCAATCCCATAGGGCCACTTAGCAACAGGCCACCATCCAAGCACAACACCCCTGAGAGCAGAAGAAAAACTTTCTTCTTTGTATCTTGCCCTCTCTGTTGAAAATACTGTTTTCAGCTTATTCCCTGGGGAGTCAGAACCTCATCAGGAAGAAATAAAGCTGGCCAGTCTGGGAGTGATTGTGTCTCATGTTCTGCAAAGGCACACATTTCTCTTATCCCCAGGAAGAAAATTGCCTCATTTTATATTCAGATTCAAATGTACTGAAATTATAAGCAGTAGAATAATTACGTTCAACATGACACACTAGATTTGACCTTAATAAGACAGCCTGGTGTCCTTAACTGTTATGGGACCAGCTCCTTCCTTTTGTAGACCTGGGGATCGTTTCCACATTCTCCCTCCAGTAAAAATAAGTTATCTTCTTGCATCATGTCCATGTGCTCTGTGTGACCCAGGGGCTAAAGCAGTAACTCATTCAGTTCTGTTGCGTTTGAGTGCTGGCTTGGCCAGTGCCACTAACATAGATACAAAGAAAGTAAACATTTACTTAGAGAGAGGAATAGACACAGCTATGGAGTTATTTTTAACCTTTATTAGTGTGGTACTGAATTTTAGCAATGCTAGAAGAAACAGTGTCTCCTCTGACACAATGAATTTGCTGTGAATGTTGATGGCTCCACTGGAGTAAGAATATACCTCTTTCACAAAGGTATTTGGTATCAAAACCTGTCACAGACCAAAATCTACCAGCTACTTCACTTTTGACCTCCAGGTCACATTGATACTCCAGTACTACCCCCACACATCTCTGTCAGTGCTGCTCAGTCTTTGACCCACAGCTCCAACTATTGTAGCACTGAGCACCCCACACTATGCATTTTTCTGATGGGATAGGTGTAACACAAAACCATCACACCAGCTGGAATGGCTCACCCTTGTTCGTAAACCTCCCTGTAGATAGAAGATGGGAAGCCTCAGGATGGGAGGGAGCGGGAGGAACAGATCTCTCCAGGACATATCCTTTGGAACCTGCAGATGTGGTTTTTAATCCCTCTTTTCCTTGGGGATCAGTTAATCAAAAGTACATAAGAGATGAATATCAACATCTCAGCTTTATGCTCAGTAACAGGAGCAGCTGGAGAGAAATGTGTGGATATAACTTAGATCTAATGACTACGTGCCAATTCTGCTCCCCAGAGAGGTGCATACATGAAAATTTGGTGGAGAGCTTGCCCCCCACTCCCCCCGCCCCCCTTTCCCTGACAGACAAGGAATTAAGGTTTTTGCAACTAAATATCAGAAAACAGGTTATTACAGTGCTTTCTTCCAGAACTTATGCAAACATTGTTTATTACCAGTTCAGCTTTCCATATAATCTCAGATTTCCTCAAACCAAAGGCATGAGACATGCCTTAAAACCCTGAATTGCTACTTGCTAGGTGTAAAAGGAGGCACTCTAGCATTTCCTTCACAGGGATGCTGGAAGGATAACACTGCAAATGCTTGAAAGGTGTTCAGAGGCCGTGGGTATAGATGCTGTAGAGTATGAGGAAATACAAAAAGAACTGACTCGTGTCTTTATTGACAAATTGCATATGTGTGCGTCAGACCAGGAGACTTGGAGAAAAGACATCTGTGTTATTTTCCCAAGTCTGTCCTTGGTCTTGTAGGTGAGGTGGAAAAGGCACTTTTCTTCCAGTACATCCATTTCTCCAGTTGTAGTGTGGGAACAATACTACTGACATTACAGCTGAGGAGATTGGGAAAGCTGAATTCACTCACGTGCAGAATGCTTCACAATTTGCATCACAGATCATGGGTTAGAATTAACGGTGTCATTGTCCTGGTGCAACCTCAATGCAGCTGATTTTGAGCCTCTCATATTTCAGTGTTAAAGCAAGGAATGCAAAAGTCAGTCTTGCTTTAACCAGTCTTGAGCAAACTCTGCCTGTGCTTTCTGATATACACACCCTGGAAAAGGATGACATGGCACACTGTAGCCCTTGTGTCAAGGACAACCACACAACACAAGGCTGCCTCTGCAGCAGTGACAAGCCATAGCACCTCTTGCATGAAGCCCCATCCCTGTCGAGTGAGCTCTACAAAACAAACCACAAACGCAACCAAAGGCTGTAGGAGAACCGAAAACCTCTGTTGTACCTTTGTCCTCCAGAGCTTCCTTGGCTCACCTGGCAGAAGTTCCTTAGTGCCTATGATCTGCCTTGGAGAGCCTGGCAGGACAGGAGACACCTCATGGCAGTTTGTCATTCAGCATTGCAGGTCAGGGACTTGTGTTCCCTTCCCTGTAGAAAGCCTCTGGCAGTAATTTTCCAAGCTTTAGTGTATTCTTTGTCTCTGAGGAAGATCCATAATCTGAAACTGGAGAAGGTCTCTTACACGGCAGGAACCGGTCAGTGCCCTGCTGCTTCCCAGTGACAGGGATTTTGCTCCTTGTCATATTTTGCATGGCCTCAGCATTTATAGTCTGTAGCCTCCTATACACCCTGCTCTTTGCAGTGCCACCACGAAAATGTCTGTATAAATGTGAATTTCAATAGCCATTATACTCCCAGCAGCAGCAATCGCGTTCGGTACCTCAGAGCCTGCTAATCTGTAGTAGTCATGAGGTTACTTATCTCCTGCTCTTTTCAAATACCTCGGCAGCGGATACAAAAGGGAAATGGCAGGAGCTATTCTTCTCTGGAGTCTGAGAGGGTTTTTTTCCTCTTTTCTTTTTTTTATTTTTTATGCTGTACTGTTGCTACATTACCAAGCATCACATTCAAAACCAATGGCAAAGTTTGCAAGAGAGATAAGAGATGAAAATCTCCCAAGTTTCTGCTAGTGCAAAGCTCTCGGACCACAAGGGCAGCAAGCTGCAGGTTCCAGAGTGCTTATCTGTCTGTTAGCTAATTAAAGCACTGTGATCTGAGAGCTTTGAAAGATTTAGTTCAGATCTTCCTTGGGGTCATTTTTAGCTCCACTACCTATTTGCTGATGAATTCTCAGTTCCAGCCTGCAGGTGTGGAGCTACAAAAGGATGTTTGGAGAGGGGTGCTTGTAGCCATGGACTTAGACATTGTTTAAAGGCAAAGACAGGTGTGGCTCCACAGAGACTTCTAGTGAGGATAACAAGAGCTAAAACTGTGCAAAGAAAACAAATTATGAAAGAAAATTGTCCTTTGGATTGTATTTAGAATGCTGTCGCCATGCCTCTTATGATGAAAAATTTGGGATGGTGATTCACTTATCTCTGCCACTGCTGATATCCAAAGTTGAAGCCATTTCAGCAACTAAAAACCAGGCAAGAAAGGCAGTCCTCTTCCTTTTTTATGTCCCTAGGTGGAGTGTCACAGAGTAATAGAGCACTGAGAGATCTCAGTCTGTGGCCAACTGTGACTAAAACAAGGCCCCAAAAAAAGCACTAAGGCACAAGCTCCATGATTAATCAGCTAGGTTGGACACACTGTTTAATAGAAACAGAGGAAAATTCTCTAAAGTGGGCTGAAGTGTCCCAGACAAGATCAGAGGTCTGCCAGGTGGAAATCCAGCTATGGAGCTGGGCCTTCACAAACAAAGGAAGGTGCTGGACTTGCACTTCCAAGCGCACCTGAGCGAAGCTGGGTCCTGCAAATGAAGAATAATAGAGACAACTAAGGTAGGACACAGAGTATAGCACATGTGAAGGAATGAAGAGGATACTGAAGGCGCTTAGCAAAGAGCCCCAAAAGATGGGTGTCGCTGTTACGTCCGAGACACATAAAGAAAACAACATAGAGTCCAGGCTTATGAACAAGTGGAAGCTGAAGCATAAGTGCTTTAATAATTTCCTGACTACTTTTATAGGATAGATCACAAAAGTGTGTTGAGTGACAATAGGTAATTGGTTCCTCGGCCATCCACCCCTTGAGAGGATTGGCCAAGTCCTAATATACCTATTCCAAAATAATTTCAAAGTCAAAGCCATAACAATCTTGCAAAACAGCTTGCAGGTGCGAGAAGTTTATGAAAAACTGTGACCTTGTTTAAAATAGTTTACATAGGAAAGACAGTCTTCTCACAGAATATTGAGAAAAAGCTGAAAAATTTCTCCGCTTCTAGCTTTTTAGCACCTACAGATGGGGATGATCTTGTTCTCATGAGGAGATGGTAATAATACAACTTTATCTTTTGCTTATAGAAATTAAGATACTTAAAAGTTCTTTCAGTTCAATTTTAATAATTTGGTAAACAAGAGACCCTTAGTCAACGCACAATAATGAAATCTTCGTATCTGTTGTCCATCACTCAGGCTTTGGAACAAAAGGATAGAACAGCATTTTCTTCTGTCCTGCTGCCCAGGGTCCCAGAAAATTCAGTAAAGGATAATGTTGAGCTCTTTGGAAGGTATCTTTATTTCCTACTGGATTCCTGCAGGCACAGTCATATATAACAATAATTAAGACAAGGCAAAATAAAAGCAAAGAACAAGGCCTGGAAATCTAAGATAAACTGTGCTCCTTTTGCTGTTGATCACCTCAAGTCTGTGCTTTCATTCCTAGTCAAATTGGAGAGAGAAATAACTTGAGGATTTCAGAGAAACTAAGCCAAATACGGTATACCTGAAAAAATATCTATCTCAAAAGCCATGGGCCAGGAGCAGAGAAATGAAGTTGAATTAAAATCTGGCTTTCTTCTCTCCTCTTCCACTCCCACACTGAACTGAAAAGCTTCTGCCATCATCTGCTTGTCAAAGGGCAAAGACTGCAGGCACCTGTCTTTTTCCGTGCAAACATGATTGTAATTATGTGAGCAACTACCACTATAGTAAAGGAGTCTCTCTTCAGTGAGTCTGCCTGTTTGTCCAGCCAGGAAGGAACATACTTTTGGTGTCTTTCCTTGTGCATCCTCATGCACGGCCCACTGCAGCTTGGCTGCTAGTAGCTTTTCCTGTCTCACAGGGATAGATATCCAGGAGGAAGAAAGTAAATGAGAGAGTGCCCAAGGTGCCTCACAACATGATTAGGTTTGCCTTCTGAGTTATTGCTGCCACAAGCTAATGAACATTTCTCCCCCAGCTTTCTCTCACAAGGACAGAAAACTCTCTTGGTTTAACAGGATTTTCCACATGCCTGTTGTTGCGAGTACAGGTTATGCAAGCCAGAAATGAGAAATATTTTCACTGTTTGAGGCAGCTGCATAAAAGTAATTAAAAAAAAAAAAAAAAAGCTGTTACAGAAATCAGGAGATGCAATGAATGAATTCAGATTTGCATTCAAGCATTACCTCAGACCCTCAAAGGCAGAGAAATTTGAGGTGATCTTTGCAGCATGATTCCTTGTCATCTTCTGGGCGTTCAGGCGCATGAATACAATTTTGTGGTATGTGTGTGTATATGTGGTATGAGTGTGTATTTACCTGCTGATTATTTATGTGAGCTCTGGCATGAGTGTGTGTACATACATTCAGGGCTTACTCTTTGAGCTGGGGGTGTTTAGCCTGGACAGAAGGAGGCTCAGGGGTGACCTTTTTGCTTTTACAACTACCTGACAGGAGGTTGTAGAAAGGAGGGGATCAGCCTCTTGTCCCAGGTAACAAGTGACAGGATGAGAGAAAATGGCCTGAAGTTGTAGTAGGGAAGGTTTAGATTGGATATGAAAAAATTTGTTCACTGAACAGGTTGTCAAACTTTGAAACAGGCTGTCCAGTGATGTGTTGGAGTCACCATCCCTGGAAGTATTTAATGTAAATGTGCCATTTAGGGACATGGCTTTGTAGTGGACTTGGCAGTGCTGGGTTAATGGCTAGACTCAATGATCTTAAAGCTCTTTTCCCATCTAAATGATTCTATGGCTCTGTGATTCTAAACCTATTTTCTGGTGTTTACTTAAGCAAATAATAAGCCAGTTGTACTTCCCGCACTTTGCAGCTAGAACACTTGGGGCACTGCAGAACAACAATAGAAATGCTTCAGAACACAATACAAACACAGTATTAAAAACATCTCATAATTCAAATAAAGCATGCTGAGTTCCTGAGAGGCAAAGCCATGGAGATGTCAGAAGGGAATAAATTTGTGGTTACAATGGTTTTGTTTCAAAGCACACTGTGAGAAAACGTGGTTTAGATGGACTTAGCAGAGAAGTCGTGGTGGGGTGAGTTCCTTGTGCCAGAGCCCTCTCTGACAAAGACTGACTTTAAAAGCTGAGCTGTGTCTGGTGCTGACACATGGTCAAATTAAGCTTGAAGGAAGCAAGCCTGGGTTATTGCAAGGATCAGCGCTGTGAAGGGCTTTCAATGAGCAGTATCAGCATGTGACAGTCACTCTGCTTCAGAGGAAGCAGCCATAGTGCTGAACACAGGGCATGTGAAATTTAATCTTTGCCGTTTTCACCTACTAGTAGGGATTGAGGGAGTGGCCTCCTAACCAATACGGGAGCCATGTGAAGAAACAAAGAATGACACTGTGACCCCAAAGGTGAGGGCTACTAAATGAACAGCAAAACCTGTGTTTCATACCTGTGGTCCATGCCTGGTACAAAATAAAACCCCCTACCCTTCTCTTTTATTACCCTTGGCCCTTACCTTCCCATAGATTTACCCAGAGAAACACAGGTCAGCCCACTGGGAGCACCAGCTTCCCTGCTCAGCCATCGAGGACACCCAGCAAATGCCACCAGAGCAGTTGTTATTCCGCCCATGCAATATCTCTGAACACAGCACAGAGATATAAAGGCAGCAGAAGTCTTGCAAACAAGAACCTCGTGATTTGTTGAGAGCCTTCTCCAAGGCTAGTGCTACACCACAGGAGCTGCATCTGGCGATAAGCGCCTGCCTCCAAGTCTACTGAAAGCTAAATAAGCCCATGTTTGTTTGTTGTGCAGCAAGCAGAGCTCTAAGCTGGATGCTGCCCAGTGCTTTCCCCATGTAAATCGGGGAGTTCCTGCTCTGATGCCAAATGTTAGAGCTGCCTTTGAGTGCCTGACACTGATTTCAATGGGATACAATTGCTGAAGCTTGATTCTCATTGAACAAAATGAAAGACGTCAAACAAAGTTGTGCCTGGTGGACCCGAATCTGGTGTAGCAACAGAAAGGAGGAACACTGCCCTCTGGCTTTTCAGCTCTTTGGAATAAGTGTTTTTCATGCCCAGATTCCCATAGTATTCCAGGAAAAATGCCAGGAAGCTCTCAAAGGAGCTGATGGTCAGGGCTGAGCCGTGCTGGGGGTGTGCACAGTGAACTAGAAATAGTGCTGGGAGGCAAGAGTACTGAAGAGGGAAAAAGTGGTAACCAGGAAAGCACTAACACTGCAGTGGAGCAGAGGTGCTCAGTATCAGCTGGCTCAAGGAGGTACCAGAAGGCCATGGATCATGTTGGTTGTCTCACTGTCATTGCAGCAAAAGATCCCATGACCATCTTTCTGACTGTCTTGACAACTCTGTGCCAGAAGTCCACACTGTGAGAGACTTAATGTAGTGAAAAAATAAACCCTGTACTTTAATCCCACTGACATAAACACAATCACGAATTCTACATGCCAACTCCATCACAAATGTGACATCCATATTTTCACTCTAATTTAAAGAACATTGAATGATCTTGGCCCAAACTTTAATTTAATATTACCAGGTAGGCAAAGAGCCTTTAGTGTATAAATAAAATTACTTGTTTGTTTTATCAGAATAGCATAGAATACAAATTAGTTACCAATATTTGTACAGCACTTAGATGGTGAGTGCTTGGGCTCTTGGAGTCTCCTCTCAAGAAAAGGACACAAAAGACATTGTTCTACCAGCAGAATTGTGTTCCCTCCAGCAGCTTTCCCTGTGTGATGAGTAGGAAGTGTGTCTGGCTGGCATGGGCCCTACTGGAATTTCTTCTCTTTTAGAATGACATTACCCTCAAATGTCTAATTGTCACCTGACATAAAGGGTGCTGTGCATCTCAGGTGCAGTGCTCAGTCTGCACTCCCACTGAAGTCATTGGGGGCTGAGAGAATGAGAGATTTAGGTAATATTGAATCAAGAACCAAAATAGTTTAAGATTTATACTATCAGAGTCACTACTGATTTTCTTCAGTCTGTACCTTAGCTGGAAAAGTTCCTTTGGCAATAAACTCAGCATCTCTGCAAGACTCGGAGCCAGAGACTTCAAGCTGACCCACCCAAGTCTAAATTTATTAAGCAGGACCATGTAAGAACAGACACAGCAGCTCTGTCATTGCAAGGTTAAATGTTTGAAATCTAATAATGAAAGAAGGTGAAACACCAGGATATATTGGGCCAAATAGTATAATTAACTCCCAAAGGAGGACTGAATTTCACATGTCCAGAATCTCTTAAGTGCTACCTTTCTCTCCAGAGACCTCCCATTTCACTGCCTCATGTATTATTAGTGACATTAGACCTATTTCTATGGCCTCTCTCCCTGTCACAGTCCCTACACATCACACACTGACATTGTCCTTTCCTCCTTCATAAGGAATGACATTTTTGACATCACCCTATGAGCAAGGAGTAAAGAAACAACAAAGCAGCAAGCTATTGCAGGATGAAAATGCACAGATCCACCTAGTTAGTGATCTGAGAGTTTTGCAGGCAGGTGATGTAGGTTTCTTCTTCAGATGGAAGGAAAAAGGATACATGGAAGAAAGAGTCTCTCCCAGTCCAGGGCACCTGGTGAGAAAGCAAGAGTGTTCAGAAACTTCCAAAGTTCGTTTCATTCTTTTAGGGCACAGTTACAGCTTTGGGTGTTTGAATTAAAAAACCTCCTGGGGCTTCCTTGTTCATTTTGAGAAACTTCTTTCTTATGTGAAACACTTCTCTTGGACATATGGGCATGAGGAAGTGTAGAAAATGTGCAGCCTGGGAGAAAAGTCTGGAAAGGCCGGCTATTCTAGGCATAGGTTTGAAGGTGCTGAAAGAGACATTGAAGCCACTTCTGCCTTCCTGTTCTATTATTCTTCTTTTTCCACTTCATTTTTGCCTGAAAAGAACTTGAGGATAATAATCAGCAGTAACACAAATAGCAGAAAATGACAGATACCTAGAAACTAATAAAGGAGATGCTTTTCTGGGATTGGTCTGGGGTCCATAATAGTGATGGAAGGTACTGAAGAACCTGACTGCAACATTGCTCCAATCTCTCTGTTCAGTTTCTCACTTTAGTTTTCCCTGGTGCCAGCACTATTGTGCAGCAATGTTACATGTAAAGGATCAAACAATGCATTTAGTGCTGCCCAATTTTCTGAGGTTCTAGCTCAGTTTTGAATCAGTCTTTCCTCAAGCTCCTTGTGGAGAAAGAGATGAATGATGATTAAATAAGCAGCATGTAAAAAGGAAATGGATAAACAGAATATGAAATGTTTCTCCCGGAATTTTGTTCATTCTTCAGCCATTACCCTCTATTTATGTACAAACAGGTGAAAGGATGAGTACAAACATGTTCCAGCCTAGACAAAGTAAAATTGATGGAGACTACAGATGCCAGAGCAAATGAGATCTCTGAAGGCTCAGAAACAAACTCTCTGACATATCCACTCAATATTCATTGAAATGAGCTCAGGAAACTTTGCTCAATTAAAGATTGGCTGCGGGGGAAAGCAGATCCAAGCTGAACTCTGCAGAAGTGTTTTCCTGAATGCCTAAGATCTAGGTCAAAAGAGACATAATTGTCCAAGGGATGCAATATGTTATAATGACATCTTCCAGAAGCAGTGTTCTGGAGAGCTCTGGCTTAATAATGCTCATCTTTCACGGTTATACCACTGCAGTATTAATGTCTGTACAGCTGGCTTAGTAGTACAACTCTACCTGGAAATGCAGATTCCCATGGACGAAGTAGACTTTTGACCCTATGAGTCAGTGAATAACAATTAGGACAGATTCTTTTCCTAGTGACATTAAATCTGGAATGAATCCATGGAATTCATTGAAACTTCAACAGTTTTACAGTAGTATAGACTATTTTAGCTTCTTTAGTTGTGATACTGCAGATTTACATTGATAAAATCATATATCTTGTGTCCATTTCATTTGGAGAGAGGAAACTACAGATGACTAGAGTCAGCACTTCTCATCACCTCCCCAGACTCCCCACAAAAGTTCCAGAACAGACATGAGTTGTCCAGGTTAAACAAACCTGTATTGTCATACTAAACAATGCCTTCCCACACTGAGCTGTATTGATGGTACCACTGCAATAACATTTTACATTTCTGTACCCTTCATCCCAAAGGAGCCAGTGAGGGAACCAGTTCACAGGTTTTGGTGGAATGCTTTGACCCTCCTTTGTTGCACATGAGCTTATTACTGAAATGTGTTTTCATAACCAGCACTTGCAGCCTGTTCTGCTTTCCACTGCTGTAAAGTCCTTTCCTGGAGCCTACACAGCTCAGCCTGAGGCTCTGGAAGGCCACATCACCCATTGACCATCCAGCAAACATGTCCAACTGAAGCTGTGAATGAATGTGAAAGGCTGTCAGAGAAGAGCCACACTTGGCAGGTGAAGATCAGTGAAATCTCACTGCCCTATAGAGTGAGGTGTGAGGTGGGTCATAAGTCTTAAAACAATGGATAAATGGCCTGACCTATCAAATACGGAATTGGATGAAACATACACAGAGACTTACCAGTCTTAAGAGAGAATGTAGGTCAGATGGGGGCCAAGCAAAAGCTGAGCACTTTCATCCTGTTGCATTCTCAGGTTATGCCATGAATATCTAACACAGAGAGGAAAATCTCTCCTTTACCTCCACTTTTGGTAATAGCTCTCATGACACTGAAGGCAGAATATCGTTTAAGCAAATTTGATAGCTAACTCTGGAAATAAGGGAATTAGAGCCATCAGTAAATCTTTTCACCTCAGAACCTAAACAAACAGGATCAAATTGCTATCTGGTGTGATCTAATTGAATTCCATGGATTTACAACCGCAGACGAATTTTAGCCAATAAAGAAAAGAATGTAAATGTTTTATTCTGATACTTGTGACATCACAAATCTAATATAGCTATGCAATGAAGGGAAGATTTCTAAGCACATTTGTCTAATTTAACTCTCACTTATAATGGAAAGTAATTAAATACATTCCATGAAATTGGAGAAAGTAGAAAAGAATGCTGAAGAATGTCACTTAATTTGTGGGACCAAGACATATTTTGTTGTTTCCTGCTGTTTATCTTCAGCTCTGCGAGCAGGAGTTCGCATTTATGTTCACTTATCAGCTGCCAACCTAGACCCCATTGGAAGATGCATGTCATTTCCAGAAGGATCTTAATAAACACCACCAGTGGAGAGGCATTTCACACTTGACAGTTCATCTGTCAGAGCAAGACATAACTTCAAGTTATTTCCACAACTGTTCTGCAAGTATTTGTGGAAGACAACTAACACCCAGAAGATAATACTAAGGGAAAACACAAGTTAGAGAGGACTCACTGGTTTCATCAGGGGAGAGCACAGCTCAGCAAGCTCAGGGGTGACACTTGTCTTACCATTGATATGCTACACCAAGTTCATCAGGCCAGGGGAAGAAAATGGAAATTTCCTTGCAATGAAGAGCTCAGTGCTGCTAAGAGCATTTCATTGCTCTGGGGTGCCACTGCCAAACCTCCCTCAACCACATTATGGTGGGCAGAGCATCTGCAGGGGGAGATAGGGCCCAGACAAATGCTTGCATCACACAAAACAGTTAAGAAAGCGTGCCTCAGCCTCTGCTGGAGCCTGCCTCTTTAGCAGTCAGTATCAGAGATAGAGGCTTCTGTTTCCCTAAGAAATTCTGGAAGTTGCCAAAGACACTCTAGCTTAAGAATAAGGCCATAAAGTTCATACATTAATCAAGTGGGTAAAAGTGGTAGCACTCACCTGAGCACTGCCTGTGTCCCTTTGGATGTGCTTCCACTGCGTTGTTTATCTGGCAATGTTCCTCTCTCCCCAGTTTCCCATCTCTTTATCACCTTCCTCCACTTCTTGGATAAGAGGGAGAATGGGGATGATAGCAAACAGAGAAAACAGGATGCCTGACTAACAAGCAGGCAGCAGAAACTGAGGTAAGTATGGGTGTCTTGCATTCCCTCTCCAGTGGAGAGGCAAAGGCACAAGGAAAGGCGTGCATCCACAGAATCTCAGGACAGGTGTGTACATAAGCAGTGCATCTAAGGAAAAGCATGGCTGAGAGTGTGTGCCCACAGCACCATGAGGTCATAGCAGGTCTTGAGGAATAGGAGCTCTGCAGTTCTGGACATATATCCCGGAGGGCTTTTTTCCTTTTCTGCTTGTCACCATGGATATCACTACAGCATTACACTGCAAGTTCACCACTCCCAGCTACCACCAGCTGGTAACTACCAGGTTTGGGGACACATACACACATGCACACACACACAGAGTCACACACACTCTCTGAGAGTATGTAGCTCTTCTCACTCCCAAAAACACTTTGACAACAAGGGTGTCGTGACTTTTTCCTGCTCTAAGAAAATCTATCCATCAGCTTCCCCCAGCTCATGTAACATTTTTCTGGGGCGCTTCTACAAGAACCGTTCCATTCTACAAAGAGTTAATGTGGAATACAAATGAAAAATATATTTGAAAAGCTGATGAAGGCATGACAAAGCTGGAGGCTACTGAGCAATATCTGCTCCTGTGAAGTGTGAATCCACTGTATTTTTCTGCCCCATAGCTTAACCTAGTTCTGAGCCTCACTGGCTGGTAGAAAGGTAAAGCGAAGGGTCTTTGGACATGGCAAGATCAGCAAATTTCAGAAAGCCATGGCTCAAAGGTGTGGGTGGTTTTGCACTTCTTCTTTAAGCTTGGATGCTAACCATGCTAAAATGCAGGTTTATTATGCAGCCTGGCAAGATTTCAGCGATTTTATTGAAAGGGCATTTTGTTATGTTTATTAGATTTGTCAAAAAGGCATTTTATGATGTTTATGAGATAGCATATAAATTTATGAAACTGTAACATTTTTGTCAAAAATAGCCTTTGCTGGAAATCAAATAATGCAAGTAGTAAAACCTCCCATCAGAAAAATCCAGGCAGAATTTTCCAGGAGGCAAGGTACAGACTCATCCACCAATCTGTGAAATACTATCAATAAAATCCATGCTGTAAAGCAGTAGAAAAGATGCTGGGTGTATGCCGGAAGGCTGCAATGCTCCCAACTGGGTGCAGATGTGGCCGTTCTGTCTGACGTCCTTGCCTGACTACAAGTGAGGGGCCTGCTGGTTTTGTTGCCCAAGCTTTTGCAGAAGGAAGGAACGAGCTTCTGGCTAGTGTTTGGCCTTGTGTTGTGTACTGCTGCCCATAATAATCACTTGTCCCTCTGCTTTCCTGGACACGACTGGCTGGGGTTGACGTAGTGCATAGGAATGAGGCACAAGCACATCCTCCACCAGCTCTCTGCTCTGTCTCCAATCCAGAAGCCCCTTCTGCAGGGTTGTTCTTTTTCTTTGTTGCTGTTGTTGCTTTTCATTTACTGCTGTTCATTTCTCTCTCCCTCCTACACCCCCTTCAAGTAAAAAACTGTCTTGTATTTCTGCTCAGAGAGCTCCCTTCTGCTCCTCATTTTTTTTTCGTTTGTTCATCCTCCGCAATACCATCAAGATGATCTGAAACACTTGATCTCTTCCCTTTTCTTTCTTACTTAGGAGGTCAGTTTGGCACTCTGCAATTGATGCTCTTCCCTTTCTTGGAGACTGTGATGTGGCAGCAGGACAGGCTGAGAAACAGATTAAGCCATTACTGTGTCAGCTGGGATCTTGATCACGGCCATGACAACATTTCCAAAATGCGGATTTTGGAATGCCATTCCCAAGTCTCTCTCCGAGGCAGGGGAAGATGTAGCAACAATGAAATGTTTCCCACGCTGCTTCCATTTTGCTGAGGAACCCTAAAAAGTTGGAAAGGTGGTGGGGATGAGAGGCATTGGGAGGTTAGGCAGGAGAAATCCATGCACTAAAGAGCTGAAAGAGTAGGGATGGGGAGGGAATGAAGTCAGCCCTGCCTGTGTGTCAAGGCACACTGTTCTTATGCTGGAGGAGTTCATCCTGCCATGAATCACAGAATCACAGCATTTCTGAGCTTGGAAAAGACCTTCAAGACTCCAGCTGTTAACATAGCACTGCCAAATCCACCACTAAACCACATGCCTATTTCTGCACTTACATTTACAGCTTGCTCCATGATGTATCAAAATGAAACAGACCTAATACTCATACAGACTTAATACCTAATAACCACTGCCAGAATATTGGAAGAAATAAAAAACTAAATGCATGAAAGCTTGCAATTTCCAACTGGTACTTTTTGCACTGTTTTTATGTATTCTAAGGTACATGGTGAAAATGGTGTAAATGTTCTACTCGTAGAGTGACTGTTGTCTTTTAAACAGCTGCTTTTGAAAGCACACATGATATTTTGGTACTGGAAAAGCAAAAAGAGTGTTGCAACCACAGTATTTCAATTTCAAAAGTTTTTTATTAAATAAGGCCCTGAAGGACAGAGAAGGGAGCTGTTTGAAAACAGAGCACAGACAAGGGAGATGTGATCACTTTGTGTAGCCAAAGAGTCATCTCACAGGTTATCACTTCACCAACAACCCTTCTGGACCTGCTTGGTACTTGCACTTTTGGGTGAGGAGGTGCAGCACCGCCTTGCTTGCTGTTCTCCCTCATTCCACTAGGGGACACATTCAAAGCACGATGCCAAGTCGGGTCCTGCAATAACCTTACTAGACCTAAACTCTCACGGTGCCAAGAGTGTGACTGTGACTGTGACCAGCCAAGGGGTATTTAATCTTCCATTTCCACACATCTTGTTTTGGGAAATATACCTCATAAAATGCCATGGGAGCTGAAAGCTGATAGTGTCCATCAAATAGCAAAGCGCTGTGTTTATTGTCCAAGCTCTCCCTAGCTGAAGTGCCAGTAGACTTGGATGCCCCTATTAAGTATTTATCCGTCTGAAAGTGCTGCACTGTCATTAGTTTGATTGAGGTGGAAGCATAAACCACAGTGATTGGCTTGGACAGTATGAAAATGCAAAAGGCTGGGAGAATGGGGATGGTGCACAATGTGCAATTACTATGCAAATTTTAGAGGAATGATCGTCACCAAACAAAACTTCCTTGGCATGGATGCTGCTTTCAGCAGACTTAGAAACCACAACCCAAACAGATTGAAGAAACTGCCTAATTCTGTTGGCCTAAAATAACATCAGCTGCAGGGCTCACAGAACACATTTGTGTGCCTTCCCCCATCCCTCCCTCTATAACCCCAAGATACACCTGCACATGAAGTCTATCACCACCATCTTGAGAATGCTTTTACTGTAGCTGTACAGCAAGTTTATGCTGTGTTTAAGGAGTGTCCTTGTCTGGGTCTATCCTGAGTTTTTTGTTTGTTTGTTTTTCCACAGGGAAAAGGTCCTAGATTTACAGGAATTCTACATTCTTGTAGCCCTGACTAAGTTGGGACAAGACTCCTCTCTTCCACCAGCACAGGTCACAGCACACCAGCTTCTGCACCAAGTATCAGACACAAAGCCTTGGGGAAGAAGTTGGTACATGAAACATTGACAGAGACCTTGTTTACAGACTCAGAGTTTTCGCTCCCATTTTTGCCAGTTTTATTCCATCCTTGTTGCAATGAGCTATATCCTAAGCACGTCCTCCATCATTTTAGTATATACTCCTATATCTCCAGGTCCTGCTAGGCATGTCTGATCAGCCTGCTTTTCCTGGGTGTATGATGACCTGTGAATCCTGGATGGCTGCTTGATTGCTGGACAAGGAGATAGTGAGGTATGAAATAGTGTATGAGATTTTGAGTATGTATTCACAGGCTACTTTTGGGTACATGCACCATTAGCCGAATCCTATTATCTTGGCCCTTGATCCAGGGAGAGCCTACAGTTAAGCAGATGAATCAACCCCAGCATGAAGAAATATCATATGGGACATCAGCAAGAGGCCAGGTAGAAAAGTTCAAAGCAGAGATGTGTCCACACAAAACTTAATACACCGTAGCTCATCCAAAGATTTTTGCACAAGCCACCTTTTAAATAAATGCAGTGTATCAAAAGTGAACATTGACTTGCTGTAGTTCACTGTGTGAATTCAAAGTGTTTCAGGTTTGTAAGAAGAGGGTAGTACAAAAGCACAAATAGAATAAGCCGGCCATTAGGTAGCATTTGTCATGTGGCTGTGAATAACTGAGGAAAGCATGTGAGCAGCACATACGAGACAGCCACAAAAGAAAGGAGGATCATAGGGAATGTTAGAGCTTCTTCCTCTTAAGAATTTATTTAACCCACTGACTGCTCATTTGTTAACTAAAAATAAAAGATTACTGAAAGACCTCCATGGTTCTTGGATGATACATTAAGGATAGCTTAACTCAGCACTTTGGGCTGGTACCCTTTGGACTGAACATGGCCTTGGCATAATCCCAGTGCCTTCCACCAAGATACTCCTCATTACAACAGAGCTGACTTTGCTCTCTCTTCCTGAGGCAACATAACTGCGCTCGGTAGTTATGAAAGGAATGTATGAAATAGAAATGAAATAGAAAGAACAGTATGACTGCAGCTCCATGAATTTTACTCCAGTCCAAATGGACTTGGAAAGATTTCTAGGCAAGCTTTTTAAGTCAGGCAATATTAAGGCATCAGGTTTTTAAGTCTATCAGCACTGACACTGATTTAGTATTTTCTGTATCACTTTAAACACCAGGATTCATAGATGATCTGTCAGACTTTCAGAGGAGACTGTCCAAGCACTTTGAGGTCACAAATGTCTTGGAAACCAGATGTCCTTAATATCTGCATGTTGTTAGCAGGTCAGAAGAGTTTCTTTTCCACTGACAACCTTGCTTTGCCTCTGGTAACCTGGTATGGATGACTTGACCAAAGAGAATGTGCTTCATACATAGAGGTGGCTGTTGCCATTCCTGGTGAAGACCTGAGATCTTCTGAGGTTTGGAGCATTGTTTATTGTGGGAACAACTTTGCTGCACAGTGCTTTAGGGCCTTTGGAAAAAAAACCAACAGGGGTGGAAAAAAAAGCATGGCTCTGAGAGGCTCAATCACCCCTCCCTAGTGCTGTTTGCATGCCTCATGATGGGATGGCAGTGAGTGTCTGTCAGATGAGTCCCACTTTCCCTTTCCTCCCACCTGTGCTGCCCCAGATAGGTTTGCATCCTTTCCCTGAGTCTGTGGAATCCTCTGTCTGCACACCACGAAGCCCTTGATGCTCCTGTAAGATAAGCAGAACGGGTATGTGAGAGACTGGATGGGTTCCAAACTACTCCCTGGGCAGCTCGAAGCAGAGCAGCTTGTGGCTGAACAGATGGCAGCGTTGAAAATACCTGGGCTCCCCCAAGCCAGGGGCTTGAGTTCCAACAGGGCCAGTTCAACCAGCTATTCCCAGTTACCCAACTGCAGTCCACGTCTTCCTGTCTCTAACGCTTTAGATAAGACATCACATCCTGAAGCTGTGCCTGCTTAGTATGCCCGCAACACATTTTGTAGCACTCTTGGTGAAAGCTGGGTTTTCCCCAGTGATTCTGGGTAATTTTTGCACCCGGAATTATCCAAATATCTAACTGACAGGAATCCTAGACCTTCTGGGGAGTAAATTTTCTGGGGAGGTATTCAACAGATAGGATATTCAGCTATGTATATGTCCATATTTACAATTTCTAGGACCAAATCTGGAGTCTCACTGAATAATTGGAAGAAAACACACATATTTTGACAGTGCTATGTAAGCACTTTGGGCCTCATTTCTAATTTATAATGTGCTTTGGGATTATAGGTGTCCTATAAATGTAAGATAATTATTTGTAACAGAATCTCTGCAAGTCCCAGAACAGTCAGCCCGGAACAGATACAGGGTATTCTGCATGTTTGTCAAACCAAACGTAACCATTATAGGAGAGTGTTTCTTGTCTTTTATTGGAATGAAGCAGAGAAACAGTATGAACAAATATAATTAAAAATACCTTCTGGATTACATGTACCCCTGATTGCTCTTGCAAGCCAGATATCAAATTTTGCACTGTTTTCTAGGGGTTGATTTTTACTCTATAGTCTCCATCTGATTTTACAGTCAGCATTACTTCAAGCTTATTACATTTGTAACACAATACAAATACAACACCATTAATTTAATTTTATTTACATTTCAGAGTTATTCAGCTGGAATAAATTGAACACAATTTGATTGAAACTGTCCTCAGGACTGACTTTAGGCACATTCAGCAAGAGTGCTTTATAAATGATGGCAGCATTTAGTACACAAAAAACACCCTCTTGAACTGGAGGATTTGAAAGAGTCCTTATCCGATGAGGGAAAAGCAACATTTCCAAGAACAGGGCTAAGCTGAACACTTCTTCTCTGGCACTTTTCACTGCATGTGCCTTCAGAAGAGGCCTCGTCTGGAGACGTGATGACCACACACATTTAGCTCCTACAGAAAGCAGTTCCTAACTTGGGTGTTTCACTGGTACAAAAGCATCAGGACTCAGCTAAACTGTTCGAGTGATGGAAAAGGAATGAAGAAAATCAATGTTTGTTTTGTAGTGGTCCTTAGAAGTTTCAGTCAATGATGGGGAAGCTGTGGTAAAGACACTTTGCAGAACCAAAAGACCATCCCTACCTTCCAGGTGTATGTAAAGGGCAGACAGGGCAGTGGGTTGTTTGATTTGAGTCCTGTTTGTCAGTGTGATGGAGAGTGGCCACACCGCTGGCAAGCTTTTCAAAGGCAACATAGTAAAGGAGGGTTTTCAACAGAGATTTGGAAGGATAATAAGGGTATTTTGCTGCTCTTTACCAAAATTCTTCCCAATAGCAGCAAGGAAAAAAGCCCAGAAGTTGTTTCTGTAAAAATGTTAACAAGTGAGAAATAGAGACTGACAGAATGATGAGAAGGAGAAGACATTGTCATAGCAAAGGAGAGCTCTTTGGCAGGGTGGGAAGGGGCATGACAGGAAAGATAAATATCTTGTGTTTGATGGAGTAAAGACGAGGAATGTAGTAGAGAAGAGCAAAGAATGTGTAAAATCCTCAAACTGTTGGATTAGGAGGATGATCTTTATGGCAGTATTTTGCAGGAATGTGCACAGACTGAAAACACACTTGGCAAGACCAAAGAGAAGGATGTTTCAGTAATCAAAATGCAAGGCAATTGAATTTTAGCCAGGTTAGATAAGGCCATCTGATGCTTTTTAATGGGAAGACTAGGCTACTAGCAGCATCTTTCTTATCTTGCCTGGAAGTGAAAAGAAGAGTTTTGAATAAATTTTTCCTTCTGATTATCGCTGGGCTTTGTTCCAAATTCTGACTGCCTGCAGTATCTAGGAGACACTCCCATTCACATTTGTGGGAAGACATAGAATCATAGAACTGTTCAGGTTGGAAAATACCTTCAAGATCATCCATCAAGTCCAACTATTACCCGACACTGTGAAATCTAACACCAAAGCATGTCCTTAAGTGCCACATCCACACATCTTTCAAGTAAATTCAGGGATGATTACTCCATTACTTCCCTTGGCAGCCTGTTCCAGTGCTTGACAACCCCCTTGGTGAAGGTTGTGGGATCTTTGGTGTCCTGCCACCTCTTAACTGAGCTCGTGTAAGCCCTGAATGAGAGTTGGAAGATATTACTGTTAGGACAGGTAAGTGAGATTTGTTGGTGCTGATTTGGTGGTGTCTAATAGGTGGGCACTCAAGGTCAATCCTCTTATGGAACTAGCAGAAGAAAAAGGGGATTTTTGTTTCAGACCACTGAGATTTTTGTGATCTGTCAGCACGACATTTGATTATGAAGAAACAGAATTGCCATGCTATACCAAACAAATGGACCATATAGTTTAATAATCCTGCTGTGATAGTGCCTGTAGAAACAATTCAGATTAAATACAAGGAACCTAGCAGAAGACAAGTAGGGAATGACTTGCCAAAAGGGGAATTTTCTTTTTAATTCTTATCAGTTAGCAACTAGACTAGGCCCTGAAGCAAGAGGGCTTATATCCTTCCATAACAAAAGAAAATATGTATTTCTATTTAATAAGAACATCCCCAATTACATTATCCATATAAATGTCTAATCCCTTTATTTAAATCCTACTAATCTCTTAGGCTTAATGCTATCTTATGGGAATGAGCTAATTAGGCATTGTATAAAATGTATTTCCTTTTAACAGTTTTATATTTGCTGCCTTATATTTCCATTGAATGTTCCTTTGTCCTTGTATTCTGGGAGCATGAATAGGAGCATCTATTTCTCCCTATTTCTCCTTTCTACTGCTCACATTTTTCACATCTTAGTCAGGGACCTCCTCTCTGGTGTACAACTTCCAGTGTTTCCAGATGTTCCCCAGTCAAACACGACATTCAGGTTGCTTTGCAATTTCTGCCACTTGCATCTGAGAGCCTTATTCAGTATCTTTACCAAACAGAAGCCAGATCAGGATGAAAGGATTGTGCCATTGACCCAGCCAAAGGCATTGCCATGATTGCAGGCTGGTTTGGCCCATACTCTGAGCAGACTGGCATTATCTGCAAATTTGAGCACCCCATTATGCCTTGAGCAGGAGAATCCACTGCACTCTCCAAGTTCCTTTCCTGAGGCATTACAGTTCAAGGAAAACCCTGCAAGTGCCTGGCTGTTCTCCACCACCGCTTCCAGAGGCACTGTTCTGTGCCTGCTCATGCAGGATGCCTCTGCCATTGCTCCATCTACTCTACACGTGAGGAGGCTCTGTGGCAGTGTCCAATCCACCTCTAGCACCTCACTTTGCCCTCCCTCTTCCAAACAGTTACACAGTAGCCAAAGCAGGGATTAAGGAGGTGTCTTTCTGACAATCCTTACCAACTTTAAGACTGAACGCTTATTCCTACGCTTTGTTTCCAGCCCTTTTGCAGGTGTTTGATGCTTCCTCCTCTTACCTTTTACCCACCTTTCCTTTTTAACAGTATCTTTGTAGGGGGGGGTGGATACACGTTTTTAAATGGCCAAATAAAATCTGACAATTTGTTCACATCCTGTACAACCCTGCAGTGTTACCGGTGTCATGATAGTAAAGCTTAGTTCTTGCTAGACTATAAAGAGCCTGCATGGAGCAAAATATAGAAATAGTGAAGGATTTCTATATTCTGGATTCAGTACAATATTTCTTCTGGCACTCATCCAAGCTCCTCCACATTGATTTTTTTTTTTCCTCAGAGCTTATACAGGAAGCCAAAAAACCTTTACATTGAACCCAGAAGTAAACTGATCACAAGCCAAAGATGAGTCCTCTCTCTGCAGCTATCTGAACCATTACAGCAGCATTTATTGAGTGCCTTTATTTTTCTGGTTTTAATCTGCAGAGTGCTGACAGCTCCAGAAAGATCTTTCTTAATGGACTTTAATAGTGATGCAGCACTAAACTTATATAGCACCTGCCATACCAAGGCATCCCAGCAGACTTCCCAAATAATAGAGTTTAAAGCTTCTGCTTTCACAAGCCAAAGGCAAGGCTCAAGAGAACAAAATTAAGTTTAGCTTTTAAAATATTGACAAACTTGACATTATTAATTTCAAGAGGTGAATTCATCACTGCTGGAATCGATTGCAAGGGAGAAACCAGGGGAGGATCAGCAGAGACAGTATTGGTCAGCTCACAGCTACACACCTGTGTGGAAACCCAGGATTGAAAACCCTTGTTCAATGTGCAACAATTGCACGTTTACAGCTGTTTAACCCACTGCAATTAAAATCAGTCATCCAGAAAGCAACAAGAAGTCTGAAGTCGGACTTGCTGTATGTCATTTTGAGCTTTCATGCAGTACCTTCTATAAAATGGTCTCAAAGCATTCTACAACTATTAAGAGGTTACGCCTCCCTGAGAGCAAAAGCATTCTAGGCATTGCAAAACAAGACACATAAAGATCAAGCAATCTGTGGAAATTAATTCATAGTAGTACTAATAGCAGAAACTCAGGAACTCAGGTTCTCAGATTCCCCATCTACCACTTAGTCAACAAAGCTTCCTGAAACTCCAAGAGGTCAATGTGTTCCATGAATAACTTCTCTTTCACTTTGGTCCTAATCCTAAGAATGGTTGCATAGGTGTTATCAAGGCTAAGATAACGTTAATAATTGTAGCTTTTAACTGGTATAAAGCAAGTGTCATTTCCTTTCATCAATAGGATTTCATGCTTTGAAAGCCAAGAAAGCAGGAAAAGAACCAGACTTTATGTTTTCTGAGCACACCAGTCTTTCAAGAATAAATGAAACAAGTCGGAAACATTTTGCAGACCACCTGAAGAAAGAATACAAGGACATGCTGAAATGTTTAGAACATTTATAAACACATTTGAACAGATCCTGGTAAGAGATTTTACCTAATTTCAACAGAATAGGAAACCTATTTCCTAGCTGTCTGCATGAGCTGATGAAAACTGCTTCTGAACTGTGACTGCAAAGTTCAAGACAGGTCACACTTTTCAGTAGGAAATAGGGCACATGCTTATTTAGCGTTACAACTAATATATACTTACTTTTCGGTTCCATATCTTTCAAAGTTAAATGCATCTTCAAAAGATTACACCTATTTTTTTATTCTCAAGTTACTTATGTCTAATAAATCTGTGAGCACCAATCTGTGCATCAAGTTCCCATTTGAAACTGCAAAAATATTTTTTTTTATAATGGCAGTAAATGTTTTTGATTCAGACAGCATAAGTAACTGCATCTTATTGATATTATGCAGAACTGAGCTTGGAATAAGGCATTTTTATTTCTCTGCTGTAAGATTGTCCTCCATGATTTTCAAACCATTCTCAGACATTTTGCTGCCAGGCAAAAGGTGACATGTAAAATCAGCTACTGGAAGGAAATGGTATGACTGGGCAAAATATATGCATAAAAAAGGGCAAAAAGAGCTCTTCTCGGAAAGAGAAAGTTTATAGCCAAACTCAATGGAAAAAAAAATGGTCTGGGGATTCATACTATTCTTATCATCCCATATGGGAGCTCCACCCTTCTCCAAGGTCATTCACACTTTCTGCCTCCTATGTAGTCCATTTACAATCCTTTTTTGAGTGTTTATTGAAGGTGTGAAGAGGGAAATATCTCTGACTGAGCTATGTCTAGCTAGGAACCAATTTGCACCTTCCAGCTAATCCACAAATTTGCAGCATCATTTCTTTACACCTATGGGCAGAGCATTTGACTGTGGAAACCAAAATGCTAACCTGGTGCCCTTGGGCTCTCCTGCATTTTTTTTTTTGTGTCGGGACAATACATCTGGGTAAAGCAGATAACAAATACCAAAGGCCCAGTTCTGTCACTTTATGAAAATATGGGAGTACTGTCAGCGCTATCCAATGAAGAAGGTACATCTTTGGGTTAAACAGTTCCAAAATGTGAAATATTAGTGGATTTGGATGAGAAAATGAGGAAGAGATGTGTCATCCCAAATGCCTAAGCCCCACAAAGACACAGCCTAAAACGAGGCACAGTGCACAGTCAAGCTCCCCTTGGTTCATGCGTTAGCCTGCATGAGCTGGGAAAGAGGCAGTATAAGAAAATAAAGTGTGTGCTACCTTTCATATCCAAAGCTGGGGCACATAGTCATCAAGAAGCAGTTGATAAAGGAGGAGATCCTTGATAACTGATAAAGGAGGAGATCAGTCTAGGCTGGGTCATGGAGCAAAGGATCAGAGAGCAAAAGGGACAAAGAATTCTCAGAGGTATTATATAGGGGTGACATGTCTAATCGGGTGGGCCTTCCTGAGAGACACTGCCCCCCAGGCAGGGAATTTGGTGGGGACTGAGAAGCTTTAGCACCTTGCAGGGAGAATGAATGATAACAAA
Source organism: Struthidea cinerea (assembly GCA_013397865.1). Classification (NCBI taxonomy): domain Eukaryota; kingdom Metazoa; phylum Chordata; class Aves; order Passeriformes; family Corcoracidae; genus Struthidea; species Struthidea cinerea. Next base: position 348,360 of record VZTI01002689.1, read on the forward strand.
TTTTTGCTAGGTTTTATGCAGGGTTGGCATGGCATGGGACAACAAGCAAGGGGAGAGGAAGTTTAATAAGTGGGTACTTTAGCCTGGGGCTTTTAGTGACTTTGTACCTGTAGAAGATTTTATGTGTTTCATTCAGGAGCCCAGTACTGCTGGGCACTGTCACAACATAAACTGCAAAGGCAGTTCTGCCTTGATAAAGTTACCAGCCAGGAACAGGGAGCCCAGAACAGATCAATATATAATGTGGGAGTCATCGGCAAACCACCTGCTTAACCAACGTCTAACAGCCTGTCGCCAGAAATAGAATGCAGGAGACTAACATGGATGTAAGAGACTCTGCAGTAAATAATTATGGATTATGCTGCAGATGACTACTGGTAGTTTGTCTCTCATCCATTTTTGTCCTGCCTTACCTATGGCTGCCATCCTCATGCATTTTACTTCAACCTCCAGAAAAGAAGAAAGCTAGCCATAAACCTTTTTGCAGGGGTATAAATTAGAGCCTAGGTTTCAGTGTAAGCTGAACCCAAACTGGACACAACTGAAACCTAGACAGCAGAGTTTAATTTTAGTAGTCCTTCAATGCCATCACATCTCCTAAGCCTGTATTTTCCAGACTCTCTATTGCCCCTCCTTTTCCTCCAGCTTACTGGAAGCCACCTGCTTGTTTCTAGTAAAGCTGAAACCCAAGATATCACAACATTCTCCATTGCTTCACTGCTCAGCTCTCTTCAACAGCCTGAAAAGACACTACCTGAATGGACTACTTGCTGGGCTGCATGCTCAGTCCTGGGTGCTCACTTGTGAGAGAAGGGGATAGAATGTGGTTTGGGTAAGCACATTGGCACCTGAATGAAAACAGACATGGGAAGATGGCAAAGGAAAGGCTTGGGCAGATGTATGTCCTGCTTTGGGGCAGGTTAAATACAATTAGACCATCTCACTATCTGCTTTACAAGGCAATGTACCATAATGGCAAGAGCTGCCATGAGGCTGTCCCAGAGGAAGGTGACTGACAAGGCACACGGACAAGTGTTGATACAGAATCAAAGCAGAGAGAGCAGAGTCCTTGTGAGAGCCCTTGGCAACAGAAGGACCAAAAAACCAAGAATAGACCTTGGGACAGATTGTGTGATTAAGTGGAGCTGGAGATAATTGTGTTTTAAAGATCTCCTGGGGAATGGGCTCAGAATAAATGCAGCAGCGGAGTTGGATCTGTAGCTATGTATAAAGCAACTGATGCATTTTTTAGCATAAGACAGGAAATGGAGAACCATGGTCTACATGAGTAAATTTCTTTTGAGCAAGTCAGTGTGCTGTTAGCCAGATGTGCCGATACCAGTGGTGCAACATTGTCCCACACAGGCCCTTACAAGTCCCAGGGCTATACTGAATGAACACGTTCACAGGAATAATAGTGTCCAAAGGTTATTTTTCACAGCCTGCTATTTGGGAATAATGCAGAAAGCTGGAGAAGAAATAATTTTTTAACCGTCTTCTGGTTCTTGGTTCCAACGTTACCTGGATGTTCACCCCTGTTATTTCTTATTCCTGACTGGGTGCTTCCCTAATTTTTTTTTTTTTTTTCCCCACAGAGGACGGACTTACTACAAGCTCTGATATTCACAAGCAGGATAAACGTCCAACAACTGCCAGCTAGCTCTCCCTATTCATTCCTATGATGATCAGTCAACAGGTGCTGAAATCTGCTGCCCCTGCATGTGTGCAAACTAGCAAAGCTTTGAATCCCTTGCTGGAGAAGTCTCCTGATCTTCTCACAGATGTTGTGCAGATGCACTGTGCTGCAGTACAGATGAGCTGCATCCAGTGGGCTTTGCTACCAGCATGGCCATGCCATCAGTGCACCAGATGTGTGCACCAGCAGCAGCTCAGAATATATAAACCACCTGCTCCCAGGTACTTAGATTTCAGCATTTAACTTCTGGGACCGGAGCAATGCAATCTGCTTTTCTTTAAAAAGAGATACCCAGCTTTCAGTTTCAGCGGTACAGCATCCTTTGCTTGCTGCTGGAGCCCTTTTTCCCTGTACAGCCAAGGGCCAGGTGAACGACCCGATGTGAGAGCAGCTATCTCCCCCGCTGCAGTAAATCAGCATTGCCAGAAAGTGCTGGAGTAGAAGTGAGAGTCACAGTGTGTGGCCTTCTGAAAGTAGGAGGTGATGGGCCCATCCCAGAAATGCAGGGAGGCACCACAGAGAATGAGTAATGGCTATCGACACCTACTCCCAATCGTGCTCTTGAAGGGCTTGTGACACTTTCTGATCCCAGAAGTGAATGAGCTTACTTGGTAACAAAAGTAGGTAACAGTACTTCACTAATAAGCACAGGCAGCTCACACCTCAGAGCTGTTGTCTATAAATTGCCTTCAAAAGGTGGTAGAAATTCCTGAATAGGGTTTTTCAAGATTTTCTTTGACCAGGAAAGCAGAAAGCTTTCTTCCCTGGTGAACTGATTAGGCTTGCGCTGACACAGTCTTAATCCAGCCTTGACTATGAGTAACAGAATCGGAAAACAAAGCAGTTTGTCTCAGATCCCATTCTGAGGTGTTGAACTGTTACATTTTTTCAGAAATAGAAGTCATTACAGACAAAGCCACTCTGCCAGCTTTTCCCTTGGTCTTCTTAAACCTCTCATGTTAACCACTGCTGGGAGGGGGTTAATAAAGAAATGAGTAAACTCAGCAGGTAACACAAGTGACAGTCCCAGCAACACAGACAAGATTCAGGAGGCTAATTGTGACAGAAAGGGCTCGAGGATCCCTGCTCAGAAGTCTCAGTTTTTGTATTGCTTTCTAAGAGCTCGGTGATAACTTCCCCTTTCCTATCCTCCTGTTACTCTTTTCTCCATTGCTATGGTTTCTGCCTGTGGTATTTCACTGAACTATTTTCAGCTTGTTAACCATTGACCTGCCCCATGTTCCACCTCTTCCCGTCAGCAGCCTTCAAGATGTACCCTGTAAGCTGTCCTGTTGAAAAGTTGTCTGTAAAATGTAATAATCCTCCTGAAAGCCATATGCAAACCGCAACAAGGATTTATTCTCTCTCTCCTGCATGCATACTTTAGACTTACATGATCACCCAGTGTCTCGTTCCTGTGCCAGCACTCAGCTCCACACCTGAGTGTAGGCATTCGCCCTGGTCTTCTAGGCAGACTTATTCCACTCACATCCTCAATTTGTCTTACAAATCCATACATTTGGACCCCATGCAGGCCAGACTCACTGCTGAAGTCGAAGATGTGTTTGGGAAGCTGGAAGGGCAACTGGACCTTCAGAAAGTGAAGAAGCTGCAGTGAGTCTGTTTCCATCTCCTCTCCCTGCTCCAAGACCTCAACCTCCCTCACCCATACACAAACGGCCACTTTCCCTCCCACCTGCTTGTAAGGAGTCCTCCCTCTGCAGCAGCTGTGTGACTCTGGGGCCACCTATGTACTTGGTGTGTTACAGACTATTGCAATCTGGCATGGAGAGTCCCAAACACTTCGGGACAAGGCTTGCCATGCCTGCTGCTGTGGCTAGGAAAAGGATGGCTGCTCCCTGTGCTATGGGAAGATATCTCCCCCACCTCCACCCAGCAGTGGCCCCACACCATGTAGCCCATCCCTCTTTCTGCACTGCTGGTACCATCAACACAACTGTGCAGGAGCAAAGAAAGGATCAGCAGGTGGAGTTTCACAGCTGCTCCCACTGGGGCTTGTGGTCATGAAGTTCAGGCTGTAGCCTGTCTCTCATCCAGTCTGCTCTGCACCTTCTGTCCCAACTACAATGTTTTTGCGCAGATCAATTTAAAAAAGTCGCAGCTGGGCCACGGTTTCTCAGCATGGCTGGTATCTTGTCAGAAGCATCTTCCTAACTACTGCTTCACTTCCAGATTCTGAGTCCTAACTCCCCCAGTTCCTTGGAAACGATTCTTTCATGGCTTGCTGCTCTGATTTCTTATCTGTTGCTTTGCTGTCTAGGTTCTCCTCAAATTTCTCACCTGACTGAAACAAAATGGGGTATCCTGGCTTTAGTGGTAGCCTGTTAGAGTGAAGTGCTTTGCAGCTTGACAGAGGGGGGTACAGAAATCCCCTGCTGAGTTTCTAAGGAAAATTCAAACCCTTAGCATTCTCCTTACCTTCAATGGGCACCATTTCCTCACTCTCCAGCAAATACTCTAGCTCCTCCAAACTGGAGTAGCAGTTCTCCCCTTCAGGTGAAAGATTCCTTCAGATCTCAGTGTTTTCAGGGAGGAGAGGAGAGTAGAGCACACTGCCCCAGGAGTGTTACCGCAAGAGGCAGGACAGGATTCTCCAGCAGCCCCTCACCAATTTGCTTCCTCTTCAGTATCTGTCCAAGGCCAGTGGCTGCTGTCCTGGCCTAGGGAGGACTCAGCTGCTCAGGGCCACCACCTCCTCCAACCTTTCCTGCTTGTATTCTGCCATCAGCTTGATGTGACAGGAAGAGTGTGAAACACTTGGGGCTCTCTGGAGGTGTGACTCCCAGCCTGGGTTCAGAAGGCGGCACAGATTTAATGGGATGGGCAGAACATTTGAGGACCACCGCAAGCACTGGTCAGCCTAGCAGATGATGCTGCATGGCATGATAGTTGTGGTTGGCTGCACAGCATTCCTGCAAGTCCATCTGGAGTCTGCCCAGTTATTTCCAGCCCACAGCCGGGGAAATGCGTCTCAGAGGAAAGGCAAGGGAACTGAGCACAAATGTGGTAGTTCAGTTATATGGCGTAAAGGAAAGCTGTCAGTGTGCACACAGCAGGGAAAACTGTGCCAGGGGTACAACTGTTAACACTTTAAACTTGTTTTATAACAGCATCAGACAAATTTGAAACAGCTGCTCTGTATGCTCTTCATTTCCAGTGGCAATGTCTTTTTTTTTTCACTTGCTGAAAAAGAAATTGGTGCTGCTGCTGTTTACAAAATTACCCGAGCTGCACTTATGACTTCTAACTTCTGATCTTGCTGTGATCACATGGATACCATGAATGGCAGGATCAGGATTTGCTCTGCTAACATTGGTGCCACAGCCCTGGAAAAGCTAAATGCTGGATACGTTATGGAGGGGAGCAGGCAGGGGCAGCAAGGGAGAACTGTCGGCTCTCATTTCACATTCTTTAAGACCTTTTGTCATTGAACTACCAAACGCTTTCTCATGACGCCAAGCAATTAAGCCTCCCTGACACTGGAGTGTTTATGAGGGAATTACTGCTCATCTCAGCCGTGCTCAGAAACACTAGGTCAGAAGTCAGAGAATTAATAAACCTATTGAGGTGCCAAGAAATATGTTCAGTTGCCACATCCCTGGGGCTGACAACTTCAGAGCAGTGGAGGAAAGAGTAGAAATAGCTTATATTCAAACAGATTACCAGGGGCAGGCACCTTCCAATCTAATGAAGGGTGAACGTTTTCATATTCATACAAGATGAGAGTTTTATAATGCTTCTTTATTTATGTTGCACTAGGACCCAGAAGACCTAGGTGCAGACAAGATCCCTTTGCACAAGGCATTATGAAAATGCTGAAGACAGGTAAAGAAAACAGAAGAAATATATAAATATTACTAATATTCTACCTTTCCATTTAACCATATTCTTTTGGCCTAAGCTGTTTTTTCAAATGGAAGGACATGTATAGTGCTTTATTAATTTTTACCCATGTAATTTATAAACCAAGTAGCTGCAGCAAAGATGATTTGGGATGCCACTGTTAAGCAAACCTGGACACTGTGGCAGAGGAAGCAAGTCCTGGGAGGTGCTTATAGGAGCACCCAACGCATGAGTTCTGCAAGACGGCACAGACTCTGCATCAGTTGCTATATTGGGAGTTGAGCAATGTGAATGCTATTACTAGATCTGCAGGTGCCTTCTTGTGTGACCCAAGGCAGCTTGTTTCACTTTCCAAAGCTGCTTTCCTCCTGGTAAAGTTGCTGTAACAATGCTTACCTTTTAATTTTTTATTTAAAAAAAAAAAAAGTCCTGGAGATCATTTGCTAAAAAGAACATTCACAGGCTAAGAATGGTCTTTGCTGAGTCTGCCATCCAGCACCAGGAAATGCCTAGCACAAATTCAGCATCATTACAGATTCATAACTCTCATGGTTTCTAATAATTATGAAAGTCTCACTTATATAGAACATAGAACCATTGCATCATTTAGGTTGGAAAAGACCTTTAAGATCACTGTGTTCAACCGTTAACCCAGCACTGCTGCTAAGCCATGTCCCAAAATGCCACATCTACATGTCTTTTAACATCTGCAGGTTTATTTTTCTGTGAGCGATTTCAGAATTAGTGGCTGTCACCCCACTGTGTGAGGTCACTACTCACTATTGTTTTCTGGGCATCCTCACTGCTTTTACTAAACCATGTCTAATATCCTGATTTTTTATTTGAAATATCTGGCATTTTTAGACTAGCCTAGAATGTTTGTTTACTTGCACTCCAATTTTTCCATTTGTGCTTTTTTCAAAGTGCCCTGGATTACATAAGGGGCAGAGAGGGGAAGTAATACAGATGTGAAAAAAATAGAAGTATTATTAGTTGCCTCTGGGTTAGTCATAATAATGCAAATTGCACCTGGTTAAGAATTTTCTCTTTGACCTTGGAGCCTCCATCCAGCCATGGCACTCTCTTAGTCACAGTAATAGCAACACCAGTAATTTTTCATTTCTAAAACCACCATCCAATAAAGATTCCTTTACCAGAGTGCCCATGAGATTATTGTTTCCATTTGAGAAAATGAAACTGAGGCACAAAGACACTTAAAAGAATGTTGAAGTCCCAACTCCGAATTCTGTGTTGTAATTATTTAAACTTGTCCTTTAGTTTTCAAGCTTATGTTTTATGTTTTAAAAACATATAGCTACAAAAACCTTCTAATCTGCATGACTCATAAATTGTTAATTCATGCCTGGTAATTTTTTTTTTTTTTTTTGCTTTGTCAACACAAGCAATGTTGAGAGCCAAGATGAGCTCAGCTTGCCTTCTTTAATCTGCAGACTTCCTTCAAGCAGCAAAGAAAACTGAGTTGGATTCATTGAAGCCCAAGCCAGAGGCTAAGGTGCGGGCACTTCTCTCTTCAGACAGCTTGCACTGACACCTAACTTACACTAAATGAATAAGCAAATGTTGAGGCATTCAGCTGGATCACACCCTGCCAGGCCAGGTGCATACAAAAACCAAGGTATGCGTTTCAAACGGAGAAAATGAGATGAGCTATGCAGTAAGGAGCAGGCATTTGCAAGCCTGGCAGCCTCGGTCCCGATTCAGCCAGCCTTTGGCACAGTTCAGTCACCTTTTCTGGGGTCAGATCCATGTTGCTGACTTGCTGCAGGTTAATGCCTTCATGGTCTGCAGCCCATGCCCTGAGCTCTAGTGAATCATCATAATTGTTCACTTTTATCGTTTGCTGCGGCTAGAGCTCAGACATGTCCTCTCCACTGCCCTTTCTCACATGCTCATTTCATTTCTCAGCCTCAGTACAGGTTCTAACAAGAATAATCTTTCAAAAAAAAGGATTTCACTACAAATATCTGCCTACTGAAGAGGAATAAAAAGTGGTGATTATTTCAATCAGTTTAAGGGTCTCTCAAACAGACTGGCATCACGAGTCACTTTTATAATTTCATGGTAATTTAGATCTCAAGATGAGAAGATGTACAATACTTGTGACATTCTCCACCTGCTCCACTTCATGGTTGTGCACATGTATCTCAGTCAAGCAATCATGTTTATACTAAAATAAACCACCCCCAAATGTTCTGATTATATACAGGTACAACCTTTTCTAGCATACTGAGAAAAAAAAAGAAAGGGAGCACTTAAGAAACAATGGTATTTAATTGATACTCCTAAATTTGGTGGAGTTTTGCCTCCTGATTCTGTGAGGTCCATTACCTCATCTAATCCTGCAATGGGGTCCTGCTGAGAATGAGCTAGAAGTGAACCTCAGTGAGAGGTTAAAAATCAGACTTTACTATGAGAACATTTTCTGCATATGTCCTAAGAATTTCTCTCCTTAGAGTCATCTGTTTGTATTTTTTACTAAATTCAGTGTGTCCTCCTAGCACATACCTCCTATTTTTGTTGACAATTTTAAATAAGAATGTATGGTTATAATCTCTCACCCAATGGCCAGACGGTAAACATAGATTTTTCAAGTATTTCAGTGTCTGCAGCCTGTATTTTGGCTGCTTTTCTCTGTATTCTCTGAATTGTCTGCAAAAATATGCCTGGAGAATAGCTGCAGGGTTACTCATTAAAAAGGATTAGCACCTTCCCCATCTCTTTCATGCATTCAGATACGCAGAACTAAAATTGCATGAGCTGTTTCTCTTGTTAAGTACTTAAACTGTTGCTCACTACTCCTGGCATCACCCTTCTCCAAATTACCTTCCCATCACTCAGTAGGGTTTTTCCCCCCTACGTAATGCATGTTTACAATGCGTATTTGCTTCCAAAGGTTGAAACATGCTTTGCTGTGTCTGAACCATTTGATGAATTTCTGCATATGAATATTCCCAGCCCTGTCCAACTAATATGCTGCATATCACTCCATATGTTTCCTAAGTGCTGTTTATCCATTTGTCTGTGGATCCTTGTACATTGTTGAGAAAACATCCAGGACCTGGACTGTGGATGAAAAAAGCCAGAGAAAAATGTCAGTTAGCACTGAAACTCCTCAGGGGCCAGAGGCCTGGCTCAAGAGATCTGTTGGAGGGAGAGCCCACACACTGAGTGGAGGCTGCAATGCCCTGTTCATGACTGCATTAATTTTAGATCAGCTGAACCAGTTTTCTCCTTGCCAGCCTCTAAAGAAGCGTTGCTCAGCCGTACTTCCCCTTGCTGCCACATTTCAACACAAAAACTGACTTTCTGGTGGTTGCAAATGGATGGATGTGATTAGCAGACACATGTCACAAATCAAAACATTAAAGGGTTTAGAAAAGCAGGTGCAGATTAACACACTGAATTTTCAGGAAACTACGCTGAACTGATACATCAGCAATTTTCTGTTGTCTAAACAAAGTAGGAAATACCACAGATATACAATACCAGTGCTGCAAAGGTCATACTAAAAAAAAAAAAAAGGCCAAATACATTATTACAAACATGGCATGAAATCAAAGCCCATGCTCCCCTCTTCTCTGTCCCACAGTATTCAACTGCACTATAATCCTGAAGTCCATCACACATGTGTGTCCCTGAGATTATTCTTCCTTAGGGCATTAGTAGTAGCCAGAGTTAGTTGTGTCTGTTCATTGGCATCATGCTTAATATGTGTTTGCTTTGTGTAATAACACTGTCCCTAAACTCATGCTTTTCTTTGTGTTTAACTTTGGAGTGAATTACCACACTCTTGCAGGGTTTTTAAAAATCTGAACTCCTTGGAAAACTGGAAATTTGACATTATCCCAACACCACTTTACAAAATTTATAGACTCATAGAATGGCCTGGGTTGGAAGGGACTTAAAAATAGATCAGCTAATTCCAACCCCCCTGCCACAGGCAGGGACACATTCCACTAGACCAAGCTGCTCAGAGCCCCATCCAAGCTGGCCTTGAGCACCCCCAGGGATGGAGCACCCACAGTTTCTCTAGGCAACCTGTTCCAGGGCCTCACCACTCTCACAGTTAATTTTTTTTTTTCTTATTATCTAATCTAAATCTATCCTCTGTCAGTTTAAAGCCACTTCCCCTTGCCCTTCTCCCTACATGCCTGTGTAAATAGACTCTCTCCATCTTTCTTGTAGGCTCCCTTCAGGTACTAAAAGCCAAGGCTTATTTGAAATGACACAAGAGTACTGAGCAGAGAGAATGCTTCTCCACGACATTTGTAACAGTTGAAAGCTAACTCAGTATGAGCTTACCATAATAACAATTATAGACATAAAGCCTATTAGATCATCTTTAAAAAGCCACTCCTTATCTGAGGGGAGTTTACAGCTTCTGGTAGTAGTACAGGTAGCCAGCATGAAAGAGACCATTTAAGTTTCCAGCTGACTTAGTGGCTTAAAGGGCTGAGTTAACAAGGCCAGGGCTATTTTTTTGCACATACTCACTTCTCTTGGTACCCTCAGCAGCTCAGCTTTGTCCCCAGAGAGCTTTGCCAAGAGGCAGCCCTCGTGCTTCAGTGCACAGGGTGGTCTGCAGCCACAGACACTTTAGAGAGGGCAGACAGCTGCATCAGTGGGGAGTCAGGCAACCGCAGACTAGAACGGTTTGATAAAATCACCATCATTAGTAAACTGTCACGAACCAGCCTCTTCACAAGAAGTCTTTTTACATGATTTCAATTAAATGCCAACTTTTTATTAAAAAGTTTTAAGCATGTGTGTATCTCTACTTTGTTATTGCTTTTTTTCTGTCATGAATTAATTTGATAAAAAATGCTTTAGGAAGCTTAATACTAAAGCCATAATATGTCTGACAGAATTAATTAGTTGTTCACAAAGATCCACACTCTGAACTTTGTTAAGAATGTTTATTATTTTCCAAGTTTAATAACCTTAGTTTTAATTGCAAAGCAAAAATCAAAGTATAAGATGGGCAACAGCAGTCAGGAATAGAACAAAATTCCACCTTCATTAATGTCACACCAAGTATTTTTCCACACATTTTCCACTCAGATCTGAAGTTTCTAGCGGGGGGGGTCACCAATATTTCCACTTCACAGACAAAACCAAGGTACAGAGAGCGCAAGGCTGTAACTTGCTCAATACTATTGGCTAAACCAGTACGAGAAGTACAATCCCCATTACTCAGCCCACAAGTCCAGATGCTGGAAATTCCCCTCTCCTTTCCTCTCCGTCAAAGGGCGGCAGCCAGTAATGACTGTGCCCGCTGTGCCCTTCCCTCCCTGCCATACCTTACCTCTTGCAGGTCCCAGAGAATGGGGCCAGAGCAGCCTGCCTTCTCCTGGCTTCAGCCAGCACACAGCTCCGTGTCCTCACGCAGCAAGTGGTGTTTACCACAGGCGAGGAGACCCCCGAGTACGTCAAACACCTACACGGCTTTATTTCGGACTGAGGGAAACCGAGGACGAACGTCTACAGAGTAAGAAGGCAAACAGAAGGCCAAACGTCGCCCTCGGGGCTCTCCAGACCTCGCTCCAAGCGGAGCCCAGAGGGAACAAGTCCCTGTCCTCACCCTGCACCGCACCGGAGCCCCCCACAGCCGCCCAGCCTCCGGGGAGAGCTCCCCAGCGCGCACAGCCAGCCCAGCCCCGGCACACTGCGCTGGCAGCGACCAGGACAAGTGAAGTATATTCAGTAACCCCCCTTGGCGAAGCAGCTCCCGGCACAGCGGGAACCCGGGCCCGGGCCCGGGTAGCGGCAGCCCAGGACGGTCCCGGCCCGGCCCCCCGGGACCCGCTCCCTC